>CM049833.1:28982913-29025413 GCA_027422435.1 Schizopygopsis pylzovi | reverse complement strand
AAAAAAATATCGCCGTTAATCTATTCTCAAAGTTGGGTTGGGAGCTGGGTCTATACTACGCAAGCTATGATGACTTTCACCCTGATATTTTAGCGCGGATGTATACCTAGCCGAATTGCACTGTAGGGGGCGAGAACGAGTCTTCGAACTAGAGGCTCGCAGTCCGTGATGGACAGATTGTTAACGGCTGGTCTATGTGGTAATACAATCGGGCAGGACATCCAAACGCTCTCACCTATCATTCATCAACCTCAAATATGGCTTTTCATCTGAAAGATGTATGTAGTAGCAACTTTACATGGCCGCTCAATATGATGTTAACTAGAGAAATGTGCGCTATTGAAGTGTTTGTGTGGAAGCGCGTTTGCTGCAGGACAGGCTCCGGTGCGCTCACTTGCTCTTCAAATCTCCGTCATTCTTGGTCATACAGATAAAAGTAGCCTAATACATCTTTCGAATCTGTAAAGACTCTACGTTTATTTGTGTGCACTCAGAATAACAACGAAACGTTGCGCTTTTAAGCAAACAGGATGCGCTTTAGGTCTCATGTGAACTTGAGCGAGAAACTTCGAAACTCTGTCTTTGAAAAATATATCTATAGAGAGTGAAATGTCTAAAAAATAAAAATAGAAGACGTGTGTGTTAGCATGGATGATTTACATGAAATTTAATCTGTGCAACACTGTGCATAATAAGATGGCTTTCAGTTCAATATAATAACAAAAAACGACATTTTGGGTTTTTATTCAACTAATAAGGTGGGCACGCTGTGATCTGTACTATATTTTTACTGTAATTGACAGTTATCGGAAAAAACAAAAAAACAAAAAAAAAAACACGGGAGTGGGAGGGAATGGGAGTCATTCTTCCGGGAGTGAAGCGGGATTTTCCTCCAGTTTTTTCGTGGGATTGGGACGGGAAGAGATTAAAGTTTGTGATGCATTTTGGAAACAGGAGATGAGCCCCTGGTCTAATGCGCCACCTGGCTTGAGAAACCCGTTCTCAAAGACTTACTTTTAGTCATTATTTGGGTAGCACACATATTCTGAATGCCTTCGGCAGAATTCAAATGAGCCATTTTAATCTAGATTAATTCCAAAATTAATCTAGATTAATCTAGATTAAAAAAAATTATCCATGCCCACCTCTAATATATATATACACATCTTCATGACTAGATAGACACGGTGAGTTTGTCTAAACTATACACGTTAGAGTCACTCGACTCCTGTCAGATCGTCCATCCTTTGAGTAAAAGCGTGTGCGGGTCGGACGATCTTTTCGTGGACCCGGACAGAGAGTGACCTTACATATGCCGGTAAAACCTGAATTTCTCCAGTAATTGACCAAGAACAAACTTCACCGGTAGCGTTAGTGAAGCGCTCAGGGGACTCTTTCTGCCTCCAGCTAAGCTCCGCCCACAGAAATACCTCACTATGTTTACTAACAGAAAAAGGGTCTATAAAGTCCACGCAGCATCTCCAGGAGAAATCACGAAGAAACTCAGCATACTGAGGTACAAATTCAACATGGAGAGTTTTTATATGTAAAATACATCTAGTTAGGCAACATCAGTCATAAACAGTTCAATGAGCATATACAGTAATATCAGGTCACTTACATTTCTGTCAGAGCCATCCGATGCATTGCTGAATGATTCAGTGCTTTGAACCAATCGGTTGAGTCTGTTTCATTAGTCCATGCATAAATATCTGATGAATCTGCCGTTTGAATGAACGAGTCAACGACTCATGCATTAAACCCTCACTACTGCCACCTACTGACCATTTAAATATCATTTCCACCATCATTTCTTCTTTATATATTCAATTTTGTTTAAGAATCTCGTAATTTAATGTAGTTGTATTTCTCAGTGTAAATGATTTAATTTGATAATGCATAGATAATAACAATCACAATACTATAGTTGAATTTATAGATGAAATGTAATAATTTGAAATTAAAGTTAATGAGATTAGTAGGAAAATGCCCTCTATAAAAGGTTAAAAAAGCATAAAATATAAAAAGCGTGCAGATTTATAGCCTATGTCACAGCTAATAGACAACAGATGAGAATATTGCATTAGAATAAATCATATTTGCAAAAACACACACACACAGTCCTCATTTGTAAGTGCTTTGAATAAAAAAGTGTCTGCTAAATTACAAAATATAAATGTAAAATATATATATATATATATATATAAGCTTGATACATAGAGCCCCCACATAATACATCCCAATTTAACCCCTGGTAATAAGTATATGAATATGATAGAGATATTAAAAAACAACTAAAAACAATAGTTGCAATGTAAATTACACAACCTAAAATGCAGCAAATAAAATAAAAAAAATACTTGAGACAAAAAAAACTGTAGAAATATTAAAAGTTAAATAAACACTAAAGAAAAAAATAGATAAAATTGACACTTACCAAATGCTCATGTATTTACTTGCATACCTATATTAAACTAAACCATTTAAATTCATGCAAAGTGACTTCTGCGAACACTTTCGATTGATTACATGACTGATGAAATTGATGGCAGATTTGGGGTATTTTATTAGACTCTGTTTGTAACGCATGTTGTAGATGACTGTACGACTCACCAGAACGGGCATCATCACGTCTGCGATGTAAACGAACAGAGCACCGAGTGCGAAACCCACAGCGACAGGGAAGAATGCAAAGTCTCCATATTTCCCAGACTCCTCGGCCATCTCGATAGCAGGAGCCAGCAGAGACCAGTAGGACGCCGCCAGCATGACCTGAGGACAGGAGCGGGAGAAGAGATCTCAGCATCCACAGCACATACTCAAACACAAAACACAAGAGCTGATCAGCACGATGCTGTTAAAGCTGCTGTCTCTGGTTCAGAGTATAGAGCTTTTATCAAGTCAAAGCTCTTTTAGTGTTGTAACTTTTCTTTCCTTCTTTTTGTTTTTAGAATAGCCACAAATGAGGGTTTTTCACTAAGATCAAACAAAGCATTATATGAACTTCATCAACCAGTATTTCTTTTTGTTACATTTATTCACCCAATGAAAAATATGTTCAAGTGTCAAATTAATTATACAGAAAAATCGCGAAACCACGTCTTTGATTTTATACCAAAGAAATCGTCTTAAAGTTCTTATCTGAGAAACGATGATCCATTCTGTGGCAAAAATGAGTTATTCTTTCCAAAGAAAAACATTGAGTGCGTTGAAAATACAGTACTCCGCTTTACAGCTGATCACTCCGACTGATAACTTTTGATGAATGAGTCTCCACAAAGAAACCGAATCAAAAGTTTCTCCACTCCAAACAGTACTCAATTTAAACAGTCCTAATCAGACATGATTGAATGAAATTAGAGGGAAAAGGAAAAAGTCCTTCTGTTGAATTTAAAACCAAAAACAAGCATAAGCATTCCTCTAATATTGCAAACAAAAGAAAAACGACAATATTTCAAATATACTCACATGTTGAGCTTAAAACCCAAAGGTTTCCCAACTAGGACTTTTCAACCTAACAGTTCAAGGTAGCTCCAAAGAAACATGCCTTCCTTCTACCCAAACTGAACTACTTCTTCATACAACTGCTCACCTTTTATACAGTCCAGGTGTGTCTAACGAGCGCCCTCTTGTGCCTCGTAGTATTAACACCTAGAATTCTTAATTGCATTCCTCTAAGGCTATGGAAAAATGGTGACAGACATTTCACTCTGTTACAGTGTAACTGTACAAACGTGCAGCTTCAGCTTCAGGTGTCTTTTCTCTGCTGAATATATACTGATTATATCAAGTAAACGTCAGAATAACTGCAGTAATATCTCCAGATGAACACGTACTGGACTGAACAGCTCAGCTTTACTTGATTCTCCATCAATCATGTTTTAGTCTCAAATCTGATCATCAGGATCTTTTGAGGAGCGTTTGTTTCCAGAAGCTTTACTCATCATTGGATTGCATTGCATTATATGTTTGGATCATTTCAATCTCATCGTACTAAGATATATATGTGACCCTGGACCACAAAACCCCAAAATAAGGGTCAATTTTCGAAATTGAGATGTATGCATCATCGGAAAGATGAATCAATAATATTTCCATTGATGTATGGTTTGTTATGATCGGACAATATTTGTCTGAGATACAACTATTTGAATATCAGGAATCTGAGGGTGCAAAAAAAAATAGAAATATTGAGAAAATCTCCTTTAAAGTTGTCCAAATGAAGTTCATAGCAATGCATATTACTAATCCAAATTTTTTTTTGATATATTTACTGTAGGAAATGTAGTAAATATCTTCATAGAACATGATCTTTACTTAATATCCTAATGATTTTTGGCATAAACGAAAAATCGATAATTTTGACTCATACCGTGTATTGTTGGCTATTTCTACAAATATACCCGTGCGACTTAAGACTGCTTTTGTGCTCCAGGGTCACATATTATTGGAGATATAGTGTAACAAATGATATTTATATAATTTCATGCAAGTATCTGCTCTACTGTTATACAGACCTCATTGATTTAGCATCTGCATTGAATCATATAAATATCAGCATTTGCACCATAGTTTTGCTTATTGTGAGTCTCTGAATACAATTCAGCTGTTTTTACATTACATTTAGTCATTTAGCAGACGTTTTTATCCAAAGCGACTTACAATGGAAGCAATCAAAACCAACAAAAGAGCAATTTTCCTTCATAATCTCACTATATGAGCCATAAAAGCCTGATGGATCAAATATGATTCAAAACATAATACACACAAAAGTTTCAACAAACTATTCCATTTCAAAAACATCATTTTTTCTGATGGTTATTTCATGTCAGGGTTAGATTCTGCAGAGGAGATGTTTTTGTTCTCACGTGTGTCTTAATATTACATCTATAATATTCTCCTTGTTCTAATGATAAGTGAAAACGAGCTCTTTGTTGGCAATGAAGAAGAGCAGCTCGGTGAGCAGAGAGAAGAAAACGCAGCATTATGAATCAAACACATCAAAGAGAAAGACTGAATATTAGATGAGGAGAAAAATCATTATCATCTGCAACAGAGAATATCTATTTCTGATGCTTTTTTTACTTTTTGCCATTCACTTTCAATTAGGATTTTTTGATGAATCACTTCAGTTTGATTTAAATCATTATTACTTTGTAAATGTGACTGATGAGAACTGGCTATATTTATTCATATACATCCTCACAGCATGCATACTACATGACGAGTGTGTGAGATAAAAGATAGGACACACAGAGTAATATTTTCTAATTTTATGCTTTGATTTTATGAATAAAGTACGTTTAAACAGTGTGCAAATCTTCCAAACTCCAGCCCGCATTGGTAGACTTTTGAATTATTAATGAGTGAAACTGTGATACAAAACCCTCAAGTGGGAAAGAGCAAGTTTAAAATCATCCATATTTTCTATGCTTTCCAACACATTTGGACAGATCGTGATCAAAGCCCTGTTCATTTGTCCTGTAGGCATGCTGGTAATGATATCAGGACCTGAAGGAACACAGTGTATTACATCAGAGAGGGGAGATTTTATTTCACACGCACCATCTAATGTAAGAAAAGCACAAACTGAGAGACAGTCTCTCAAAGAAACATTGCAACAATGTTCCAAGTGTTCCAAATGTTCCAAAAGTTTCCATGTTCCAAATGTTCAGAGACAATCTCTCAAAGAAACATTGCAACAATGTTCCAAGTGTTCCAAATGTTCCAAAAGTTCAAAAATGTTCCAAACATTCCAAAAGTTTCCATGTTCCAAATGTTCAGAGACAATCTCTCAAAGAAACATTGCAACAATGTTCCAAGTGTTCCAAATGTTCCAAAAGTTCAAAAATGTTCCAAACGTTCCAAAAGTTTCCATGTTCCAAATGTTCAGAGACAATCTCTCAAAGAAACATTGCAACAATGTTCCAAATGTTCCAAAAGTTCAAAACAGCTTGAAATCTCACGGTTTGGACTAACACTCGCACTAAATGAGATTGGAAACAGATTTGGTTCAGTTTGGTTTGAGTAAACCATTTTTTATGCATGTTAACTCAAATTTGACAACACTTTACAAACACTGTAAAAGTTTTAAAGCACCTCTGCAAAAACTCAGACTTCAGGAGAGACGCATTACAAATATGATGCATTCAAATATTTTACTGATGGATTGAAAATACAAAACTTACTTCCTGGTGCATCAGATAATAACAGACGATGCTTATTTGTAGCATAATTTCTTGTCAATTAAAAGAAGTTCTGTGCATTTATTACATTATTAAAATTTTTGAAAGGAAAATAATAAAAATCATTCAAGTTTGAGAATGGTTTAGCATTCGGGTACATCAAGCAAATGTGTGATTATACATCAAAACGACTAAAAATATTATTATTGTTAAAATTATTACTAAATAAAAATATTAAACATAAGAAATATTTCATGGTGGATTAAAAACAATCAAGTATTAAGAAAAACATAATAATCGTACAATACAATAGTAATATTTATTGCCGTCTTATTTTCTTAATTTTCAAAAGATAGAATATAGTGCAGTTTGAGTATTTTGGAGGAAGATGATGGGGATTTGGATTTTATTTTGATGAATCGTGCAGCATTAAATCGTTTTAGCAGTTACAAATAAAACAAAGATTATTGAAGCATTTAATAAAATACAATTGCTGTCTTTCTACTTCAAAATGTCATGTTTAAATCAATGTTTTTCTTGCGGTTTCTTTATAAATAATTGCTACATTTTGTAGCATTTCTGAGTGATTTTGTATGAACGAGCTGCAACCTGTCTCTAGAAATTACACCTTTATGTCCTTAGCGGCCAGAGCTGCACTTTATGATTATTGTTATTATTATTATTATGGGAAACCTCCATTTCCTGCTCCATTTGGCATGTGTTTTGTTCTCTTTGTGGGCAAAGCTGTTATTAAGATCAGGGGTGAAACGCGCAGGTTAATGCAGGACTTCTCTTATAATGACAGACTATTATGTGCCACCGTTTCACCGCAGTGAGAATAATAAACCCAACTTCACTGCGCATTTCAGGTCCATTAAACACTGAGGTTTCCTTGTTCATTTTCTCTTGGGAAGGGGGTAATTATTTCATTTTCTCTCCACTGAAGGAGAAGATGTCCGTTCTGGAGCGTAGACTAACGGACCTGCTCGGTTAATAGCTGATTACTGACGCTGTGAGTCCGATCGATTCACGGAGAACTCCAGACTCAATCTCACGGCTGTCCACAGGAGATAAAGATGAACTTTATATATTATTCACCATGTATTTTTATATATTAAAAAAATGTATTAATGAAGCAAATGAGATTAAAAGGTAATGAATGGACACAGATTTTAAACCTAAACCATAATATAAAAAAAATGACAAAAGCACATAAAATAAAAAAAAACGAAATTACTAAAATTAAAAATCACATGTAATACCACTTCAAGCCTATTAAATGACAGAACTAAGACTGAAATAAAACCTAAATTGTAATATTACGAAATATTTTGACAAATAAAATAAAAATACAAATGTACAAAAATTACAAAAGCACATAATACAAAAATGTAATGTAAATACTAAAATTAAATACAAAAAAAATAATTACAAATATTAATAAATGAACAAGAAAATATTTAAACACTGAAATGACAAAAAAAATTATAACTTATTTTAATTATTATTCATAAATATCATTACTTTTCATGATATTGCATTTTTTGTCTGTGTGGTTGCACCACATGACACTTAAACATTTTTTAAAATAAATTAAACGAAATACACAAAAAAAAAATAAAAATCAAGCTGAATTTCAAATAACTTCAAATAAAAAGTTGAAATTGCTCGACTAATTTTGATGAGTTCATGTACATAAGCTGCCACGACTCACTGGTGATATCATGTTTTACAGTGAAGAGGTTTACTCAAGTCAAGTTACATAAATCAATAGCTGTGGAGCAATGTTGTTGAATCACAGCTCATTCCTATCTGGAGTATGAAACAGTTGCTCTGCTGTATGTTCTTTGTAGAGGTCTGCTACCCGACCCGAACCCGCGGGTCCCGAAATACTGTCGGGTTTCGGGTCGGGTTTCGGGTTAATGTTTAATGGATAGCTTCAGGCTCGGGTCGGGTTCGGGTTTGTAGCTAAACCAAAACTATATGCAGAGGCTTCGCTGCTTTCATAGAGGCACGCACACACATATCAGAGATCGCGCACAAACAGCACGGAAACTTTTATTAGTAAAATAGCTTCGACAGGCTACTGACTCGCAAGTCACAACATTATAGTTATCTGCAATGAGGCGGCAAAATCGCTGTTTTTGAAGTAACTAAGCCTCATTGCTTGTAGAGAGAGACGCGCAGACACAGGTTCACATGCACGCGCAATCTCTCTCTCTCTCTCTCTCTCTCTCTCTCTCTCTCTCTCTCCCTCTCCTCCTCTCTCTCTCTCCTCTCCTTCTCTCTCTCCTCTCTCCTCTCTCTCCTCTCTCTCCCTCTTCCTCCTTTCTCTCTCTTCTCTCTCTCTCTCTCTCTCTTCTCTCTTCCTCTCTCACTCTCTCTCTTCTCTCTCTCTCTTCTCTCTCTCTCTCCCTCTCACTCCCTCTCTCTCTCTCCCTCTCCTCCCTCCTCTCCTCTCTCTCTCTCTCCCTCTCCTCCCTCTCTCTCTCTCCCTCTCTCCCTCTCCCCTCCTCTCTCTCCCTCTCTCCCTCTCTCCCTCTCTCTCCTCTCTCTCCCTCTCTCCTTTCTCTCTCTCTCTCTCTCTCTCTCTCTCTCTCTCTCTCTCTCTCTCTCTCTCTCTCTCTCTCTCTCTCTCTCTCTCTCTCTCTCTCTCTCTCTCTCTCTCTCTCTCTCTCTCTCTCTCTTCTCTCTCTCTCTCTTTCTCTCTCTCTCTTCTCTCTCTCTCTCTCTCTCTCTCTCTCTCTCTCTCTCTCTCTCTCTCTCTCTCTCTCTCTCTCTCTCTCTCTCTCTCTCTCTCTCTCTCAAATAAATGATTAATGCATTCAAATAAATAAATCTTATTTAAGATTGTAAACACACTCACTTAATCCTATGTCTGATTTAAAGTAGACAGAATACTAACGAGCCTTAACTGACAAAAAATGACCATAATTTGTACGGTGGAAGAATTATCTTCATACAAAATTCATAAACTCGGCAGAATGTATGCGACCGCTGCACCTGATGTTCACAAACTTTCATAACTGGTAAATGTTTGAGAAATGGCAGAGCCTTGATTAATCTGTTTCTTTGCATGCAATCGTGAAATGCAGCCTTTTTCCTTTTTTTTTTTGTTGGCTATTCGTTGGGGGGGGGGGGGGGGGGGAGATTTCGGGTCGGGTTCGGGCTCTAAATTTAACTGTGCCGCTCGGGTCGGGTCGGGTCGGGTCAGACAATCTCGGGTACGGGCCGGGTTCGGGCTTCAGTTTTGAGCCCGTGCAGACCTCTAGTTCTTTGGTCACGTCTCATCCGTCAGAGCGACTGTGAAGCACTTTTAAGTCAGTGTTGTACTGCAGTCCAATTATGGAGCCACAGCTAAAGCCTAATTACTTTTCAGCAGCTCAAGGAACATGTAATCCTTCTTGAAAACCCCTTTTCTGTGTAGCAGAATGAAGGAAAACTCATTAATTAGCCTGCCGTCAGGTGGAGACACTTTCTGTCCTGATCTTAACACCCTGTCAGTAAATGTGCTGTCGTGTTTCCTCTCACACTCAATTATTCTGTTTAAAGCCAATCACTGACATGAATGACAGCCTTCCTGTGTGTGTGTGTGTGTGTGTGTGTGTGTGTGTGTGTGTGTGCATGCGTGCGTGCGTGCATGCGTGCGCGCGTCTGTGTGTGTGTGTGTCTGTCGCTGCATCTGTATGAGGATCTAGTGTTTTCAGTTCTTCTCGAATCCTTTGGGTTTCAAGCAGAAATACTGAAGCCCTGCACTAACATCCACATTCAGACGAGTCTTGTTCACAACATCTTTTTCTGTGTTTTTTGATGAACATGTCTATTTTATTATCTAAAAGTGAGATTTTAAGCTAAATTTGAAGTTTTGTTCGCAAACTTTCCAGTGTAAATGTTTGCTATTTTGTTAGAAATAAATATGCAGATTTAAAAAAATTTAGACTTTTTGTGAAATCATGAGTTATAATTATAAATTCAAAGGAATTTAATTAAATTAATTAATTCCAATTGAGTTAATACTGAAAAATGTAATATTAAATATTCTTATAAATGTCATACAAATACAATTTCTCATCACTATTGACAAAAAACATACATTCTGTATATTTGTCAGCTTTTGTTTGTTTTTTGTGTGTGTGTGTGTGTGTGTGTGTGTGTGTGTTCGAGTGTGTGTGTGTGTGTGTGTGTGTGTGTTCGAGTGTGTGTGTGTTCGAGTGTGTGTGTGTTCGAGTGTGTGTGTGTTCGAGTGTGTGTGTGTGTTCGAGAGTGTGTGTGTGTTCGAGAGTGTGTGTGTTCGAGAGTGTGTGTGTTCGAGTGTGTGTGTGTTCGAGTGTGTGTGTGTTCGAGTGTGTGTGTGTGTTCGAGTGTGTGTGTGTGTGTGTTCGAGTGTGTGTGTGTGTTCGAGTGTGTGTGTGTTCGAGTGTGTGTGTGTGTTCGAGTGTGTGTGTGTGTGTGTGTTCGAGTGTGTGTTTGTTCGAGTGTGTGTTCGAGTGTGTGTGTGGTCGTGTGTGTGTGTGTGTGTGTGTGTGTTCGAGTGTGTGTGTGTGTGTTCGTGTGTGTGTGTGTTCGAGTGTGTGTGTGTTGCCGCCTGCCCCGACCTTTGCATTGTCCCTGGTTGTGTATCAGCCTTGCCTTCGTTACTGTTGATTGAACTCTGACCTCCTCTTGTTTAATAAAGCTGCACCTGGATCTCAACGTCACTGACCCATCATTACACTCAGGATGACTATAAAGAATTCCAATTAAAACATGATTAGAAGACAAATAGGTGAAGTCCATAAATCTGTATTAGTACATTGTATGATATTTGCAATATTTATCTCTTCACGCTTTTGCTACAGTGTTTTGAAAATGTTATCTTAAAAAATCTAAATAAATTATTATTAATATATTACAATAATTAACTTTAATCTTAAAAAGAATAATGATTAAATCAATAATTAATCACTAAAAATCAATAACCACCGTCTTCAATCAAATAATAATTTCTTGAATATAATCAGCGTTGTTATGATTGCAGCAGAGATTTTGAGATTATGTGATAAAGCTTGTATATGTAGCATTCTTACTGAAGCACCTTTTCCTTCAGAGATGATAATAATTAATATCATTATAAATCATCTGCCAGTTAAGCATCTAATCTAATAGCCAATCAAATCAAACTGATTTTAAAATCACCAGAGGAAATGATTAGAAATCCAATGCATGCTAAATTTACATCAGAATTAAGAGAGACCTGATATAAAGATGAATAATAATTACAAATGAATAAATAAACGGTTTCAGACCGAATCCAATTCAGCCATCGAAGTGTTTATTACCAATTAAAGAGTAATTGATTTTCTCATGTCTAATAGAGTTAGTTATTTCTCCATCCTGACCTCACTGAACTCTATTGACTGTAATCAGCTCCAGTGATGGAGATGGAGAGCTCGAGTCCTGCGTAAAGTCTACATCCCGACTATTGAACCCCATCCACATATACACAGCATGGTTCAAGTGATCTTATCCTCCCATGTGACACAGATCTGGCCCACGACCGCGTAAGCAGAAAAAGTCACATGGATTACGATCAGTTTCAGGCCTCATTCATGTGGAAATAAATCAGATATGAATCGGATTTGTGCATTTGCACCGCCGTGTAAGCGGACACATCAGATATTCCCCTGTGAATGCGACTCCTACGTCATCGAAAAGTGAGTTTTTGAAAGATTTCGTGGTACAGACATACCTGTAATAAATGACACATCTCTAGTAGAGAATTCATTTCATTCGTTTGTGTTAAATAAAAGGCGATCTGACGTTTTATTGCTTTTGAAATCACGCGGAGTGCCCGCTTCTGTCCCGTTCGTTCCATTGAAACCACAAAATAAAATGCACACACACATGCCCATGATATACAATCACTAATGAACACATTTGGTTTTAATCACAAAAACACACAGAAGATGTGACATGCTTAACAATATCTACCACCTGAGTATTATTCCACTTAAGCTTTCAGCGGAGATGAGGATCATCACTGTCCTGAAGAGTTTGTTCTAGGCTATATCATTATTTTGATGTATAGATGCAACCATTGCATTAAAAACGTTTCAATATGAATGTCAATAAATTAAACTCAATGTACTATTCAAATGAATGTGTGATGTCATATATGTGACTATTAAAATGATCTTCGAAAAGAGTAAGGCTGCAACCCCGGCAAATTCCCCCCACTGGCCTCTGAGCATCATGGCCTCCTAACGATCCCCATACACTGATTGGCTACATTACTCGGTCTCCTCTCCACCTGTAGCTGGTGTGTGTGTAATATGGCTGCCGTCGGATCATCCAGGTGAGTGCTGCACACTGGTGATGGACGAGGAGCTTCCCCTCGCACTGTAAAGCGCTTTGAGTGTCTAGAATAGCACTATATATATGCAACTAATTATATGCAATTTTTGGCTTGTTTCACCAAATGCACACATCGGATACAGGTCACTTTTAAAGCTTACTCTCGCCCTTGGTGCATACAGTTAACATTAAACACTGACAGTAGACATTCAAATACAGATAAATACAGTTTAACCATATGTACATACAAACTATACAGATATACAAATGAGGACATTGTAGAACAATACAAAAATAAAAAGAGATAAAGTGACATAAGGCACATGGCAGATAGAGTGCAAACTCAGTTAAATAAAACAAAACTGTGCAGATGTGAGTAGTGCAAGAAAAAGAACAGTCTTTTATCAGACTGTCAGAAGAGGTAGATAACAGACAATGCTGGATGAGGTAGAGATCATTCCAGTGCTGCACAAAGTGACTGGTGCGGGTCACAGTTTGTAAGGGGGGGGGAGGGAGGACCTGAGGTGTGATGGACATTGGGGGGGGGGGGGGGGGGGTAGTGTCAAGTTCAGTGTTGCAGTGGGGTAAAAGAGGGGAGGGGGGGCAAGGACGGGAGGGAGTTCAGCTTCCTGACAGCCTGATGTATGAAGCTGTTCTTCAGTCTGCTGGTCCTCGCCTGGAGACTCCGCAGTCTCCTCCCTGATGGCAGCAGACTGAAGAAGCTGTGTGTCGGGTGGGTGGGATCACCTGCAATGCTGAGGGCTTTGCGGGTGAGACGGGTGCTGTAGATGTCCATGGAGGGAGGGGAGAGAGACACCAACGATCTTCTCAGCTGCTCTCACTATCCATTGAAAGGGACTTGCGGCAGGACGCGTTGCAGGCGCCATACCACACAGTGATGCAGCTAGTCAGGATGCTCTCGATGGTGCCTCTGTAGAAAGTGCACATGATGGGGCCGGGCTCTGGCTCTTCTGAGTTTGCGGAGGAAGTAGAGACGTTGCTGTGCTTTCTTGGCCAGTGCTGCAGTGTTGTTAGTCCAGGAGAGGTCCTCTGTGATGTGCACACCCAGAAACTTGGTGCTGCTCGCTCTCTCCACAGTCGCACCGTTGATGGTCAGAGGAGCATGCTGAGTGTGCGCTCTCCTGAAGTCAACAACAATCTCCTTCGTCTTCTCCACATTCAGAGAGAGATTGTTGACCCTGCACCACCCAGCCAGGCGGCTCACCTCACTCCTGTAGTTTGTCTCATCTCGTGTTCCTGAATGAATCAGTGTTTCTGATCAAATCAGTGATTCTAGAGTCGCGTGTGTTCCTGAATGAATCAGTGTTTCTGAACAAACCAGTGATTCTAGAGTCGCTTGTGTTCCTGAATGAATCAGTGATTCTGAACAAATCAGTGATTCTAGAGTCGCTTGTGTTCCTGAATGAATCAGTGTTTCTGAACAAATCAGTGATTCTAGAGTCGCTTGTGTTCCTGAATGAATCAGTGTTTCTGAACAAATCAGTGATTCTAGAGTCGCTTGTGTTCCTGAATGAATCAGTGTTTCTGAACAAATCAGTGATTCTAGAGTCGCTTGTGTTCCTGAATGAATCAGTGTTTCTGAATATATCAGTGATTCTAGAGTCGCTTGTGTTCCTGAATGCATCAGTGTTTCTGAACAAATCAGTGATTCTAGAGTCGCTTGTGTTCCTGAATGAATCAGTGTTTCTGAATATATCAGTGATTCTAGAGTCGCTTGTGTTCCTGAATGAATCAGTGTTTCTGAACAAATCAGTGATTCTAGAGTCGCTTGTGTTCCTGAATGAATCAGTGATTCTGAACAAATCAGTGATTCTAGAGTCGCTTGTGTTCCTGAATGAATCAGTGATTCTAGAGTCGCTTGTGTTCCTGAATGAATCAGTGTTTCTGAATAAATCAGTGATTCTAGAGTCGCTTGTGTTCCTGAATGAATCAGTTTCTGAATGAATCAGTGATTCTAGAGTCGCTTGTGTTCCTGAATGAATCAGTGATTCTAGAGTCGCTTGTGTTCCTGAATAAAGCAACCATTCCAACGAATCAGCTGCACGAATGATTCAACGACTCACTCGTTAAGACTTCATCCTGCCCCCATCTATACGGTCAACATTAGTTTCACAATTAAAGTATCATTTCAGATTTTGTTATTCAAATGATTATATTTAAAACACTGTTTAAACATTGAAAACATTATTATGCAATTGTAAACATTATGTAAATTTTCCACTTCTACGGTACAAAAAATGCATTTTGTTGATCCTGATTTCATTTGATTTGATTGGTAACAGCCTGTCAAAGAGTCTATAACATAATTTATGTATCTTTACATCAAATCATTTGAGGGAAAATGCACTGGAAATCAATTTAAACTGGCAAATATCACCCCTTAATGGAAAAGTTAATCATCACAGAGAGAATATGACAGGCCTAACCCAGTCAAAATATTGTCTAATTATCCTAATCCACAAAATCCAAGACAATATAATTTTTTGTCAATATCGCACACTGCTAACAGGATGCTCAGATAATTGGCCAGCCAAGTGGCAGTCAGTTAATAATGAGACCAATCAAAACGCCAGGAGAAAAAAGCAGTCCTGGGAAAATATTGAAAATGAAACTAAATTGTTTTTGCTGAAAGAAACTTCAAGTACATTATAAGTGAACCTCATAATAGAAATATTGTTCTTTTAAAAGAGTAATCTGTTGTCAGTGTTGTGGAACAGCAGCAGATTTGGGTTTGGACTGCTTTACACAATTACCTTCAGTCACTCTTCACTTTCTGTCAAACAAAAACAAACACACACACACACACACACACACACACACGACTACAACTTCCAGTGATTACAGCCATTAATCTCCAGTGGAAAACAACATGCCTCCACTAAACACATTTATTCCTGGTGACGACTATTGTTGAAAACATCACCCAGCTCGTAGAGTTATAATTGACCACACAAATCAGACTAACAGCCCTTCAGCGTTTCTAACAAACAGCCTGTCCAGATGCCATCGCCATTCCTTCGCTGTAGAACCAGAGAATGATCTTCGGGAATATTTGCTCTTAGCAAAGGCATGATGCCAGATGCTGCGGGTTTCAGAAACACAGACGCTTGACCAGCAAACTAAAGGACGATCCATACAACAGCAGACTGCAGAAGATGAAGTAATAAACTGCTGTAATCAATGTTTCATAGCAGGAACACTAGCATTACCTTTTAGCTAATTTCCTACCGTAAATATATGAACTTTAAATTTGATTTTCTCAATATTTAGACTTTATTTTTTTTGCACGCTCAGATTCTAGATGTTCAAATAGTTGTATCTCAGCCAAACATCATTTAGCTAATTTACTTTTAGTCATTAGCAGATGCTTTTATCCAAAGCGACTTACAAATAATAAAAAGTAACTAAAGTTAAACCTACAAATATTATATATACACATTTAAGAAGATAAAGAAATTAAATTAAATAATAAATGACAAATGCATACAACAACATTTCAAAACAGTATCAAACTTAATTAGTAAATTAGTAATGCAATATCTGTGTACCTGCTAGAGCTGTGCAATTAATCGAAATTAATCCAAATTCAGTTTTGGTTTCGGCCTCCACCGATTATGAAATTACAGTAATCGATATTAAACGGTTATTGCGCCCCCTTTCCAGCAGTGCGCTTTCACTCCTCCATAAAAGCCCAATTTCACGTGCAAATCAATCACAAGACACTTGCTTGATTTGAAGTTGATTAGATGTATTAATGTTTTAAAAGCATGAAAGAGAACTGTTCCTCGGGATGATTTCTGTGTGTGCGCTCAGAGACAGAACACAACACGGACATGTAAAGTCATCTTTACTTAATGCCTAAACGCTCAAATACACGCGAAAATGTGTCAAAAATGCAGCGCTTAGTGATTATTCAGGTAAACCCTCGTCGGTTATGTAATAAATGAACATAAAGAGTTGAGAATGAAAATACATGTGTAGCGGTTAATTGGATCCGTGCGGCTCTTAAAGAGACAGCGCGCTAATATTCCTGTGTGCTTTATATTAATAATCAAACAACAGAAGACAAATTAAAAATCACTCTCTGCGCTTGACTGAAGGACTTTTGTAGCTTTAATAAGAAACAAAGGAAGTTTAATTCTTACAGTGAAGACTGTGCAGTTTTATATCTACATTAGGTTATTCAATTTCTATGGTAGGCTGTTAACTGAATACTTTAGACTTGCATTACTTGCACAGTTTGTTTCATTTGCATGTTTTTTGTATTCTATAATATTCTTTTGCTTTTTATTACTGGCAGTTTAGTTATTTTCAATAATTTTGAGTACATTTTTAGTTTTATTGTTAACTAATATTAGTCACTCTGGTATTCTGCTGTTTGTATTGAGAATCGTGACATTTCACTGGTCTCTAAAATGTAGATTTACAACCTTATTTACAGAAAATATATGTCCATATCTTTAAACAAATCTTTCATTTAAAGTTTTGGTCATATGGCTCACTAATACTCGTGATTACAATATTGCTCAAAATAATCGTGATTATGATTTTTGTCATAATCGAGCAGCTGTAGCACCTGCTAAGCTACAGTACTGTTAAAAGCTTTAGGCACTTGTGTAAAAATGCTGTCAACAAAATTATATATATATGTATGTACAATGTATATACTGTATGTACTGTATGCATATATGCATGTATAAACAAAGCACTGTGTGTGTATATGTTTCTTTCTTTTTTTAGGGTAGTATGGTTTTAAATTTCAATGTTTTATGAAGATTATTCTAAGAAGAAGAAGAAAAAGCCTTCTTTTCAAATGCAGTCCTCATATTAGGGACAATAACACACAATCTGTCAACTGAAAGTAGGCTCTTAATATGAATTTGATTAAATATTAGTATAACCTGCAAAATATGAAAGCAATAAACTGATTTTACAAAGTTGGAACTGCCACGAGAGAGCCATTTAACCTTTGCATACCGATTACATACACTAATTACTTTAATCACACCGTGGTAAACGATGAAGCATCTGCCGAGATCAAACACCAGCATATATATCACAGAAGTCTAGAACAGAAGGAGCAACTCGTTTCTAATTAGCAGCCAGAAAAGACATAACTCGAATCCCGTTTGTAGATCAATGTGCTCTTTAAAAGACAAACGGTCATCAAGTACAATCATATTAAAACACTCTCGATCTCTGCACCCCGAGCAGAGCAATACAATCACGCTAGACGACACGGAGAAGTGAGTATCATTATACAAGCTCTCATTATGGATGTTTTTGTAATGACTCAAACGTCTAGAACATGGGGCTGAAAAAAAACACCTAAACCATTTATTAGTTTGCTGGATTTTCAATTCCAATCTACAAAACATGCATATTTAATGTCATGGAAATGATTTATTTCAAGCATTTTTCACAGCCCTTCAGGCGAGAACAGAAGAGGAACTGTTGTTCCTGAACATTTGATAGGGATTCGGTAAACCCGGTGTTGCCTTCAAATACTGTAGATAATCAAAACGGGACAGTGTAATTAACTCTGGGTCTCATAAATAAATTAAAACAAAACATCTATTCCTTTTTAAGTACTGAGCAAAACGTGCTCCTGCCTGCCCTCGCTGAATGAATATTTCATTGTGGGAAGAAAAAGAGATGTGATGCAAACACACCATGGCAAAAATGGGAAGAAATGATGGACATATAAAAGCAAAGAAGGAAAAAGTAGGGTTGAGAGTTTCTTACCCCTGCGGCAAAACCCAGACTGCCATCCAAGACCCGCTTCTGTGAGGAATACACGATCAAATCAACAACAGCACAAAAACATCAAAAGATGCCGTGAAATACAGAACCAGCAGTTTAGGTTTTACAGACTGAAATTACATTTACAGAAAACTGTGTGTTTTATTAACTGATATAATGTTAATATACCAACCCAATGACCTAGTGAAATACAACACATGTGACACTAAAAAATGATGTAATAAACATTCACACAACTTATATCCCAAAATTAAGAAAACGCATTCTCAAATAAACAAAAAACTAAGTTAGTTGTCTTTTTTACTGTAAATTATCATTTAAGATAACGTGTTATTTTTTACTTCAAAATGTTTTAAATTTAACAGTATTTTACTCAATATTTTTTTTTTTACTTTAACAGTATTTTACGTGAAATATTCTGTTAGATCACATTTTTTTACTGTATATAGTACGGGACCAAAACATATTTATAGTCGTTTACTAATAAAATTACAGTTAAACACTCAAATCTTCATTCATTTTGACTCTTCTTGAAATAACAAATAATATTAAATTATAATATTATTTTTTTTAAAAGTTAAAAAAATAATAATTCTATTTTTTATAAACATTTTCATTATTTAATGTTAAGCCAAACCTATTTTATGACTCTTCTTGAAATAACAAATAATATTAAATTATAATATTTAAAAAAAAAGTTTAAAAAATAATAATTCTATTTTTTATAAACATTTTCATTATTTAATGTTAAGCCAAACCTATTTTATGACTCTTCTTGAAATAACAAATAATATTAAATTATAATATAATAAAAAAAAAGTTTAAAAAAATAATAATTCTATTTTTTATAAACATTTTCATTATTTAATGTTAAGCCAAACCTATTTTATGACTCTTCTTGAAATAACAAATAATATTAAATTATAATATTTTTTTTTAAAAGTTTAAAAAATAATAATTCTATTTTTTATAAACATTTTCATTATTTAATGTTAAGCCAAACCTATTTTATGACTCTTCTTGAAATAACAAATAATATTAAATTATAATATATATTTTTTTAAAGTTTAAAAAATAATAATTCTATTTTTTATAAACATTTTCATTATTTAATGTTAAGCCAAACCTATTTTATGACTCTTCTTGAAATAACAAATAATATTAAATTATAATATTTAAATAAAAGTTAAAAAAAATAAAATTCTATTTTTTATAAACATTTTCATTATTTAATGTTAAGCCAAACCTATTTTATGACTCTTCTTGAAATAACAAATAATATTAAATTATAATATAATATTATAAGTTAAAAAAATAATAATTCTATTTTTTATAAACATTTTCATTATTTAATGTTAAGCCAAACCTATTTTATGACTCTTCTTGAAATAACAAATAATATTAAATTATAATATATAAAAAAAAAAAGTTAAAAAAAATAATAATTCAATTTTTTATAAACATTTTCATTATTTAATGTTAAGCCAAACCTATTTTATGACTCTTCTTGAAATAACAAATAATATTAAATTATAATATTTAAAAAAAAAAGTTAAAAAAAATAATTCTATTTTTTATAAACATTTTCATTATTTAATGTTAAGCCAAACCTATTTTATGACTCTTCTTGAAATAACAAATAATATTAAATTATAATATTTAAAAAAAAAGTTAAAAAAATAATAATTCTATTTTTTATAAACATTTTCATTATTTAATGTTAAGCCAAACCTATTTTACTTGAAGAAATATGAACTATAATTTCAAGTCATCATTTAATAACTTTCATGTTGTAAACCTGTTCCTCCTGTTGAACATGAAACAAGATCATTTGAGGAATGTGTTTCTGGTACCCATTGACTTTTACAGTATGGCTAATAATACTATGGAAGTCTATCAACAACTATTCTTTAACGTTCATTACATGGAAAACAGTGGTCAGTACATTCTTCACAATATCTTCTTCTGAGGATATGACTTGACTATCCCTTTAAGCTTCTCTCTGCTGTAACCCGTCTCACCTGTCTGCTGGAGAAGACGAAGACGAGCGCGGCTCCAGCTGCGGTGAGGGCCCAGGTGAACAGGGTCCCCAGCAGGGCCTGAAGCACAGGACTGACTCCAGCGATCATGATGCCTGTGCAAATCAAACACAGTTAATACCTCACGCAGACGGGTGTGAACCGAATCCTGTTCATCCAGGATATCTGCAAACACTGAGCTCTGTGCATTAAAACAAGCCTGTTTGAAACCATCAGGTTCAGTTCATGACAAGCTCAGCGTATGTAGTTTATAATTACGGTTTAATACGTGACCCTGGAGCACATAAGCAGTCATAAGCAGCACAGATATATTTGTAGCAAATAGCCAACAATACACTGTATGGGTCAAAATCATACATTTTTATTTTACGCCAAAAATCATGTTCCATGAAGATATTTTGTATATTTCCTACTGTAAATATATCAATTTTAAATGCTATTTTTTCAACAAAAAAAATGTCCTGATGTTCAAATAATTGCATCTCAGCCCAATATTGTCCTATCATAACAAACCACACATCAATGCAAAGCCTATTTATTAAATCGACCCTTATGACTGGTTTTGTGGTCCAGAATCACATTTATGGTTACAATATATGCAGACTGGATATATGTGTCAGCTCTGAGTGAGTGTAACAGCTGTCATAACTCATAATGCATGAATCAAACAATTAAACATTAACTAGCACTGCACTTCCTATAGAAACAGTGTTTATTAGCAGTTAAACTTATATAATAAAGAAAATACAGCGCTATTTAATGAAATAACAGACTGAAAGACTCTACAAAGTTCATCTGTCAACTTATGCTGCATTAAATATGCCAGTATTTCAGAAACACTAAATAACGTCGATAGATTTGTGCTTTTTTCCATTGATTTAATTCATTTTACTCCCAGCAGAATACACAACTCTCTATTGAATAAGTCAGTACTTACTGTTTACAGACACCAACTGAACAGCTTCACTTCCTGCTTCTCTGTGTACACGTGTCTGTGTTACGCCCGAAGCCCCGCCTCTCTCGAGCTCCTATTGGTTCCTTTCACACGCAACGGTTTTAAAGTGACCACGTCAGCTACGTTCCAACAGGTTATCGTGTAGATTCAGATTAACCTGGCTGGACATGGACAGAGTTTACAGCTGAATAATGTTGAGAACTTGTAGATTAGAAAAAAACATCACTAGTTATATCTTTTTTTTCTCCATGCAAGATTATTCTGGAAGGATTTGGAAACGTATTAGGATATATAAAGTAATGTGTCAAACTTGGAGGGGGTAATAACTAATTATAAACATAAAACAATAAATATAAATACATAAAATTGTAATTTACTTCTTGATATGGTGATCTGCTGCTGTATACTGTAATATATATATATATATATATATATATATATATATATATATATTATTATTTATTATTATGTAAATAAAATAAAGAATATTTGAGCATTTCTTTACAATAAAATATAATTTCAGTCTTTCAACTTTTCATTTAAATGTGTTAGCTGACTTTTTTCTAATTATTTTTACAATTTAGAAGCAATTTCTGAGCGAAAATTGTTTCAACGTAAAAAAATATGTTTCAACTTAAAAAAATAATAATAATAGTAAGAAAAGTAATAATAAATTAAATTAAATTAATAATATAAGTAAATAAAATATGTATAAATACAATTAAAAGTAATGAAAAATATTGAATTATTAATTTTGTGACATTTTATTTAATATTTTTTTACAATTATTCCCCTCCCCCCTCGACTGTATTATTCTGTGTAAATAGTATGTGCTTTGATACATTCACGCTGCTTTATATTTAAATTATATTCCAAACCCACCAATGATACACTTATAAAATGTAATACTTTTTATATTGCATTATTTCTCTAATCAGCCTGTTCTTATCTCTAGTCCTGTGTGGTGTGTGTCATGTGTTTCCCTCTAGCATGCCCTTATTTGGTTTGTTTCCTGTCCTCGTCTAGTGTCATGATTAGTTCATTATGTCTCAGCTGTGTTTTATTATGTTAGTGATTTTATCCTGTTTTTAAGTTCCTATCTGTTTACTTTGTGGGGTCTGGTCTACTCGTTACTCCCGTTGTTCCTGTCTGTGTCAGCCTTGTCTTGTCCTGCCTTGTTTATATTAAAGACTGTTATTTTGAGTTTACTCCTCATTTCCGTGTTCCTCCCCGTTGTGTGCACGAGACAGAAGACCTGACCATATAACCGTAAGCGGCGCCCACTCACCTTATTTTTGTTTTCTCGTTTTTTTTTTAAAGTCTCTTGTTTTTCTGTTTTGTTCGGTTTGTGTTTTCGCGGCATGGAAGTCGGCACTCGTCATCCCGCCCTAGCCAGCTGTTAGTCGGAGTTCGGCGGGATCGCAGCGAGTCCGCTGGCCGCGAGTCCCTCGTGCCCGCCGCCGTCCGCGGGGAAATCAACGTCCCCGTTGATTGTGGATCCAGTACCCCTGTTTCCGGCCAAGAGTGTCCATGTCCCATAGAGACATGGTTTTAAGTCTTGTCCTCAGGAACGGTTGTGTTTTTTGTCTTGTCTGTCCATGGAGACTCATCTGGGGCATGCGGATCCTCTGGTTATGGCCACGGAGGCCATTATTCCCATCCACCCTGCCTCTCCTGTCACAGATATGGAAGCGGTTGCTGAGGGACCCCGTGAGGGCCCCTGACTCCACGTAATGCCCAGTGAAGGCCTCAACTTCCAAGCCTAGCCCAGAACGGGCTCCTGTTCCTGAGGATATATCCTCCTCCTGCTACCCCGTAAGCTGCCCATGGATTTTGTTTTGGGGGGGGGGGGGTTGTTAGAGCTCCGGCTGTAGTGGCCGAGCCGAGGCCACGGCCACATTGACCACCCGCCAAGGCCTCCAGAGCTCCCAGCTCCGCCATAGTCTCCGATCTGTCTGGTCTGCCCCCCCTCCCAGTGGTACTGTTACGGCGCGGGTCGCACCTTCCGGGTGGGGGGGGGGGAGTTATGTCAGTCCTGTGTCGTGTGTGTCATGTGTTTTCCTCTTGCATGCCCTTATTTGGTTTGTTTCCTGTCCTCGACTAGTGTGATTATTAGTTAATTATGTCTCAGCTGTGTTTTATTATGTTAGTGATTTTATCCTGTGTTTTTAAGTTCCTGTCTGTTTAGGTTGTGGGGTCTGGTCCACTCGTGTTCCTGTCTGTGTCAGTCTTGTCTTGTTTATATTAAAGACTGTTATTCTGAGTTTACTCCTCATCTTTATGTTCCTCTTCCTCCCCGTTGTGTGCACCGTGACAAGTCCTCTATCGTTTTATTTTTGTCATGTGCACTCTTTAATTAGTTCCTTTATATTTGCTCTTCAGTTATTACTCTCCTTAATCTCTCATCTCTTTTCTCATTCATTTGATCTAATATCTTGTTTGATAACGACAGCTTTCTTAGAAGCGCATCTGGTTATGTCTCCTTTATGTTGAGCAGACTGTTGTTTCTTTCATGACAATGGGATTCACTAAGCATATGAACTTCTGATGTATGTTCGTCTTTCGTCTGTTCATTGAAGTTTAAATTAGCAGGGGACCACAAATATTAAAATTAATTCCATAACATAGAACATGACTATTATATTTGTGACAGATTATATCAGATTTCTCTTTAGGAACTCTTACCAGAAAAAATAAAAATGGAAAAATAAAGCATCACTGAACTTTACATGTGCATTTGAGATTTGTAATTTGGATTAAGATGAACGATGAGCCATAAGAAATGAGATCAGAGATGAAAGATAAAAGGGGAGTAACTTCAGTAAAATTGAAAACAGAAATAATGGAACTAATTAAAGACACATGCAAATGAAAGAAGAAGAAAAAACTCGGAAGACAAAGGAATAAAGAGATGCACAGATGAGACCAGGAACGTGCATTAAAGTTTTTCAGAGCATTTTTATTCTTCTTTCCCAAACAGTTACAATTCTTAGAAACCACGACGTGCTATTTGTAAAACCGGTATGTTCCTTGTTAAGAGATGCAAGAAAACGCAAGCCCAGAACAGTGAAACCAAACGCCGACCGTGGAGATTTATTGGAGAGGTCCTGATACCTGTCTTCAAGTCACTCGATGCCCTTATTAAAGTCAAAGCATGTCCAAGTTTAGAGTAACATGCCAATGGAAAGATCCAAATTCTAGGAATGATTTCATGGAATTGGGAGTAGAGCGATCGCCAAAACAATCTGCAAATTATGGGACGTTGAACATATGGGAAGTTCACTGTGAGACTTGAGTTATTCCAACTATGCGTGTCAGATGAGGAACAGGACTAAGGAGATCGCTCATGACTCTTGCCCTTTTATCTGCGACCGTTTCCACCCACCGAGGCCTTGTGCGTGATAAATGATGCACTGACCAACAAACAAAGACAATCGGCGAGAAATATAACCACTGAAGGGGGAACGCAGCACATTAAAACAAGCAGAGGGAGACAGGCCAGATTCATCACTCATCCTTTGGGGACGTATTTGGAGAGTGGTTGGCCCTGAGGGGAAGTTGGGGGTTTAATGACCCCCCACTGAACTGCGAGAAAAGGGAGGAAAGGGGTGGAGAGAAGGAGGAAAATGAGAGGGAGTGTGAAAGAAAGAGGCTGGATGGACCTTCTGACAAGGGTGTTTAGTTATGAAAACAAAAGTATTGTAACAGATGGCACCCTGGAAACCTCTGAACAGCGGATTGGAACGAGCTTATCGGAGTCAAGGGATGTCTTTAGACACACACACACTCTGGGCGCCGCTGGGGGGATATATAAGATCTCACTAGGAGGGTCATACACACACTAGACTTCTGCTTTGGAGTCTAGAGCGTTCAACAAATATCCTACCAGTCGTTTCAGTGCCAGTTCTTTTGGGTGAAGCTTGTTTTTCCTCCAAGAAATTTCTTCAAAGAGCAACTGGGGACGCTCTCGATAAATAAACCAGCTTCAAGGACAAGGTGAATGCAAACCTGTGGAGATCAAGAACACATTTTGGCAAGATCTGATACGTTTGAACTTGGAAGGATTGCGAGGACTACAAACTGGTTTTGACCAGAACATTTGTCAAGTTCAAATTTGATTGAACTTCTGCAAGGATTCAAAACCATTTTTGTACCAGACATTTTGGCAAGTTCTAATACATTTGAACTTCTGTAAGGACTACAAACCATTTTCTTCCAGACATTTTGGTGATTTCTAATACATTTGTACTTCTGCAAGGACTACAAACCATATTTTTCCAGAAGATTTCTAATACATTTTACTTCTGTAAGGTACAAACATTTTAAGCTTCTTCTGATCTAATCATGGACTTCTTAAGACACAATTTTCTGACCAGAAATTGTCAAGATACTATTTAACATTTTAACTTCTTCTGCTGGACTACCCGACTACAAGATCTAACATTCCGTAGACTTTTTGATGTTCATCAAGATCTAATACATCCGGTCTTCTCCTCCAAGAGCTACAAACCATTTCTGACCAGAAATGGAAACCTCAAAACCTTTGCAAATGTTTTATGACAATTCATCGATCGTAGATCTGGACAGCTCTGCGATAAACGACGTCTACATTCAGAAGGACTTCGATGCTTTCAGCGTCACCTTGGCCGTCTTGTACCTGGCCGTGTGCATTGTGGGATTGGCCGGGAACTCGCTGGTCATCGTCACCATTCTGAAACTGGACAAAATGTCTTCGGCGACCACCGTCTACATTTTCAACTTGGCTCTGGCGGATGGACTCTTCATGGTAGGACTCCCATTCATCGCCATCCAAAACTTCCAGGACCAGTGGATCTTCGGAGATGCCGCTTGTAAGCTAGTTATGGTTCTGGATGGCATCAATCAATTCACAAGCGTGTTCTGCTTAACGGTGATGAGTGTTGACCGCTATATGGCTCTGGTAGACCCGTTACGCTTCGCTAGCTGGCGGACACCACGACGGGCGAAGATCATTGCCACATTAATGTGGTTTATTTCTCTGTTTCCGGTTATTCCAATGGCTATTCACTTTTCTGCCAGCTATGGTTTGTGCACCGTCGACCCTCATGTTGCATCTGACACTTGGTGGTTGGCCTTTCTTAGCTACACATTCGTACTGGGCTTCGCCTTGCCGTTCACCGTAATGATCGTGTTTTACACAGCACTTATAGTGGCTTTGAGAAACGCCAGACAGCAAACATCTTCACTGGAAAGTCACAGGTTTGAGAAACAGGTTACTAAGATGGTAGTGGCGGTCGTTTTGGTGTTTGGCATCTGCTGGCTGCCGTTCTACGTCTTCAACTTTTGCTCTCTGTATCAAATAGACCTGATGCTCGATTTCACGCGTGGCTTTGAGTTTGTGGTGCTGCTGTCGTACTCATGGAGCTGCGCCAATCCAATACTGTACGCGTGTTTGTCGGAAACCTTTCGAAGGCATTTCCACGCCCTCCTCTGCCCTCACAAGAGCTCACGGACACACTGCGACAGAGACACCGAGGGCTTTGTATTGCACGACACCAACGTACAAAGCATGCTAGCTTAGTATGAATTTAGAAGGGTTTGTGTTGCAATGCATAACAGACAATCTTTGCTCGCCACACTTTTATATAGTACAGTCTCTGATGAGAGTGCGTTTGCTTCTGTGCAACAGAGAAGAAGACATGAGCAGACTGAGGCGTAATCAGTGGCGAGTGGAAGTCAATAACTCACTATTTGCTGCAGCAATGTTATTTCACCACAGAAGCAAAGTTGCTTGGTTTGCGTGCAAAGGAAGGGTTGTGTTGTAAGGATGATTATGCGATGTCTGCCCTCCTGTACCAGTGCTGTCATACTGATTGTGGACTTCGGATGATGTCATGGTTGTCATGGCATCCAGCTTGGACCAATATTTGAGGATTTCTGTGAGACTGTTACCGAATGACACATGAACAGTTGATAAATATGATGTTAATGACCAACATTTGTTTAAATAACCATGTGTTATTATATAATCTACACAGGGTAATGTATATTTTTATTACTTTTTTTTTTTATATATATGTTATTTGATTTTTTCATATATATTTTGCTACTTTTTTTGGGGGGGGGGGGTTGCTTTTTGTAATTATGCTTTGTAAGAACTGATTAATGATTAGAAACTATTTTATGCTTCTGCTTTGATGCCAATATTTTACTTTATTGGATATATTGAATATTTACATATAATCATCCAAAACATTTTTTTTTTGGGGGGGGGGGGGGGGTATATTACTTTCAAACATATGTAATTTATCATTGTTCATAAACATTAAAATTCACAGCTAACGACAAAGTGTGTAATTCTATTCCTTCAAGTAAAGGGAATTAATTATTAAATCATTTATGAATCTCTAAACACCTCCTTGCCAAAGTTTTTAGTGGACGTTGTCAAAAGAGCAAGTTTCCAGATTAAAGTTTAAAGAGACACAAACATGCGTTCAGTTTGAGCTGTTTCTACTTCAAATGTAGAAATATATAACCACTTGCTGATAAAATAAATCTATCATCTAGGCTACTTTAAGTTTGACTCAGGCAGTGTCGGGGAAAGTTTTAAAAGTAATGCGTTACAATATTGCGTTACTTTCTAAAAAAGTAACTAATTACGTTACTTAGTTACATTTTATGGAATGTAATGCGTTACATTACTTTTGCGTTACTTTTTAAATATGAGCAGTGCTTGATTGTTTGTTTTTAATACAATAAGTTATATTTATAGCAAATATAAAAGTCTTTCTCCCATAACTTATTCATTTCCACCCTGGTTTTAGATAAACAACCCTATAGTGGCCGTGGTTTAACTAACTTAACATTATGTAAAAAAATAAGTAACTGTGGTCACAAATTAATAAGTCATGAAAAGGATTTGCAGATGTATATATATTTTTTCCCTTCGTGTCAAACAGAGGGCTCTGTACTTTTCTATGACCAAGTAGAACAAAATTTAAAGACATACTGATATACATTTTAATATGAGGGAATGAATTAAAAATATTAATGTGTGGCTGGCTATAATGTCTATTTTATCTTCTGGATGACATGCACACACACAACGTAACAGACTAAAAGCACGGTCAAGAATATTTTTGCACACAAACAAGAATTAAGTTGAAAACATAGAAGCAATACTTGGTATTTAAAAAATAGTGAGATATGGAACTGTAAAGAAGCAGTGTCGGGGAAAGATACTTTTAAAAGTAATGCGTTACAATATTGCGTTACTCCCTAAAAAAGTAACTAATTACGTTACTTAGTTACTTTTTATGGAAAGTAATGCGTTACGTTACTTTTGCGTTACTTTCGCGTTACTTTTTAAATATGAGCAGGGCTTGATTGTTTGTTTTTAATACAAGAAGTTATATTTATAGCGAATATAAAAGTCTTTCACTGCATACAGTGTAATGAATAAACCTCAGACTGAAGGACGAGTAAATCACGTCTGTACAGAAGAACACAGGAGAAGTTCAACACTCTTCAGTAATTAAAAACAATGATAGTTTATCTAAAGTAATTTTTATTATTAGTATGATTGAACTGATCATCAAAGGTCAGAAACACATCGGTTAATAAAATGAGATTAGATATATTTGTGTTGTTTAACATATTTAATTATTGCAGGTTTGTATCATATTCTGAGTTTCACTGTTTTAATTCATTTTGATGAATACTGAATCTGTTTTTTGCGAGTGGGATGAATTAATACACATTCATATTTAGTCTAGATTAGATCTACAGTAAGATCATGTTCACACGGCGCACTCAGTCAATAAATGGAGAAAAGTAACTCAGATATTTTCTAGTAAATTAAAAAGTAATGCATTACTTTACTAGTTATTTGAAAAAAAGTAATATTATTACGTAACTCGTGTTACTTGTAATGCATTACCCCCCCGACACTGGACTTGT
Source organism: Schizopygopsis pylzovi (assembly GCA_027422435.1). Classification (NCBI taxonomy): domain Eukaryota; kingdom Metazoa; phylum Chordata; class Actinopteri; order Cypriniformes; family Cyprinidae; genus Schizopygopsis; species Schizopygopsis pylzovi. Next base: position 28,996,179 of record CM049833.1, on the reverse strand, counting down.
TTTTATACATCGACAGCTTGAAGACGTGGAACGGAGAAATGCTTGAGAAAATGGTCCACTGCACTTCTTTGTCTCACATCTGGCCCTCATTTGAAATGTTATAACGTGTGTTTTTGCAGCAGTTTTATAGGCATTCAAGGTGCAATACAAGCCCATAACATACCTTTCCTTAATCAGCATTCATGACTAAAGGGGAACCTGCGCATAAACTTTTCTCATCAAAATAAGGGTACGAACACACATGTATAAACACACACTCACACTTTTCTTAAAATGACCGTTGCTGCCTGTCATCCTGTTAAAAATAAATACATAAATGAATGTATCAGACAGGACTTGGTGGGAGACAGTACACTTAGATCAGAACACTTTAAATGCTTCATTCCCATGTACAAATGTCAAAGAAGAGTATCCCATGGCTCCATGACGAATTTGTTTTTGTGACGATTGTCAAAAATGTATACCTCTGACATGAAGCAGATGCAATGTAAGCTCATCATATCTTCCAAAAATATTATTAAGATACAAAATTAGAAGGTTAGCGATAGCTCTCACGCACATTATGTACCAAAACAATTTTAAATAACATCTCTCGGGAGGTTATGGGATCACGTCCCTCATTACTCTGAGCAAAGGGCAGCGTCTACTATTGTGTCATCAGCATCTAAACAGAACATTACTCATTCAGAATTAACATTAAAATATGAAATACAAATAAATCTCATGACAAGATATAGCAAATATAATACACATATTATGTAAAACTCCATCTAGAATAAAAAAAAATCCTAAAATGATGCGTATTAGCAACTCTAATTGAAATGCATGTTGACTAATTTAATTTGATTCATAGTATTCTGTATTTTTGTGTCATTATCCCTTTAACCCTGCCATTATATATGCAGTTGATAGTTCAACATACTCGAGTTAACACTATTTGACCGTTTTTAACTGTCTAAAAGGATTCATTTATCGCTCCCCAACCTTTGGCTTTGCGCCTCAGAAAACATGCTTTTAAACTCCTAGCTTGGCTATTTGACTATCTATCATTATCACTACATACACTGACCAAAGCTTTTAATTGGACCCTTGGGCATCACATGTCCGGTGCAGACCTATAATGCATAGATTTATGACATATTATAAAAATAATTAATAGTTTAATTATCCTGAGGCAGTAAGAGAGCCGTATGCCGTTTATTAAAACGCCAGTAATAAACTGCCTCATGTTGCAATCATATTTGACCTTATTTCTTTACAACAAATTGGCAATAAAAACACCCTTAAAGTTGATGTGACTCAAAACTATTTCTTAATGACGCTCTGACAATCAAACAAGCTCGCTAAGGAAGGATACAGGCTATTTGGCTTTTATACTTACATGCATTGTTCATTGTGAACATAATGAAATAAACGCATTTATTACTTCACGCCTTGATTTCTGTAATTCACTCTATTATGGGCAAATCAATCATCTATCAGTCGTCTTCAAATGCTGCAGCTAGGCTGACTGATAGTAGAAATGTCATCGTATTTCTCTCATTTTAACCTCTCTGCATTGGCTTCCAGTAAAACTGAGAATAGAATTTATTGTTTATTGTTTTAAAGCATTACACTGTGTGTTCCTGTGTCTCAGTGGTAGAGCATTGTGTTAGCAGCGGAAAAGGTTGCAGGTTCGATTCCCAGGAAACACACATACTTACAAAATATATATAGCCTGAATGCTCTGTAAGTCGCTTTGGATAAAAGCATCTGTTAAATGTAAATTACACGGCCTAGCACCAACGTCTGACATTTTACAGTATCATAATCCTTCTAGATCACTTAGACCAGGTGGATTGCTCTCTGTTTGTAGATCGAGGTTAAACCATCGTGGAGACCGAGCTTATCCAAACTCTGGATAGCCGACCGGTATTCAAATCAAAACTTAAAACTCATTTTCTTAGCTTGGGCTTCTAATGTATTACTCTAGTGTTTTTGTTTGCTGTTTGAGAGACTGTCATTTGTCATAAAGCACCAGCAAATCAAGAAAACATCTTCATCAGCTTGACAGCAGATGGTGAAATGCTCACAACACAACCAAATACATTTTATTTGCAGCGCGTTTCTATTTTTTGCTTGTGTTGTGAGCATTTGTAGCGTGTGTGTTGTCAAATCGAGGAAGTTATTTTCATAATTTGCAGGTGTTTTTTTCTATTTGCAGCGTGTTGAGGTCTCTCGGCCACCGTACCTGGGTTGTTTTTAAATGTGCTTAATTAATGAATGAACATAATGGAAAAGTAACACTTTATTTCGATAGTCCACTTTAGACATTCTACTAACAGTGAGTAACTTTGCTAACTACAAGTCGACTAGCAGTCATTATAGTATTAGTAGTCTGTCTGATTAATATCTTCTTACACTTTATTGTGATGAGTCCACGACATACAACATACTGAGAAACTTTACAAGTATATGTCAACTTATTCTACTAACCCTAAACCTACCCTAACAGTCTACTCTGAGAGTTAGTAGTTGCAAATGAATGAGAAATAGTTGACATGTAGTCACAAACGTATAGTTAGTAGAATGTGTAGAGTGGACTATCAGAATAAAGGGTAACCAATGGGAATGTGAAATGAACGCTCACTCGTTTTAAGGCTGGAATACACTACATGACTTTTACAATCTGAACAGATCTGTAAAACACTAGGCATCATACACTTACCGACTTTATTAATGGTGACAAAGAAAAACTGTGCTTCATACACTACCAGACTTTAAAGATGTTCCGATCACAACGAACTCACGCAGAAACGTGCACCTTGTTGTTTAGAGACGCATGACAAATGAAAACATATGTGTTATAAATATCAAACATGTTTGATATCCTCCGACTGGATAGAATCAAAGTCTGAAGCTAAAAAATATGAGTCTGTGACCGTAATACACTACGAGATTATCTGTGTAATCTGTAAACTGTAATCTACAGACTGGCTCTGACTTTCCTCAACTTGTTCAGACTGTACAATCCTGGGGCAATAATCACGTAGTGTATTCCAGGCTTTACTTGACGGTGTTGATCCAGAGCGTTGCGATACAGTTCTCCGATTAGCCTAATAGTGTCTAAAGCCTGCGATTTGAAGATTAAACATTGTTTCTCTGAATAAATAACGTCTTGTTAGGTTTACTTTATCAGTGAATAAAGTCATGATAGACCCGGCTGCACTGCTTTTAATCTGTTTTTCTATATAAACAGGCGCGAAACGGACGTCTTTCGGCAGTTTTGCCGCCTTCGAGCACTGTTTAAAACGGCGGGCGAAGTAAAAACGCTTTTTATTATTTTACTTCAGTGCGAATCACATAAATATATTCTGTCTGAACAGCCTTTACACTTTAATTCAGTTCACCTACTAGTAGTACTACCGCCCATTTCAAGCCCTCGTTATAGGTGGCCTATAATTATAAACAACTACCTGTTCAGACCTGTAGGTGGCACTGTAACAGTGAAAACATTCATCACCAAGAACTGGCCTTTTAAGCTTTTTTGGGAATAAAATGCCATTATTTTGAATCCAATTTTAGCATTTTATGTATCCTAAATAAAAGCGACCAATATTCAAATGTTCACATCATTTAAATAATTCAACAAAATGTACATTTACACATTTCAGATTGATAAATGCTTGTCTGGGATACGCTTAAAACATTAAAATACATAAATGGAGTTTGAAAAGTATAAATGACGAAGGCATGGTAAAAAGTTTCCGATACATTTTTAATGAAACCTTCACATAACAAAAAGAAAAAAAAGTTTAAATCTGTTTTATTAAAAATCAACAAGAGGGACATAAAAGTGCCCAAAGTGAAAGAAACACAGAAATGCTTATCTTTCTCATTACTAATGCATGATCCTCTCTCTCTCCCCCACACACACCGTCCTAACAACCCTATCTGATTTTCCCATCGCTTCTTTGTCAGCTTGAACACAGTGGATCCTCTCACTCTTGCCCTTTTCTTGAAACCTGAATTCAATTTAAAACAGTACTTCAGAGAGCAATGCAAATATCCATTTGTGTCCCTCTCGGTGAAATGCAGGCTAAAGCCTCAAAACCTAATTATGAGATAACAAGCATCAAAGTTTGATTTCTACCATTAATTTCACTTTAATTTCAATCTTTGACATGATATTACTCAGTCAATATTAACTACATAAAGGTTACATTTTCACAGAATGTTCTTTATCATAAGAAGGATGATGTTTTTTTGTAGAAAACAGCAAATCACAAAAAAAATGAAATTTGAGCTTCATAACACTTTGATACCCAAAGTTTGAAAATAAATGGCTCATTATTTCAATCTCTTATTAATTATACTGGATACTTTCTGTTTCCATAAATATTTCAGTTTAATCGTTTATCATTTTGACTTATTTTACCCTTTATTTAAGCAGCGTCTGTTTATTGTCATTACCACAGTTTACCTTTCATCAAGGCTTTTCATGGCTTATCTGTCATTGACCTTTAACCCCATATATTCTCAGTTTCTGCTCTCGTTGACTAAGTGCTGTCAGAGGTGAAGGCCCACTGGTGTGTTAGAATGACCAATCTCAGTTCTGTTAAAGCAGAAGCCACTGTTACTAACCTCAGTATTCATGCAGACTGAATTTCTATTAAAAATTACTTGACTTGAAACCATTTTACATAGGCCCACTGCCTGCAAGAGTCAAAGAGAAGATTGTGTGTGTGTGTGTGTGTGTGTGTGTGTGTGTGTGTGTGTGTGTGTGTGTGTGTGTGTGTGTGTGTGTGTGTGTGTGTGTGTGTGTGTGTGTGTGTGTGTGTGTGTGCATGTTTATGTGGTTTATGAGGACACAAATTTGTATAATGACATGGGTATGACATAGGTATTACAAGGAGAAGGTGATTTATGAGGACATTTTCAGTGTCCCCATAATTTAAAACGCTTATAAATCATACAGAGTGAGTTTTTTTGAGGGAAAATAGAAATGCACCGTCTCCTGTGAGGGCTAAGTTTAGGTGTAGGGTAGGTGTAGGGCAATAGCACATACAGTTTGTACAGTATAAAAACCATTACGCCTATGGAGAGTCCCCGTAAACCATAAAAACCAACATGTGTGTGTGTGTGTGTGTGTGTGTGTGTGTGTGTGTGTGTGTGTGTGTGTGTGTGTGTGTGTGTGTGTGTGTGTGTGTTTGTTGTGTGTGTGTGTGTGTGTGTGTGTGTGTGTGTGTGTGTGTGTGTGTGTGTGTGTGTGTGTGTGTGTGTGTGTGTGTGTCACTTTTGGAACAATTTATTTTGTTGTTGTTTGTTTTGTCACTGTACCTTTAAGAAACACACCTCTCACATGAATGTGAACGGCTCGTGTGCTGTAGCCTGTTTGTTTGTTTGTTTGTTTGTTTGTTTGGTTAGCTTCATTCAGTTTCAACCATTCAGTTATCTTATTGTTTACATGATTTACCCTATTTGCTGCCTTTGATAAGTGATTGTCATGTGACTGTTCCTGGATCTGTGTATACATAATACAAATACATTTTATGTATTTTCTTATTAACTAGTAAAACTGAACAATTATGGTTTTGAGCAGTGTATTGTAGTGAGTTAGTGTGCTCCACAAAATATGAAGGAAAAATCCATATTTATTTTTCACAGGTGTTTTACATTTTGTGTTTTAAGTTTACAGGGTTAGAATTTAATGGATATCATCCTGGCAGAAAATGGCTAGCACCTTTTCAGTGTTTCTACATATTTTGTTCTTACAGTGTACCTAACTGAACAATAATTATATACAAGCTAATAACATGCTGTATCATAAATGTGCATTTATTATTGACCAATTGGAACTTGCAACTTAATGCACATTTAATGTTTGTACAGTTTGTATCTCTCTCCAGGTTGATGTGCTGCTTGGCTGGCTAGCCGTTCAATGGTTTCCTCTTTTTGTGTAATTCAGAAGAAAATATGTGCTTTTGTAATCATTTGAGTCACTTTAGAAAAGTTTCTAAAAGTTGCCAATTTTATTTTTAAATAGCTACATTTATTGCTAGGTGCTTTTTGCAAAAAAACGTTGCTAGGGTAGATGTAAAAGTTGCTAAATCCAGCAACAAAATGGCTAAATTGGCAACACTGGGATGCAGATGAGACCGGAAGCTTGACCCATGGCCACGCGTTACAAATGGCCACGCCCACCATTACGAGAAGAAACAAGTGGATAGGCCAACGTTATCTCAATGCGTACATATTTTACGAGGTGGCTAATTCGTACAAATTCATACGACCTCACTCGTACGATTTAGTGTAGTTCATCATACGAATGGGCTCTATGCACGCATTACTTCCGCGTTAGGCACAAGGCCGCCCTTCAGTTTCCGGTTCGGGAGATCTAAAGCGGAGGTAAACGTAAATATGTAGGCTATATCTACATAAATCAAACAAGTATAAAAAAAAATATCCAAAGCTGTTTTAGCGACTAGCGTTCCTGTAGTAGCACAGTACTCTACGGTCGGCGGAAGTAAGCGAGTGTCCTGAGATTTCACCGGAAATACGTCATGCACGACCGTGCATAGAGCCCATTAGATCGGGCTGGATAGGCTAATTGCGTTTATAGCTTATCTCAACATTGTGACTGGCAAACTCACAGTTGAGTGTATATCTAGCGATCCTGAGACAATAATTTTAAGATCAAAAGTAAGAATTGTGAGATAAAAAGTCGCAGTTACCTTTTTTTTATTCAGTGGCGGGAAGAGTAATACATATTTCACCGTATTTTTAATAAATTAAAAGCCATTTGTAGCTTGCAGAGCTTCAGGTGTCGTTCCATAACATTTATTTTAGCTGTACAAAAACAGTTCGTTTTGCTGCTTGATATAACTGGCATTTGTTAACATATTTTAATTCATTATAAGAATCATAAACACTGGTTTAGAGCATTTTAGCCGTTTTGTTATTCTCTACCAATAGCTGCTAACTGAAGTAGAAAAGTTTTGCACATTAAAAGAAAATAACTTAGGTTATTTCCCTTGTTTAATGTAGTTGAAGAGGTTAAGGAGTCATTTTTATATCTTGGTTTCAATACATGCTTTGAGAGAAGAGCACAATTTAACACTTTTTGACCTTCTCAGTTTGTATCCACATGTAGAATATAATTTTTTATCCACAGTAATTTCACACTTGTCTAGTACAAATATGTCTATTTGTTTCATAATTACAGTGTATATGTTTTTCTTTACTTACCCTCAAAAACGATCTCTCTCAGTGAAATGTGACAACATGCCCCGCAGGTGGTGTACATTAAAACATCTGAACACACACATACACATATATACACATATATATATAAAAGTAGGCTATAGGACATCATCCTCTTTTTCTCAAATAATGTAGGGAAGACGGATTCTCATGATATGACTCATTTAAAGTTTACGAATCTATTCCCTCGTGCATTTATTTTGACCCAATCTAATTTTAAGCATTAGGGGATTTATATAAATAATAATTTGGACCCCTGCCATACTTCCGTATCCTTCCTTATCGAGACCACACAGCAATAACAACTGAATATAGCCCTTCACCTCATTTAGATTAATGCATCTCGCGCGCGGAGCGGGATATATCAAGGAGCGCGGGAAGCGCGCGCTTAGCGGATCCGCGTGCACGAGGACTGAAAATACCAAAGGAATTCGACAGCTGCCCCCGAAATCTCGTTTTCATGTCTTGATTGAATGTTATTTTTTGAAAAGTTTAAGTGTTTGAAATGTTTTATGTTAAAACACACGTGTTTTAGTTTATGTCCTGCAGAAATAACGACCGTTTGTTATCTGAGGAGAAATGCCGGTGTCCTGACGCACGCACGAACGGACGCGCGCGCGCGCGCGAGCTTATCAGGGGGCGTCCAGTCCGAGCGCCGTTTATTCTCGAGTTGGATATCGCGCTTGAGCGAACGGTTGTGCGGTAATATTACGGTGATCCGTGGAAGCATGTGAAGCTGTCATATCCAAGGAATGGATCTACAAAGGTTTCCTAAAACTACAGGTACATCATTTAAATAAAACACATCGGCGCGGTGTTTAAAATTGGTCATGTTTGCAACATACCAACTCACATGGCATGTAGTTGTAAACACATAATTTAAGATTTAACTTTTTCGTTTGAAATTAAAAACATACGCTATAATTATGCAAATTAGTAATAGCCGTTTTGGGGTAAAAACAGTTATGGGCTAGTCAGGTGGCTGCATGTTTTAGTTAATTTCTAAATAATTGTGTATCCTCTTTTCTATAATAATCCATTATTTGATACAATTTATGTCGTGTATAGCTTACAAACGCAGTAAAGAGAAATAAATGTTGGGATGTTTAATTGGTAGGCTATCTTTTTGAATTGCTTACTTAAATACATTCAAGCGGACTGCTCTTTTTAAGTGAACTCCAGGGTTTGATTTGATCTCAGCTGGGTTTCTGTAGTGCTCAGTTTGCTCAGTTTAAGATGCTGTGGTACTCTGTGTGGGATGAAGTGAAGACAGACACGATTTGGATGTGTCTCTGTCATCTACACGGCAGAAAAACACTGCAGGACTTCACTTTTATATTCATTCATTCATCTAAGCGTTGGACAGCTAACGTTAAATCAACTCTGCATCGTAGAGGATCTCTTCGAGATCAAATAGTTGTGCTGTTTGCTCAATAAAGATCAATTAAACCAATATTTGTTTGGGCAAAAGTCAATGAGCTGTAGAAACCAGACAGACAAGGTAAAGTCCTTGTTTATCCAAGATTTGTATACAGAATTGACAATCCAGCTGCGCGTGACCTTAAAATCACAGGGCAAGTAAAACGCATGACTTTGGATTCATAATCAGTTTTGATAAAAAGTCTGTTTACATTTAATCACTTAATGCATTTTGAGTAAAGCACATTCTATTTTCACTTGGCCACATTTTATTTTGTATATTGCTGCTTTTATGTGTACGTGCTTCAGGAGAACAGATATAAACCCAGTCTAATGTTCTCTCACAATATGCAAACATATCAGAATTCACATTTTCTGTTGCATGCTCCATATAGCAATTATTGTTTGAGATTTGTGATTGCTCTATCCGTGTGTCTTATCCATGATTGATGTGGGTTGTGGGATTCCCAAACGTTTGTATGCTGACGTAAACCCATTAGGGGCATGTTATTAACCATTTACACTTGTATTTGTCTCAAATGCATGAACTGACCAAATTAAAAACACTATTGATTTTACGAGTATACATCACAATATTTAAAATGCCAATTTTGCATTGAACTGTCATGTTAACATTGAGTCTGAATTCAGTTAGTTTATTCTAATGTGGAAATCAGGGCTACAATCCACCATTAATACACCCCAAACAAGTCTACAATTATTAATTATACAAACTGACACTCGCATGGTGTTACTTTGATTAGGTTTTACTTCAACCAAGACAAAAAAAAGGCAGGTGTAGATATGACAAGCTTGATTGATAACTCATATTTCCTTGTTTTTATCAACGCACACAGATTTCTCATTAAACTCCAGACTCTATCTTCATAAGCCTTTTCCCGGTGGCTAAACACTACAAAACACTGCCAAAATGGACACAAAATGGACGTTTATGCCCAGTTCCAACATGTCCCTCGCTGACCGCCTGCTCAATGATAGTTTCTTCCCCGGGAACGAGTCTGACTTTGGTCTGGAGATTTACCCTCACAATAGCACCCACCTTGACTTCAACCAAACCAGCTCAGCAGTCATCACGTTTGTGTATTTTGTCGTCTGCGCGGTGGGGCTCTGTGGGAACGCCCTGGTCATTTACGTCATCCTGCGCTACGCCAAGATGAAGACCGTGACGAACATCTACATTCTGAACCTGGCCGTGGCGGATGTCCTGTGCATGTTGAGCTTGCCTTTCATTGCCATTCAGCTCTCGCTGCTCCACTGGCCCTTTGGATCCGCGATATGCCGCATCGTCCTAACCGTGGACTCCATGAACCAGTTCACCAGCATCTTCTTTCTGACGGTCATGAGCTTCGATCGATACTTGGCTGTGGTGCATCCGATCAAATCCACCAAATGGCGAAAGCCGCGCATGGCCAAAATCATCAGTCTGGCCATGTGGGGCATTTCTTTGCTGGTTAACCTACCGATTATGATCTACAGCGGCGTGAACATCAAAAGGAACGAGGCTCGGACTTGTACCATGTTGTGGCCGGAGCCACAGAGCACCTACTACACCGCTTTCATCTTCTACACCTTCTTCTTGGGGTTTTTCTTACCACTGATAATCATCTCCATGTGCTATCTGCTGATCGTAATAAAGGTGAAATCCTCCGGCATGCGAGTCGGCTCCACCAAACGAAAGCGTTCTGAGCGGAAAGTCACCCGTATGGTGTCTATCGTAGTAGTGGTGTTCGTCTTATGCTGGTTACCTTTCTACGTATTCAACGTGACGTCTGTGACCGGAACCGTTCCCACCACAACTGTGCTGAAGAGCACCTTTGATTTCGTCGTGGTGCTGGGTTACGCCAACAGCTGCGCCAACCCCATCCTCTACGCCTTCTTGTCAGACAACTTCAAGAAGAGCTTCCAAAATGTCCTGTGTCTTAAAAGAGTCGGCGGCTTGGATGAGATCGAGCGCAGCGACAGTCGACAGGACAGGACTCGAATGGTTAACGACGTCATGACGGAAACGCATAACGCCGCGCTGCTCAACGGAGACCTTCAGACCAGCATCTGAGAAGAAGAGAAAAGTCTGAGATTAGATGTTACATGAAATTGGTCCATTCAAAGTCTCCGATTACCTGCGCTGGGAGAGATTTAAGAACAACAAACACAACCCAAACCACATTTTTAAGGACATCTGTATGTGTGCTTTTGGGTGAGCTCGATCTGACTAATGTATTTAAGCGATGAGCAAACGAATGTCATTTACTGTAAATAACTCTGTTTTGTGTTGCTGTCTGAAGAAATCTTAAAGCTGTTGTGTTTATTACGAGTGTATGTTCACTTCAGTGCCAAATTTGTCTTTAAAGTTCAAAGATAAGTCGTTAGATAAACATGATTTCAGTCTGTTTGTGGAAACACAAGGCCCAGCTTGTTAGAGGCTTCTTATTATTCAAGGCTTTTTGTGATGATGAATACAATATGAGTGTGTGATGCTAGACAAGGCCACATTGCTGAATAGAAAAGGTCTCAAAAATCAAAACAAAGACGCATATTTCTCTTGCATATTTATTTGTTGTTATACTTAGAATATCTTGTTTACATTTAAAAACCTTCCCTCGTAATATCCCTCGCATCTTGTTCCCAGTAGGGAAGATGAAATGTACATAATGTGAAAGTGGAGGGGGGGGGGTGTAGATGGGCTCTGTTACAAAACTTAGTAAACGTCCTACCTAAACAACATTTTTAGGCTGCTCCAAAACGTGTAGGCTGTACCATTTAAGATACCTCCGTCTTGGCCACATTTCTAAGGCAGTATTTATACGGTATCCTTCGTGAAAAAGGCAATCCTAAAATGCACAGTGAAAAAGAATTACATTAAAATAGACTACTTAATCCATATTTTGCGTGTTATGTGTTTTTATGCTTATTAAATGATTGTTGTTTCCAGTGTAACATAGGCCACGTACACACTGCAAGTTTCAGGAGTGACAACCGCATTTAAATGCAGGAGTGAATAAACGTTTAGCTGTTCGTTATGTGTAATTTTTTGACTAAAGACTGTTTTGTCCGTCGATTTTAACTTAGCTACCGCTGATAGACGTGCGGTGTTGTGGTCATGCTCGGGAGGCTGCTTCTGTCTTGCAGGGTTGCCATATCCTCATATTTAAAGCGCTTTCATGCATGTTGTTTTGTCGTAGTTCATAAAGACAGGCACTTTATGGAGTTAATAAAGTGGTCTGTCGCGGATATGAGATATATGAAATCTTATGTTAGTGTTATAAAACAAAGCATGTTGGAGTTGTAGTGTTTTTTTGTGATTATCCTCGTTTATTGTTGTTTTTTTCCGGTGAAGATCTGGCAACACTGACACTTTACCGCACGGCTCATGAGCGCAGCTAGCCCTGTGCTAAGTTAAAACTTCTTTCACTGTTATTCTCTTGCATCTCACATACAGACGAATGCACGTTCAAATGAGTAATTAACAATTAGTTGTTCAGTTCAGTTCCGTACACACTGTGTAGAATTTCTGTAAATGCGGTTGTCACTAGTGAGTTGTGTGTGTACAGAACGCGATTAAGGAGTGAAAGGTGAACTGATGACTGAATTTAGCTGCAGTGTGTACGTGGGCACTGTAATGCGATCTCATGACCAATTGTGATTGCCTCACTGATTTTGTAGGATTTGTCTAGACCCCCAACGCTATCTCACGACCAATTCGTTCGTATTTTACGAGGTGGCTAATTCGTATGAATTCGTATGATTTGTCTACACCCCAGTGATGGGTACGTTTAGGTGTAGGTCGTTCATACGAATTGTGCAACTCGTAAAATATATATGATTTAGCAAAAAAGGTTGCATGAGGTCAATGGAATTCATATGAATTAGCCACCTCGTAAAATATGTACGAATTGCGTGAGATCAGGCTGAGACCCTAAGTTTAGAGCAGGGGTAGGTCATTTGTACGAATTCATATGAATTGGGGAACTCGTAAAATATAAACCATTTACCACAATTCGTATGGATTAGCCGCCTCATTAAATATGTTCGAATTATTGAGAGATCAGGTTGGATTTCTACAGGAATCAGGAGTTATGTCTTTAAATGTTTTGAAACCGAGCTGTAGTCTAATCTTTAGTTTAGTTTAGAGCTTAATCGTTATCTGACCTGGAGAAAGTTTCTTATTATGTTCTAATTGTGCAAATGAAGTATGAAGTAACATATGGCCATTGGCTGTACTAAATTAACATGTATCAGCCGGCAAATGAGATGCAAAGAAATCCTGGTCCCTGCTGTTACACAAACACCTTGCTCACTGACCTCAGTCATAGCAATGAGAGAGACGGACGAGGATGACCGAGGGCACTCGTTAAAAATATACCTCATTATAAAACACAAGATCCATGATTGTGACGAATGCATCACTGCACATGGACGACGAAAGCACCACAGCAGCCGCTTTACATTTGCATTGCTTGGAGAACTTTAAAAACTATTATTTATTCTAGCAAAGCTGATAAAACGACGCGGCAAGTGCCTTAAATAATCCCTCAAATAATCCCCGTGTGCATTCATTCACAGAGCTTTAACAATAAACCCAACACC
>CM049833.1:28935413-28972913 GCA_027422435.1 Schizopygopsis pylzovi | reverse complement strand
AGGTGTTTGTGGTGTTAATGGTAATGCTCAGTGTGTGCATGGACTGTGCAGGTGTTTATCATGTTAATGGTAATGCTCAGTGTGTGCATGGACTGTGCAGGTGTTTGTGGTGTTAATGGTAATGCTCAGTGTGTGCATGGACTGTGCAGGTGTTTATCATGTTAATGGTAATGCTCAGTGTGTGCATGGACTGTGCAGGTGTTTGTGGTGTTAATGGTAATGCTCAGTGTGTGCATGGACTGTGCAGGTGTTTATCATGTTAATGGTAATGCTCAGTGTGTGCATGGACTGTGCAGGTGTTTGTGGTGTTAATGGTAATGCTCAGTGTGTGCATGGACTGTGCAGGTGTTTATCATGTTAATGGTAATGCTCAGTGTGTGCATGGACTGTGCAGGTGTTTGTGGTGTTAATGGTAATGCTCAGTGTGTGCATGGACTGTGCAGGTGTTTATCATGTTAATGGTAATGCTCAGTGTGTGTATGTGCTGTGCAGGTGTTTATCATGTTAATGGTAATGCTCAGTGTGTGCATGGGCTGTGCAGGTGTTTATCATGTTAATGGTAATGCTCAGTGTGTGCATGGGCTGTGCAGGTGTTTATCATGTTAATGGTAATGCTCAGTGTGTGCATGGGCTGTGCAGGTGTTTATCATGTTAATGGTAATGCTCAGTGTGTGCATGGGCTGTGCAGGTGTTTGTCATGTTAATGGTAATGCTCAGTGTGTGCATGGGCTGTGCAGGTGTTTGTCATGTTAATGGTAATGCTCAGTGTGTGCATGGGCTGTGCAGGTGTTTATCATGTTAATGGTAATGCTCAGTGTGTGCATGGGCTGTGCAGGTGTTTGTCATGTTAATGGTAATGCTCAGTGTGTGCATGGACTGTGCAGGTGTTTATCATGTTAATGGTAATGCTCAGTGTGTGCATGGGCTGTGCAGGTGTTTGTCATGTTAATGGTAATGCTCAGTGTGTGCATGTGCTGTGCAGGTGTTTATCATGTTAATGGTAATGCTCAGTGTGTGCATGTGCTGTGCAGGTGTTTGTCATGTTAATGGTAATGCTCAGTGTGTGCATGTGCTGTGCAGGTGTTTGTCATGTTAATGGTAATGCTCAGTGTGTGCATGTGCTGTGCAGGTGTTTATCATGTTAATGGCAATGCTCAGTGTGTGTATGGGCTGTGCAGGTGTTTGTCATGTTAATGGTAATGCTCAGTGTGTGCATGGGCTGTGCAGGTGTTTGTGGTGTTAATGGTAATGCTCAGTGTGTGCATGTGCTGTGCAGGTGTTTGTCATGTTAATGGTAATGCTCAGTGTGTGCATGTGCTGTGCAGGTGTTTGTGGTGTTAATGGTAATGCTCAGTGTGTGCATGTGCTGTGCAGGTGTTTGTCGTGTTTGTGGTAATGCTCAGTGTGTGCAGGTGCAGGCTTGAGCGATGCCACAGAGCTGTCCGGAGGGTCAGTTCATGGACCGGCTGCTGCGGGACTGTGTGTCCTGCAGCATGACCTGTCACGACTCAGTGATTCCCATACGCTGCTCTCAATACTGCGGTAAGTTACTCCGCCGTCTTCAGCTCACGCGTGTCCAGAGCATGGCCTGATGAAGGACTGTGGTGTTGTGTGGCAGTGTCCTGGAACTGTAAAGCCGTGTCCGGTCAGTTCTACGACACGCTGCTGAAGAAGTGTCTGCAGTGCTCCGAGCTGTGTGGCAGTCACCCGGAGGTCTGCGCAGACGCGTGCAGGAGTGAGTCAGAGGACCCGACACACATCTCACACCTGACCTTTGAGCTTTTTAATGCACAAAATCACATTATGAGTATGGAAGCTGAAGTTTATGCTGGAGTTTTATATCTCTTAATTGCTAGTTGTATGGTTAAAATCATAATTCTGACCTTTCTGAGGTTACATCTCACACTTGTGACTTTGTCCAGAATTCTGGGTTTACATCTGGCAATTAAAACTTGTTTAATTCTGCATTTACATTTTACAATTTTGACCTTTTTCCTTGACATTCTGGGGGGATCATGATTACAAGTAAAAGGCTGAATTGTGAGATATACACGCAGAGCTACTTAATTGCGAAAATTAAGTCAGAATGGTTTTTTTAGCAGTCCATGGTGGTAGCAAGCTTCATTAAAATACTACCAGCTGCCTATGCAGTCTAATAGTTAGAAATGAACTATGGTTTTTACTATAGTAAAATAACAGTACCCATGTTTTTTGGTGTAGGCTATTGATTACAATTTGCATAACCAGTTTCACTACTACAAATACTATGGTTAGTGCAGCAAAAACAGTCATTTTGTAGTTACTTATGGTTTAGTAACCCAGTTTTCGTTTTATTTATAGTAAAACAAAAGTATATAAGTTATAGTTGTTTTATTTATAGTAAAACCATGGTTAATTTTAGTAAGGGATGGAAATACCTACAAAAAAAATACGTACCAGGATAAATGAATTTAACTAATAAAAAAAAGGTCAGTTCTGCAAATAAAAATACTTGTATGTATATACCTTTATGTTGGCTGTGAGCGCTGTAACTGTGATCCAGGCTCTGGAGCGGTGTTCGTGACGCAGAGGCCTGATGTCGGCGGCTCTGCAGTGCAGCTCGTCCCCGGCAGAGGACGCGCGCTGTCCGGATCCGCGCTGTACTCGGAGGCGCTGCTCTACTCGCTGCTAGGCCTCTGCATCATCGTGCTGATGTTCACGCTGACCGCTGCGGTCCTGCTGCTGCTCCAGAGAGCCAAACAGCAGCAACATCTGGACACCACGAAACAACAGCTCAACAAAGACGGACAGTCCTCCAAAGGTGCTTCATACTCCGCTACACTATGAGGGATCGCAAAACATATTCAACAGCGCTCCAAAAATATTCAATGTTTTTGGTTTAACTTTTGTTTCATCTATCATTTCATATTATGGCAGTGTTAACAATTACACACACACATAAAATAATACAATTATTCAAGGTCATATTATTCATTTCTTTTTGTCATACAAATATTTTGAGTTCTACATAGTTCTTAAAACATTAAACATAAAACTTCCATCTAACCTAAATTTAACTTTGTACTTTTGTGTTTGTATAATTTTTATTTTGTACTATTTGTATAATAAACATATTTACGAACAGTAGCATACTTCTGTACACTACACCATTTAGAATGACGTTCAGATATTCCCATAGATGTCATTTGTTGTAGGCCTATATTAAAGTAATATTTCGGACTGTATTTCTGGTTTAAATGAGATGGTCTTGATTTACTGTTGTCTCACACTATATTGAACGTGTGTGTGTGTCTTTTTCTGTCTGTGTATATGTGTGAACTGTCTGTGTGTGTGTTTCTGTGTGAGTGTGTCTGTGTATATGTGTGTGCGCGTCTGTGTCTGAACTGTGTGTGTTTCTGTGTATATGTGTGTGTGTTTCTGTGTATATGTGAACTGTGTGTATGTGTGTGTGTTTCTGTGTATATGTGAACTGTGTGTGTGTGTGTGTGTGTCTGTGTAAATGTGAACTGTGTGTGCGTCTGTGTCTGTGTGTATATGTGTGTGTGTGAACTGTGTGTGTGTCTGTGTCTTTGTGAACTGTGTGTGTGTGTGTGTCTGTGTCTATGTGAACTGTGTGTGTGTCTGTGTCTGTGTGAACTGTGTGTGTGTATATGTGAACTGTGTGTGTGAACTGTGTGTGTGTCTGTGTGTGCGTCTATGTGAACTGTGTGTGCGCGTCTGTGTGTGTGTGAACTGTGTTGATGTGTGTGTGTGTGTGAACTGTGTGTGTGTGTCTGTGTCTGTGTGTGTGTGTGTCTGTGTGTGTTGCAGATTCTCTGATTGCTCGTATGGATGAAGTGGCTCCGGAGCGCCCGAGGGCCACAGAGACCTGCGTGTACTGCTTCTCGGAGCACACAGACAGTGATAGGAGCCGAGCGCTCCGGATCATCTGCTCCCCGACACAGACCAGCATGTGAACAGAGCACCGCATGTCTCCTCAATTCCTATGGAAACATTACTTCAGCTTAGTTTGAATCAATGCTGTATTTTATAGAGCATAACACTTCCAACGCCTCTCGACTCTGAAAGTACCTCTCATGCAACTTCACAACATTATTAGAATAAAATTAATCATTATATTATTGTGTGTGTACATACACACACACACACACACACACATATGCAAGTATAGACAAATAAATAAAACTAAACCACATAATGGAATTAGCAATGAAGGTACAATATGAAATTATTAACTATAAAGGTACAGCAATAATTGAAATGTGTTGCTGCTTCTGTCTTCTGTAAAATAAAGACGTATCTAAAACTGAAGCACTTTCTGGTTTCCACGTTACTGGACTTCTCTGATTATAGAATTATGAGTAATATACACTGATCTATACACACACATACATGCTTACATTTCCATAACAGAAATCTGAAGATTGGATCAAGTCAATTCTGGTGATATATTAAACGTTTTATATAGAGGGTATTTTAAATTGGTCTTTTTATCACTCCATAAATCAGAAAACACTGTTAATAATCATGTTTTAAGGCATGAAGTGTTGTATAAAAGCAGGTAAACGTTATAAACCTCGCAGGAATAATGCAAGTGCTGCCGAAGCCGTTACAGATGAGGATCGATACTGAAACTGCAATACAATAAACACTAAAATGTGGTTTTGGGATATTTTTTCCTCACGTTTCTGCAAGAGGACATGTTAAGGAAGCAAAAGAGCCCAGCATCTGGATGAAAAGCAATGGTTCTCGCCTTAAACGAGCTTCATCTGAGGTTTTTATATGAATTATAGATGGCCTAAAAACGCTGAATGCAGAGAATGTTAAAAACCAGAATAAAGGATTCAGAAATGAATTAAGAGAAACGAACGCTGAACTTCATCCGGTTGAGACCAAAATCACACGACAGCGCTTTTTCTTCATCATTTTTTTCCATTGATTTCTTTTACATACATTACATACATACATACTATACATAGATACATAATTAACATTTATAAAATCCTCCCCAAAGTCTTTCAGCATCCAGTTTACACAGCATGCCAAGTTTGAGTACTGATTCAGTACACACACACACACACACACACACACACGAACACCACCAACACACAGGTGCACACATACCTGCATGCGCGCGCACACACACACACACACACACGTGGCTGAGGATAACACTGCTGAATCAAGCCTCACACAAAAGGAAAACGTCTTCATTCACAACACGACGGAACCAGAAACCCAAACCAAGTCCAATCAAAGACTGAAGATGAAGCACAAACCCCTTCGTTCCATTCACACCGAAGCACGTGAAGAGAGACGAGGACACGCAAACACAAAGCAATGACTTATAAAAATAGATTTATATATAGATTTGCGTGTGCGAGTGACATAAAAAAGAAAAAGAGGAGGGCAGGGAAGGAAACAAACGAATCAAAAGTGCTGGACGAGGACAGGATTTCCAAACTCAAGCGGCGAACGACGATATAGGTTTAAGCTGAAGTCAATAACACCATTCTGTAGCATTCAGTACATCGATAATGCATACGGAGAAATACAAAAGGAATATTTCCCTCCTCGTACTTCTGGGAAAACGCGTTAGCGACTGGTTCTGGGAGAAACACAAGCGAGTGAGATGTCCGTCGGTCTGTAGTGAGGCTTTCGGTCAAGTATGCTCCGTGCTCAGTGCAGATTGGGTTAGCAGGGTCATGTTAGTGAGAACGCTCTTGTGTTCTTGCCAGGGGTCAGGCTGGACGTCACTCGTATGATCCTCCCTTCACAGCCTGCGGCGCCATTATTCATATTCAAGGAAATGCTTATGATAAAACAACAAGTACCTGCGAAACAAAACACAGTTCAGTTAAGATCTTTCACATACTCTTATTATGCATTTTCACTTTTATTTGAATTAATGGCTATAGTTATTATAGATTTTTTTACATATTTTATTTAGTTTTGTACAAAGTAAAACATTTTTAAATGTTTTATTTCAATAAACATTTATTTTATTTCAAGTAATGTTTTTTCAACAAATGAAATGTAAAAAAATATTTATATACACATGTTTTTATTAATTAATTTTTTCAATATCACAATATTCATTTGATCATTCTTCATTTTTATTGTATTATATAATAACAGTAACAACAACAATTGTGTTGTTATCATCGGTACTATTACGTGTGTGTGGTGTGTGTGAGAGTGAGTGTGTGCGATGCACGTTTACCTGTTGTGTGCTATGTGTGTGACAATGTATGATTTGTATAAGTACGTGTACTTGTACATGATGTATGCACTGTGTATAAGTTTGTTCAATGTATTTGTGCAAATGCGCATGCGTTTGCATATGCGTTATTTGAGTGACAGTGAGTGATGCGTGATGTCAAACATGTGAGTGTGTGTGTGTATGTGTACATGTGTGTGTGTATGTGTGTGTGAGAGAGTGAGTGTGTGTGTGTGTGTGTGTGTGTGAGAGTGAGTGTGTGTGTGCGTGTGCGCGTGTGTGAGAGTGAGTGTGTGCGTGCATGTGTACCTGTGTGTGTGTGTGTGTGTGCGTGTACTTGTACATGTGTGCGTGTGTGTGCACGTGTGTGTGTGTGCACGTGTATGTGTGTGCATGCGCATGCGTATGCATATGCGTGTACGTGTGAGTGACAGTGAGTGTGCGTGTGTAATGTGTGTGAGTGTGTGTGTGTATGTGTACATGTGTGTGTGTATGTGTGTGTGTGGTGTGTGTGAGAGTGTGTGTGTGCGCATGCGTGTACGTGAGTGTGTGTGAGTGTGCGTGTGTGAGTGTGCGTGTGTGCGTGCATGTGTGTGCACATGTGTGTGTGTGGGGTGTGTGAGAGAGTGAGTGTGCGTGTGTGTGTGCACGTGTGTGTATGCGTGTGCACATGTGTGTGTGTATGTGTGTGCGCGTGTATGTGTGTGTGTGAGTGCGAGTGTGTGTGTGTGTGTGTGCATGTGTGTACGTGTGTGTGTGAGTGGTGTGTGTGAGAGTGAGTGTGCGTGTGTATGCACGTGTGTGTGTGCAGTGTGTGTGTGTGTGTGTGTGTATGCGTGTGTACACATGTGTGTGTGTGTGTGTGTGTGTGTGTGTGTGTGCGCGTGCACGACTGACCCCTCGCTGTCCAGAACATCTTTAATGCTGGCTTTAGTGATAATAGCATCATCACATTTAAACCACTGGTCCTTGTGCTGGCGGATGAAGGTGGTGTAATGACCGCTCTCCAGCGTGCCCTGATGATTGACCACCGCGAACAGAGAATACCTGCAGCAGACACAGACACGCGTCACAGGACCGGTCTTCTCACCTGATCACTATGAACGCAGCAGACGCTCACTCACTTGTTATCGTTGTTCAGCGAGTCGACGGGCTGCAGGTACTGTCCGTTCATCCGGCTCTCTTTACTGAGAGACAAACAGCACATTATCTTACGGTCTGCACTGACAGGGAGCTGCAGATGTAACCGTATCGACACTTCTTATCATGACTATAGTGACCTACATTATCACGGTATTGTTACATGTGCTGGAAATGACAAGTCATTTTGACGAGCATTGTTTTTAAAATCAACACAATAAATGACATGACTTTGTTTGGGTAACACTGTAGTATAGGGACCAATTCTCACCCTTAAAGGGATAGTTCACCAAAAATCTCTCTACTGGAGAAACAGCCCCCTACATCTCTGATGCTCTGCAGGGGGTAAGCAGATAAACATCACATCTACAACTCAAACCGTTGCAGTCTAGGCATGGGCCGGTATGAGATTGTCACGGTTTAATAACCTTAGATAATAAAAATATCACAGTTTTGCCATTACAGGTCTAAAATATGTTCTTTTTAAATGTCTGGGTAGAAAATATACTACCTTTTTCCCACTGAACACAATATATTTTATTTTTAAGAAACATAGAACATTTTGTAACTGTAAACATGTCAAGCTAAATAATTAAAATAAATAATTGAATTCTTAATTAAATTAAGTGCAGTCACTTAAGTGAGCCTAAACCTGCAGCTTAATCAAAAACAATCAAAACAAATTCTGTAAAAAAATATATATTATAATAATAAATAATTCAAAAAGCTGTTATTAAACCTGCAGCTCAACACGGATTTTGGAGACATGCTCACTTTCTACAAATTCATCTTTCAGTCCAAGTTATGATGCAGGAAAGTTCACGTTTCCCGGATCAAGTTTGGAGCGGTGAGGTACGAGGATGTGTGTGCATAAGGAGAGAGAGAGAGCACGAGTGTGTGTGTGTGTGAGACACACACCACCACACCCACACCCACACACAGACGACACAGACCACACACCACACCAGACAGACAGACACAGACACACACACACACACACAGACAGACACACAGACAGCACACACACAGACACACCAGACAGACAGACACACGCCACACACACACACACAGACACACACACACACAACACAGACCACACACCACACACCCACAGACACACAGACACACCCACAGTCACACACAGACACAGACACCCAACACACACAGACACACACACACACACACACAGACACACACACAGACACACACGGTCTCTCTCCGTACAACACTCTGGCAAAGTCTGGTTTTTAAATGTCGTGATTTTTAACAGATGTAAACAATGGCAGGAGGCTTAAAAGTATAGACGTGATAAGCTACATTTAATTATTGTACCTAATCACAGAAACGTAGTACTTTATGTTATGGGGGGGGCTGTGACTCGTGCGTTCTTCACTGCACAACTCCTGCACTTTCAGTCTTTGACAACTCATAAAAAAAAAAAAATGGCATACTACAGAAACAGTATAACGGAAAATTGTAGTGGTTTTAAAACCGTGATTTTTCCAAACCGCGGTATACCTCAATACCGGTTATCGTCCCATGCCTATAGCAGTCTGTCAGTCATATAATGGCAGTCAATGGGACCCACGGCTTTGAGAGAAAAAAAAACACACACGACAAAACCAAATGAAACCCTGTGGCTCATACATTGAGAGATCTGTCGCGCGCATACGTCACTCATGACGTCATATACGTCGCGTCACTCACCTCCTACTATACCAGAGCATGTTGACTGCGGATCACAGGTAAAGAATGATATAAATACTGTTCAGTTCCTTGCACAGACCGATCGTTTCGTGTCTTAAGACCTCAATGTATCGTCACGAGCTGCAGGGTTTAATTTGAGTTTGTCCGTGTATGTTTATTTTTCCTCTCAAAGCCGTGAGTCCCATTGACTGCCATTATATGACCGACAGACTGCAACGGTTCGAGTTAAACATCTTCGTTTGTGTTCTACTGAAGAAATAAAGTCACCTACATCTCAGATGCCCTGTAAGCAGATAAACATCACATTTACATTTTTGGGTGAACTATCCCTTTAACTAGTTGTTTATTAGCATGCCTTTTATTAACATATTGTTTGTTTATTAGTACTTATAAAAGCACATGTTATGCATCATCATTCTACATTCCTAAT
This sequence comes from Schizopygopsis pylzovi, assembly GCA_027422435.1. Classification (NCBI taxonomy): domain Eukaryota; kingdom Metazoa; phylum Chordata; class Actinopteri; order Cypriniformes; family Cyprinidae; genus Schizopygopsis; species Schizopygopsis pylzovi. Next base: position 28,963,416 of record CM049833.1, on the reverse strand, counting down.
CCTACCCAATACCTAAACTTTACAACTACCTTACTTGCTATTAATTAGCATAAAATTAGGAGTTCACTGAGGCTAAAGTCACGTTAAATGGTTTGTTGTGGCGATAATTAGTCCTTAAAGTGTGACTTTTGTTTGCATAAACACTAAAACGATATTACCAATGTACGGATTTTAAATGACAGCATGTATGAAATGTTCAAATAAAGCTTTAAACAGTTTCATAAAATGTAAACATTTCAGTCTTTACATTTATATTAAGTCCAAATAAAAATTAATTGATTAGTAAATTATGTATTTTATGTGCTCCATATATGACTCTAGATAGCTTATCAGAACTGTTTAAATGTGCAGAATCCACATACGCTTGTTTTTCATCAACCGGTCAAATGTACAGCAGGTTATGCAGATTCGGTCTATACGGTAAGTCGGTGTAAATCCAGTCTCTGACAGCAGGTTATACAGATTCAGTCTATACGGTAAGTCAGTGTAAATCCAGTCTCTGACAGCAGGTTATACAGATTCAGTCTATACGGTAAGTCGGTGTAAATCCAGTCTCTGACAGCAGGTTATGCAGATTCAGTCTATACGGTAAGTCGGTGTAAATCCAGTCTCTGACAGCAGGTTATGCAGATTCAGTCTATACGGTAAGTCGGTGTAAATCCAGTCTCTGACAGCAGGTTATGCAGATTCAGTCTATACGGTAAGTCGGTGTAAATCCAGTCTCTGACAGCAGGTTATACAGATTCAGTCTATACGGTAAGTCAGTGTAAATCCAGTCTCTGACAGCAGGTTATGCAGATTCAGTCTATACGGTAAGTCGTTGTAAATCCAGTCTCTGACAGCAGGTTATGCAGATTCAGTCTATACGGTAAGTCGGTGTAAATCCAGTCTCTGACAGCAGGTTATGCAGATTCAGTCTATACGGTAAGTCGGTGTAAATCCAGTCTCTGACAGCAGGTTATGCAGATTCAGTCTATACGGTAAGTCGGTGTAAATCCAGTCTCTGACAGCAGGTTATGCAGATTCAGTCTATACGGTAAGTCGGTGTAAATCCAGTCTCTGACAGCAGGTTATGCAGATTCAGTCTATACGGTAAGTCGGTGTAAATCCAGTCTCTGACAGCAGGTTATGCAGATTCAGTCTATACGGTAAGTCGGTGTAAATCCAGTCTCTGACAGCAGGTTATGCAGATTCAGTCTATACGGTAAGTCGGTGTAAATCCAGTCTCTGACAGCAGGTTATACAGATTCAGTCTATACGGTAAGTCGGTGTAAATCCAGTCTCTGGCAGCAGGTTATGCAGATTCAGTCTATACGGTAAGTCGGTGTAAATCCAGTCTCTGACAGCAGGTTATACAGATTCAGTCTATACGGTAAGTCGGTGTAAATCCAGTCTCTGACAGCAGGTTATGCAGATTCAGTCTATACGGTAAGTCGGTGTAAATCCAGTCTCTGACAGCAGGTTATGCAGATTCAGTCTATACGGTAAGTCAGTGTAAATCCAGTCTCTGACAGCAGGTTATGCAGATTCAGTCTATACGGTAAGTCGGTGTAAATCCAGTCTCTGACAGCAGGTTATGCAGATTCAGTCTATACGGTAAGTCGGTGTAAATCCAGTCTCTGACAGCAGGTTATGCAGATTCAGTCTATACGGTAAGTCAGTGTAAATCCAGTCTCTGACAGCAGGTTATGCAGATTCAGTCTATACGGTAAGTCGGTGTAAATCCAGTCTCTGACAGCAGGTTATGCAGATTCAGTCTATACGGTAAGTCGGTGTAAATCCAGTCTCTGACAGCAGGTTATGCAGATTCAGTCTATACGGTAAGTCGGTGTAAATCCAGTCTCTGACAGCAGGTTATGCAGATTCAGTCTATACGGTAAGTCAGTGTAAATCCAGTCTCTGACAGCAGGTTATGCAGATTCAGTCTATACGGTAAGTCAGTGTAAATCCAGTCTCTGACAGCAGGTTATACAGATTCAGTCTATACGGTAAGTCAGTGTAAATCCAGTCTCTGACAGCAGGTTATGCAGATTCAGTCTATACGGTAAGTCAGTGTAAATCCAGTCTCTGACAGCAGGTTATGCAGATTCAGTCTATACGGTAAGTCAGTGTAAATCCAGTCTCTGACAGCAGGTTATGCAGATTCAGTCTATACGGTAAGTCAGTGTAAATCCAGTCTCTGACAGCAGGTTATGCAGATTCAGTCTATACGGTAAGTCGGTGTAAATCCAGTCTCTGACAGCAGGTTATGCAGATTCAGTCTATACGGTAAGTCAGGTGTAAATCCAGTCTCTGACAGCAGGTTATGCAGATTCAGTCTATACGGTAAGTCGGTGTAAATCCAGTCTCTGACAGCAGGTTATGCAGATTCAGTCTATACGGTAAGTCGGTGTAAATCCAGTCTCTGACAGCAGGTTATGCAGATTCAGTCTATACGGTAAGTCAGTGTAAATCCAGTCTCTGACAGCAGGTTATGCAGATTCAGTCTATACGGTAAGTCAGTGTAAATCCAGTCTCTGACAGCAGGTTATGCAGATTCAGTCTATACGGTAAGTCAGTGTAACTGCCTTACTGTATAACTCTATTAGCACTATTTAAAACTAGCTTTTCACAAAACTAAACTCCTCTGTTTTCTGTGCACCCGAGACTGTTCCTGGAAACTGTGCTTTATGCTGCACAGTATTTATTTATCCAGTTGATCAAATCACGGTAATCTAATACAGTTTTAATGACCGTAATAATAACCGTGAGGAATTTGATCATGATTTATTGTCAAACCGGTAACGTTGCATCCCTACAGTAAGCACACAGCGCCAGCGCTCGTACCTGGAGGCCATGAAGGGCGTCATGTCCAGCTCTAGAGGGAAGGACACATAGGTGGTGATCTTCCGCCGGAGCTTCGCCGAATGCTCGAACCGCTGGACAGGAGAGACCAGAGCAATCAAACAGAACCGTGAGTGTAACGAAACACAGGAGAGACCAGAGCAATCAAACACAGAACCGTGAGCGTAACGAAACACAGGAGAGACCAGAGCAATCAAACACAGAACCGTGAGCGTAACGAAACACAGGAGAGACCAGAGCAATCAAACACAGAACCGTGAGTGTAACGAAACACAGGAGAGACCAGAGCAATCAAACACAGAACCGTGAGTGTAACGAAACACAGGAGAGACCAGAGCAATCAAACACAGAACCGTGAGTGTAACGAAACACAGGAACAGAAGGAAGCGCACAGGTCACCTCTCACAATCACTCAACACAATCTTTGAACAATATTAATGTTTGGGCAGATCTTTCTACAAATACAGATGCACCAATATAAAACACTGTCTGATGAGAACTACTTAACAGCTGAGAATTATGCTAATATTATGGCCAATACCAATAGTAATTATGAAAATATTATTAGTTTATTTATGACGTAAAACCATATCAGATGCATTGGTTTCATTTATGGCAAAATGAACAGTATTTAAATGTTTGTTATTATTGCTATTATTAATAAAAAAAAATAAAACAAAACATGTATATTGAAATTGACATTCCATACTACTCTTGTTAAAACAATACATAATAAAATAATATGTTTTTACAGTAGTAATAGTAGTAGCAATGATAATACATAATAATAATAATAATAACTTAAAATACATTTGTGAAAAGTCAAGTCTGCCGTCAAAACCTGCTTTAAACTAAATTGTGGTACTTCTAAACACTCATTTAATAATATTACTAACATTAAATAATTAATATTTAATTATAAATAAATGTATAGAAATATAATAATTTTATACTAATGTGTATAAAACAAAAATTATAAAAATGGAATATTAATACAATAAATATGATTAAAATTAATAATAATAATCTAAAATACATTTGTGAGAAGTGAATTCTGGGATCAAAACCAATTATGGAGTAATTTTGGTTTAAAAACTACACAGAAGTACAGAATTTTTATATTTCTTAATCCTCATTTTAATCTTAAAATAATATTTTTGGCAACATTTAATAATTTATATAAAATTATAATCAAACGTTGTATTGAAATATTCAAACGTTATACTAATGTGAATAATAAACTAAAACTAATTACTGTGTATAACGGTTTTTACATAGTACAAAATATTATAGAATTGTGATATTTCTATAAATGTATCATTTAATATTAATAAATATAATTTTTAATAATATTAATAAAGATTAACAATTTAATAATATTAATAACAGTCATTATAATATTTACCATCGTTATCACCATCATACACTTCTGTAGTTACATTTGTGAAAATAATGATATTAATAATGAATTCTGGATTCAAAACAACGTGCAGTATTAAAATACCTATTAATTTTGATATTTGCTAAAAACCTATTTTAAATCTATTACCATGTTTAACATGCACAGATGATCTAAACATAAGAAAACATAGGACATGTACAATTATAAATACATATTGCTCAGTATATAACATTTGATCAGATCATTTCATAGTTTTTAAATGATCAATAATATTGACTTTCAATAGATACATCATGTACATCAAAGTGGCTCATATTCGATGTGTAACGCTCACCTTGAGGTGGAAACACGCCACGATAGGAAGCCTCTTCATCGTCAGCTGCTTGGTGGACTCCTGGTAACTATGGCACCCGCTGCATTTGATCTTGGCGCTGCTTCCCAAGTGTTCGGGTCGAGTGAACCTGCAATGCAGAAGCGTGAGTCAGTGGCGATCGCAGACCCGGCCGTCCGGTGCGCGCAGGTGCGTCTGTACCTGCGTAAGCAGTCTGTGAGCGTGGTGGCGCCGCTCGGGTGACTGTCTCCGTTCACCACACTGCCGTCGCTGCCCGGGCTGAGCGGCCAGAACGGGGTGGATGAGCCCGGCAGATCCAGGCTGATGTCCCAGAACGGGTCTATTGTTGTGGAAACCCCACTGCGGACGAGAAACACCACGTGACCACAAAACCAAGTCATAAGGGACCATTTTTCACAATTGGGATTTATGTATCATATGAAAGCTTTCCTTTGAGTATGTTTGTTATGATAGGATAATATTTGGCTGAGATATAACTATTAAAAAAAATCTGAATATTGAGGAAAATCATCTTTAAAGTGTTCAAATTAATTTCTTAGCCATGCATATTACTGATCAAAAATTAAGTTGAGGTACATTTACAGTAGGAAATTTACAAATGATCTTCATTTAACAATCTTTACTTAATATCCTAATGATTTTTTGGCATAAAAAAATAAATTTTTGATCCATACAATGTTGGCTATTTCTGAAAATATACCGGTGCTACTTATGACTGCTTTTGTGCTCACAAATAATCAGCAAAAAGAGCAATAATTGTCAGTTGTAGTACTGCACAGCCTGAAGAGAACACTAATGAATTAGGTGGAAGTCATTAAAACCGCACTTAAACGACGAGGCGCCGCGGGAAGTGAATGAGCGGAGTGCAGTACACCTGTTAAACACCTGTGCATCACACAGGATCTGAACACTCCTGGATAGTCAAGCATTCAAACCGGGCTACATTTAGAACACAGACACCGGCTCCGTTCCAAAACCTAGAGAGCGGTCTACACAGATGTGTTTCCAAACGTAGGGAGGATAAGCATGCCGCCTACTGTGGACCTCGAAATTAAATGCTGATTGTGTACCTAATTTATTCAATACCAAAAAGTACTTATACAAATTTAAATAAAATGTTAATCAAATATATATATATTTTTTACATGTATCTATTTTCAAATTAAATATTTTAACCAATATTTTCTGCGAAAAAAGTACTGATAAAAATTGGAATAAATTACATATTCAATATTTAAATACTTTATAAAATATTTAAATGGAAATAAATGTTTTTATCTATAATATTTGTATGCAAAAATTACTGAAAATTTTTTTAAAACATTCAATTTAATATTCAAATAACAAAAATATTTAATAAAAAAAAATGTTGTGCAAAAAAGAACTGAGAAAAAAATTCTAATAAATTAAATATTTACATTTCTTGTAAAATTGATTAAATAATAAATGAAGTGTTTATTTGCAAAAACAGATAATTCAGTTCAAAAATCATGTTTTTATTGTCTTAGCATTTCTTAACCTTATTAAAATTACCCATCTGCAGTTTGATGGAGATTCATTGGAAAGCACAAAAAAAACATTTTTTTAAAATAGTTCAAAATGGAGTTATCTGTTTTTGCGAGTTATCTGTTTTTGCAAATGACCTTCAAATATTTTCTTATATTTGGGTGTGCAAAAAGCACTGGTAAAATGTGAATGATACATTTTTTGGGGGTGAACTATCCCTTTAAGAAAACCTTATTCACAAACAAACTAGCAGAATAACACATCAACAAATGAAATTGAATGCATGTGTTTAAGCAAGAACAGCTGCACGAGCGATTGATAGGATATTGATCTGCGCTGCGTCGGCTCTTACTGGCACACTTGGCAGGTGACGTCAGACTGCAGGCCTCCCGTGAAGATTTGGTCAATGATGCAGTTGCAGTGGTTTGGGTTGTTGGCTTTTTTCCCATTGTCATCTCCTTAGTGGACATGGAAGCAGCACATGAACACACACACACACAGAGAGAGAGAAAGAGAAGGTCTGATTAGAAAGCAGCACTCGGTTTGCTGCAGAAACACCCCTCCCTTCACTTTCACACTGCAGACCCGACTGAGACCTTCCTCTCCAGAGCGTCTCATTCTCCCAGTCTCTGGCTGTCTCTGGCTTCACTGCGTCAGGACATGTGCACCGTCAGTGTCTAAGGCTTTTCACAGGAATAGTTTCATCCCACAGAGTCACAAATCTATGAATGAACAGCTCTTACATGAGAACCGCTGATATGATATTACAGCGCTGCAAGTCTGCTTTACCAGGCCCGGCTCCAGAATCAAACCACTGGGTGGTGATGTGTGTGTGTGTGTGTATATATGTGTGTGTGTGTGTATATATGTATGTGTGTATATAATGTATGTGTGTGTGTGTATATATGATATATCTGTGTGTGTGTGTGTGTGTGTATGTATATAATATATGTGTGTGTGTATATGATATATCTGTGTGTGTGTGTGTGTGTGTGTATGTGTATAATATATTATATATATATATATATATATATATATATGTATATGTGTGTGTGTGTATATGTATATAATATATGTGTGTGTGATATGTGTATGTGTGTATAATATGTGTGTATGTATGTATGTATGTATATGTGTGTAGTATATATGTATGTGTGTATAAGTGTATGTGTGTATAATATATATGTGTGTGTGTGTGTATATGTATATAATATATGTGTATGTTATGATACATGTATATGTGTGTATATAATGTATGTGTGTGTATGTATATGTATATGTGTGTATAATATGTGTGTGTGTATAAGTATATGTGTGTATATATATATATGTATGTGTGTGTGTATATGTATATAATATATGTGTGTGTGTATATATGTACATGTGTGTATATATATATGTGTGTATGTATTGTATGTGTGTGTGTGTGTGTATATGCGTATATAATATATGTGTCGTGTGTGTGTATATATATGTGTGTGTGTGTGTGTATGCGTATATAATATATGTGTGTGATATGTTATGTGTGTATATAATATATATGTGTGTGTGTGTGTGTATATATGTGTGTGTGTATGCGTATATAATATATGTGCATGTGTGTGTGATATGTGTGTTGTGTGTGTGTGTACAAGTATCTAAAAAAAAAGTGAGATGATCATGAAAAAGTGTGTATTTATGTATGTGTGTGTGTGTCACTCATGTGTGTGTGTATGCGTAGAAATATGAACCCGTATATGTATATATGATGTCATGTGCACAGATATGAAATATGTGTCACGAGCGAGTGTGTATATATATCGGCGTACCTATGTATATATACGATGTATGTGTGTCTGTGATGTATGACCTGTAATCACATGTATATATGTATAGTATGTATTGCATGTGTATGATGAGGTAAAGATGTGTAAATCGCATATGTGTACAAGTACATCTAAAAAAAATCGAATATCATGAAAGATTAGGTCAATGATAATTTTTCACTCCATGTACAGAAAATGAAACCACTATATTTATAGTATTTCATATGCTTCAGAGTGAAATATTTCAAGATGAAGGTTAAATCGGCGTACCTGATGTTAACACGATTATGCTTTCAGTGATTATGACTCTAAGTATAGTGCAGTTTACAATACGGTTGAATGATTAAATCGCAATATTCTAAAAGAGCTCATAAATCGCATACCAGACGACGAATAAGGGTTCACTTATCTACAAAACGATTCGCTCATAATTGATTCACCTCCATGTCATCCATCTAAGTTAATGTATTCTATCTTTAGTGGAAACACAAACGCCAGGTTTTTGACTGAACACATTCCAGGATTTGGCGTCAATATAATGAGTTTCAAGGCGGTTGAAGCTTTCAGTGCAGCTTCAAAGAGCTATAAACCATACCAGACGATGAATAAGGGTCTTATCGAGCCGAACGATCGGCTCTAAAGAAAATCCACACACTGTATATGCTTTATAAACACAAATGCCACACTCCACCAATGGCGTTATTTGGAGGCGGAGCTTTGTGTTGGTCCAGCCAATAGCAGACGACGCGGCTCAGACTCCACACACTTCATCTTTAACAGCTCAATCTGCAAACTCTGTTCTGCTTTCCCACCGCAGACGAGCTCTTAAATACAGCATTAACACACGTCTTCATTCCCTCTCCTGCTCCGGACCACCGGCTGGGACTAATATGATTAACTAGCTAACGCTGCTGTGTTTCTCTCCGCTGGGAAAGACCTTAAAGACGGCCTTCCAGCTCTGAACCACTGTTCACAGAGATGTGACACACACACACACACAGAGACACACACACACACACACACACAGAGACACACACACACAGAGACACACACACACACACACACACACCACACACACACACACACACACACAACACTCAGAAACCGTGATGATGGATCGTACACCTACAGAAGACATGCGCTGCAGTTTCAAGCAGAGTTGAGTTATCACGTAGGACAATCACAGATTTGACAGAAACTTATTCATTTAGTATTATTTTTAATCATTTATTTTGTATCGTTTACTCTTATCATGTTTTATTAACAAAATATTTGTATTTACGGTCACCATTTTTCTTGGTAACTTTATTATTACATTTATTTTTATCTATTTATTTAATTTATAAATGATGATTATTTTAATAACAACAAAAAATAAACGAGCAATATGCAGATTGGTTGCTACACCTTAAGTACTGTGGAGACGTATTATAATTTGTATTTTAATCATTTAACTTAAATCATTTACTCCGATCACCATTTATTATTAAATAATAACAATTATTTGTATTTACTTTGTTTTTATTAGATCTTATTTATAAACTATCATTATTATTTTTAATAACAACAAAATCAATCATTAACATGCAGTTTGGTTGCTGCATCTAAATGAATTTACAATCAAGTTATGTAGAAATTTAAATTGAGAAAATAACATATCTGCCTCACATGAATGAAATTATAGAATGTATTATTATTCAAATTATTAGGATTTTATTGTTTACTCTTCACCTTTTACTATTTAAAATATCACTTTTAATAATAATTATGTATTCATTTACATCATGTACTATTTATCATGTTTATTAGCAATGTATTATTTATAATTATTATTATTAATCCACAACAAAATTCATGAGTAATATACAGTTTGGGTTTTAATGAGTAATATATAATATACTTATAAATGTTGCGCAATCAAGTAATCCACAGAAAATCCCATATGTCTCATCTGAACACAAATAAGTCATTTATTATTACTTTTTCAATTATTATGATTTTTTTGTTTACTCATCACCTTTTACTAGTAATGTATTATCATTTATAAAATAAGACTTCATAATAATAGCATTTAATTTGACAATAAATATACGCAGTACACATTACGTCAACCAAACATTATTTTGGATGCAATTAATTGTTTGACAGCACTAAATGTATTATTTATAAATTATTATTAATATTAATCACCAGTAATATACAGTTTGGTTGCTACACACTAAATGTTGCGCAATCAAGTAACTCTGAAGGAAGTGGTTTAACCCAGCTGTCCTCTGATTGGCTGCTCCACTGAAACAGTGGCGTCTGATTGGCTGCAGTACCTTTGCAGTGTCTGTGAAGCACGTCCAGAGCAGCGATGAGGAACTCGTGAGCGTCCTGCTGCTCGTAGCCAGCGAGGTGTCGGGCGTGAGTCCAGACCAGGTGCAGCAGCCGGAAGGGAATGTGAGGAGAGCGGTGACCCGAGTAGAACTACAGGACAGACCAAAAGAGGAAGGTTTAAAGGGTTTCAGCGCTGGTCTTTCACACCTTAAAACACTGACCTACAACACACTCATCATACAGACAGATGTGACCCCGGAGGACAAAACCAGTCATACGGGTCAATTTGATGAAATTGAGAGTTATGCATCAAAATAATAAATACGCTGTCCATTGATGTATGGTTCAATATTTGATAATCTGGAATCTGAGGGTGCAAAAACATCTAAATATTGAGAAAATCATCTTTAAAGTTGTTCAAATTAAGTTCTTAGCAATGCATATTACTTTTCAAAAATTAATTCATATTAATAAAAAAATATATATTTTTATGGTAGGACATTTACAAAATATCTTCATGGAACATGATCTTAAGATTTTTGGCATAAAATAAAAATAATTTTGACTCATTCAATGTATTGTTGGCTATTGCTACAAATATACCGGTGCAGCTTATGACTGCTTTTGTGCTCCAGGGACACATATGAATATTCAAATGCATCTAAAACAGAAAGAATACATGCAGTTACTTTTTGTTTACTCTTCTTTGAAGTTTCGGTCTATATTTGTTTGCTGTGTATCACAATAATCCGTCGTGTCATCGCGTTCATAATCAGATGCACCACTATACAGCGCAGTGATTGGATCATAAGAGTTGATTCTCATGAAAAGATCAGAAAACTGATGACAGACGTCTAGTCTCCAGCCACAGCAGCCAATCACCACTCCAGATTAACGATGTCCGGTTTAATGCGACTTTACTTTTTGAACCAGAAGAACGATATTGCTCCCAAAAAAGAAAAGTCAATAAAAAATAACCACTTTTCCCTTAATAATAGACATAATGAGTGCTTTTGTTGTTTTCACTGATGTGCAACCTGTTCATATATGTTAACATCTCAAAAACAAAAAAAGTGTTTTAGGGCTTCATGACACTTTAAGACACGTGTGTGTGTGTGTGTGAGACTGTGTGCGAGTGTGAGTGTGCGCGGGCTAATGTGTTTGTGTGTGTGTGAGTGCAAGTGTGTGTGAGTGCGTGTGTAAGAGTGAGAGTGTGTGTGTGTGTGTGTGTGTGTGTAAGAGTGAGTGTGTGTGTGTGTATGTGAGTGTGAGACTGTGTGCGAGTGCGCGCAGGCTAATGTGTTTGTGTGTGTGTATGTGTGTGTAAGTGTGAAAGTGTGTGTGTGTGTGTGTAAGAGTGAGAGTGTGTGTGTGTATGTGAGTGCGAGACTGTGTGCGAGTGCGTGCAGGCTAATGTGTTTGTGTGTGTGTGTGTGTGTGTGTAAGTGTGAAAGTGTGTGTGTGTGTGTGTGTAAGAGTGAGAGTGTGTGTGTGTATGTGAGTGCGAGACTGTGTGCGAGTGCGTGCAGGCTAATGTGTTTGTGTGTGTGTGTGTGTGTGTGTGTGTGTGTGTGTGTGTGTAAGTGTGAAAGTGTGTGTGTGTGTGTGTGTAAGAGTGAGAGTGTGTGTGTGTATGTGAGTGCGAGACTGTGTGCGAGTGCGTGCAGGCTAATGTGTTTGTGTGTGTGTGTGTGTGTGTAAGTGTGAAAGTGTGTGTGTGTGTGTGTGTAAGAGTGAGAGTGTGTGTGTGTATGTGAGTGCGAGACTGTGTGCGAGTGCGTGCAGGCTAATGTGTTTGTGTGTGTGTGTGTGTGTGCGCGCACGCACGCGCTTTTGTGACAAATGAGGACACAAATTCATATAATGACAGGTATTACAAGGAGAAGGTGATTTATGAGGACAATACCCCATGTCCCCATATTTCAAAACGCTTATAAATCATACAGAGAAAGTTTCCTGTAAGGGGTAGGTGTAGGGCGATAGAAAATACAGTTTGTAAAGTATAAATAACATTACGCCTATGGAATGTCTCCACTTTTCACAAAAACAAACAAGTGTGATAATGTGAGTGTTTGAGAGAGTGAGTGTGCTAGTGTGAGTAGGCACGATTGTGCGTGTGTGCGAGTGAGTGTGTGTGTGAGTGCGAGTGTGTGTGAGAGTGAGAGTGTGTGTGTGTGAGTGAGTGTGTGTGTGAGTGCGAGTGTGTGTGTGTGTGAGTGAGTGTGTGTGAGTGTGTGAGTGAGTAGTGTGTGTGTGTGTGTGTGCGCGAGAGTGCGAGTAGGCTAATGTGTTTGTGTGTGTGTGTGTGTGTGTGTGTGTGTGTGCAGAGTGTGAGTGCGCGCAGGCTAATGTGTGTTGTTTTGTAAGTGTAGTGTAGTGCTTGTGATGTGTGTGACTGTGAGTGACATTGCCTGTGTCTCACAGTGCGAAGTGTGATGAGTGTGAGTTTGAGTGTGTGAGTGTGAGTGCAGAGTGTGTGTGTGAGTGCGAGTGTGTGTGTGAGTGCGATGTGTGTGTGTAGTAGTGTGATGTAGTGTGTGTGTGTGTAGTGTGTTTGTGTGTGTGTGTGTGTGAGAGTGCGAGAGCGCGCAGGCTAATGTGTTTGTGTGTGTGTGTGTGTGTGTGTGTGTGTGTGTGTGTGTGTGTGTGTGCCCGTGTGTGTTGAGCACTCACCTCCTGAAAGAGCTGAGACATTTCACACACCAGGCAGGAGTTGGACTGCATCTCACACTTGTGTCGGTCGGACAGGAAGAAGTCCCTCAGCAGAGGAGTGTGTGTGAGAGCCTGAACGATGCAGTTCATAAAGCACGTGTTCCCCAGATTTATCAGACCCCTCAGTCCTGGAAGAGCCGAGACGGGAAACGTGGAGAGAGTTAGAAAGAAGGATGGGCATGAAATATTATGGCTGAGTATTATCAATAAAACATTCATCACCAGTAATGGTTATAAAATAAAATATAATTTAACTTCTTAACTTTTTAGCTTTTCCTTTAACTTAAAGCACAATACACTACTACTACTACTAAGAATAATAATTCCATATTATTGATAATGTTACTGCTATTATCATTTAACTATCGATACTTTTTTATATACTAAATCTTAAGTACATACAGTAAAAAGGGAATTAGTTTTATTATTAATTTGCTTTGTATTTACTGTTATAATGTTTATTATTATTATAGTAATAATAACACATTGCTATAAAATTACAGAGTAAGAAAAAATGAATATCATTCATTATTATTATTATTATTATTATTAAATTGTTGATAATAAACAACAAAGTACAAACAGTAAAAACAGTGCGTTCTGTCATCTCGGTTCTCTTTCCGTGAACTTGTTTGTGGATCGCCGCGCCTCACGTCTGTTTTATATCTGTTAATTATTTATGTCAGATATATTGTGCATATTTATACCTTTTCTATAGATTATGATTATATTTTTATGGAAAGTAATTGTTATTTTTAAGGTATCTTATGCCTTACACATTCCCTTAAATCATCCTGGCGACCCCTTTTTGACCCAGTGTTTGAAACCTAGGCTGTATTTAGGCCCATGCAGAAACTTGTGAACGATGCTCTATAGTGCTAACCTGTAAGTCGCTTTGGATAAAAGCGTCTGCTAAATGCATACATGTAAATGTATAGTTGTGTCAACAGCGTTTAGTGATGTCACGGAATGTTCCGGGAAAACTGAAGTTGTATTCCAGTGTCGGTCCTTTTAACCGCTGATTTGGATCCGGCAAGGTTTCATTTAGAAATGAAGCACTGGTTAAAACGGAGCAAAGCAATGCATTTCCCCAGGGTAAATATCCTCGACTCGATCTGAAGACTGTCAGTCAGAGTCAGAGTCAGTCTGACAGGTTACAGAAGGCCTGCGCTCCTCTCAGCGGGTGGCTAAACCTCTTCAACCGGCCTCGGTCCACATCTACAGCTTCCAGACATCTGCTCCTCACGCTTGCCAGAGTTTAGTTAAAGAGAGGGACGGAGACACGACCGAAACCGTAGCCGAGCATGAGAAGACACGCATCTCCTCACGCTTCCCAGAGTTTAGTTAAAGAGAGGGACGGAGACATGACCGAAACCGAGCATGAGAAGACCTGGAGAGAGACACGCGTCTCCTCACGCTTCCCAGAGTTTAGTTAAAGAGAGGGACGAGACGGAGACACGACCGAAACCGAGCATGAGAAGACCTGGAGAGAGACACGCGTCTCCTCACGCTTCCCAGAGTTTAGTTAAAGAGAGGGACGAGACGGAGACACGACCGAAACCGTAGCCGAGCATGAGAAGACACGCATCTCCTCACGCTTCCCAGAGTTTAGTTAAAGAGAGGGACGAGACGGAGACACGACCGAAACCGAGCATGAGAAGACCTGGAGAGACACGCATCTCCTCACGCTTCCCAGAGTTTAGTTAAAGAGAGGGACGGAGACACGACCGAAACCGTAGCCGAGCATGAGAAGACCTGGAGAGAGACACACGTCTCCTCACGCTTCCCAGAGTTTAGTTAAAGAGAGGGACGGAGACACGACCGAAACCGAGCATGAGAAGACCTGGAGAGAGACACGCATCTCCTCACGCTTCCCAGAGTTTAGTTAAAGAGAGGGACGGAGACACGACCGAAACCGAGCATGAGAAGACCTGGAGAGAGACACGCATCTCCTCACGCTTCCCAGAGTTTAGTTAAAGAGAGGGACGAGACGGAGACACGACCGAAACCGAGCATGAGAAGACCTGGAGAGAGACACACGTCTCCTCACGCTTCCCAGAGTTTAGTTAAAGAGAGGGACGGAGACACGACCGAAACCGTAGCCGAGCATGAGAAGACCTGGAGAGAGACACGCGTCTCCTCACGCTTCCCAGAGTTTAGTTAAATAGAGGGACGGAGACACGACCGAAACCGTAGCCGAGCATGAGAAGACCTGGAGAGAGACACGCGTCTCCTCACGCTTCCCAGAGTTTAGTTAAATAGAGGGACGGAGACACGACCGAAACCGAGCATGAGAAGACCTGGAGAGAGACACGTGTATCCTGCGGCACCTCAAGCTTTCAAGTGCGAATATATTATTAATGCACACGAGTGATTGAACATCACATACACGCCTGATCCTGCTCTCACACACACACACACAGCTCTGGACAACGACCCCTGCGTCACAAACCAGCATCCACCAAAAACACACTGATAGCATACAATAAATTAGGTGTGCATTATTAAGAGTTGTTTTTAGGCCTTGCTATAGTACGTAATTAAATGATGCTGGTAGTGATTCCAGGGGCCAGGACCGTGTCTTATCTAGTTTGACTAATTAGCAGTTGCCAAGAGTCTTACTTTACCAATACAAATAAGACCAATCTACCTTTTCAACTGAATAAAAAAAGTTATGACCAGTCTTGAAGAAAAAAGTTAGATGACTAACTTTAAGACTAGTCTAAATATTTTATGCAACCGGCCCAAGTTGTTAATAATTATTTAAGTTTGGAAGAATATTTGAAATCATTTTAGATAGTCAGCCTTAACTATTCTTTTTTTTTTTTTTTTTTTTTATGTAATGCAAGTTTCATAGGAAAAAATAAACACAGTAAGTTGTAAGCGATGTGTGTGATTCACTAAAAAGAACCAGTTCAAAAGAGTCGTTCGTTCAGGAGTCGTTTGGATCAGTCCAGTCGTGTGGAGTTATTTCGATTCAAGGTAACAAATGGCTTTAAAGAATCATTTGCTCAAGAATATAGGACTATTCTGGATGTGCGGCATATTTCTGAATTAAGAAGCAGACTACTATGGTTGTGCTGTGTGTTTCTGATTCACTGAAAGGAATCTGCTCAAAAGAGTCATTTACTAAAGAATCAGACTACTCCGGTTGTGCGGTGTGTTTCTGATTCACTGAAAGGAATCTGCTCAAAAGAGTCATTTACTAAAGAATCAGACTATGGTTGTGCTGTGTGTTTCTGATTCACTGAAAGGAATCTGCTCAAAAGAGTCATTTACTAAAGAATCGGACTATGGTTGTGCTGACTGGTTTTGATTCACTGAAAGAAATCTGCTCAAAAGAGTCATTTACTAAAGAATCAGACTACTCCGGTTGTGCTGTGTGTTTCTGATTCACTGAATCTGCTCAAAAGAGTCATTTACTAAAGAATCAGACTACTACGGTCGTGCTGTGTGTTTCTGATTCACTGAAAGGAATCTGCTCAAAAGAGTCATTTACTAAAGAATCGGACTACTCCGGTTGTGCTGTGTGTTTCTGATTCACTGAAAGGAATCTGCTCAAACGAGTCATTTACTAAAGAATCGGACTATCGGTTGTGCGGACTGGTTTTGATTCGATGAAAGAACAAACTTGTTTATAAATCAGGAATCCAGTTGTGCTGTATATTTTCTATTCACTGAATAAAGAACTGATTCACTATAAAAGACTCATCGTTGTTTTGCTACAAGACTACACTGCAGGATGCAAATATTTCTAAATATTTAACCCGTTGTGCGTCATTAAAAAAAGTTACACACAGGAATCCGTAGTGGACAAAAATGTCCATGTCAAAAAAGAACGGTGTCATAAAAATGTTTGATAGCTTGAAGGAAGCACAGACATTCAGTTTGGCCTCAATTTAAAGACCCGATGGCAGATTATTGTTGATAGTAAAACAAGTTTAAAAGATATAACCAAAATAAAGGTTATATAGATTTAAGTTTATGAAAGATATTTAAATTTTTAATTATTCGCATGTTTCTTCACGAAACCTGTTTCAATTCTAAGAACCTGCTAGAAAATCTTAAGCCATAAATCTAAACAAGCCGGTGTTCCAAATTTGAGGTTGATTATAAAACAATCTCAACAATTGTTTATATGATGGCAGTATCGTTGTGATCTGCAGTAGAGTTTCTTCTCTTAAAGTATTACACGCAGGAGAAAACAAAGAATAACGCCAGTGTTTGCTTTATAGACCAAACATGAAAAATGGCACCATCTGGTAAAAACATTACAAAATTAAGCCTTGGTTCAACAGAATGTTCATAAAATAGCATAATTTTACAGTTAAACGGCACTGTGATTAAAAACAGCAGCTTTAATGGGTTTCATATGAGGGACGTTTTGGTCCAAAAGTGTCCTGTACTAAATTTTGCTACCGAAGTGCAAAATAGATTTATTAAAAGAAATGGGGTCGAAATAGTAAAACTCCAATAAAATACACACCTTTATCCAGCTGTTCCAATAACACAGCCAAAATTACACAAAAAATTACTAAAGAACAATATCCGTAAAGGTTGTTCTATCAAGGGTTAGTCAAAATAGTCTTCTGAATAAGAACCGAGTCTGTTTTTCCAATCCTAGTTGCTTTAAGAATTACAAATCTACTGGTATAAATGACTGTGCAAAATGCTTTTGCTGTTGCAAAACAGGATTTACCGTCCTGAAGTCGAAGCTCTGAGCTCGCAGCTGTTGGTCCGAATCTTTAAAGAATCATGTTTAAGGAACAGACTACTCAAGTGTTGTGTTTCGTTCACTGAAAGGAATCTGCTCAAAAGAGTCATTTACTAAAGAATCGGACTACTCCGGTCATTAAAAAAAAAAGTGACACATAGGTCAATAGTGGACAAAAATGTCCCATGTCAAAAAACGGTCATAAAAATGTGAAGCTTGGGAGCACAGACTTCAGTTTGGCCTCATTTTAAAGAAGACCCATGGCAGATTATTGTTGAAGTAAAAAAAGTTTAAAAAGTGAAACCAAAACAAAGTTATATAGATTTAAGTTTATGAAAAAAAATATATATATTTTCATGAAACCTGTTCAATTCTAAACCTGATAGAAAAATCAAAGCCATAAATCTAAACAAGTCGTGTTCCAAATTTGAGGTTGATATAAAAAAAATGAGCTTTCAGTAAGATTTTGTTTATTGTGGCAGTATTTGTGATCTGCAGTAGAGTTTCTCTCTTAAATATTACACGCAGGAGAAAACAAGAATAACGCCAGTGTTTGCTTTATAGACCAAACATGAAAAAATGGCAACATATGGTACAAAATTAAGAAAAGGTATTTTAAAGCCTTGCCAAGAGAATGAAAGCCTATAAACAATAATTGCATAATTTTAAAGGTTAAACGGCACTGTGATTAAAAACAGCAGCTTTAATGGGTTTCAATGGGGACGTTTTGGTCCAAAAGTGTCCTGTACTATTTTTTGCACCAAGTGCAAATTTGATTTATTAAAAGAAATGGGGGCGAAATAGTAAAACTCCAATAAAATACACACCTTTATGCAGCTGCCAATAACACAGGTAAAATTACCCCCCAAAAATAAAAAGGACACACAAATATCCTAAAGGTTGCACAAGGGTTCAAGTCAAATAATCTCTGAATAAAAACCGAGTCTGTTTTTCCAATCCTAGTTGCTTTAGAATACAAATCTACTGGTATAAATGACTGTGCAAAATGATTTTGCTGTTGAAAACAGGATTTACCGTCCTGAAGTCAAGCTCTGAGCTCGCAGCTGATTGGTCCGTCTTTAATGAACATGTTTGAACGCAGCCTCAAGCTGTTGTGTTATCGCACGGGTGTCAGAGAGCCTCTAAACCAACATCTCACACAATAACCCTACTCAATTCATCATACATGGGCTATATTATGTCCTAGATGATCAATGGACGCTCCGGCTCTCATATGGCTAATTGCATTAGTGCATCTCTCTGGGTGTGAGAGAGGCTGGCGTTTAGCGCCTACGCCGGGCCTGTGGTGCAGACGTTTAACACTATTACTCCAGCGCCAGGCCCTCTGATGGAGTAGAAACAGACAAAATGAGAGAACCGCGGACAAGGACTATTTCTCTAATGGCTAATGTCCACATCTCTGCTTATTTTGGTGCACAGAGACTCTTATTGTCTCTCCGTCATGGCACGCACACACCAGAATTAGGGCTGTGCGATATGGACAAAAAATAGATATCACGATTTTTTGATTTTTTTTTCGATTTCGATTTTAATCACGATTTTGACACAAACAGACATGCTTTATCTTACACATCTTGTTTTTGCACATCTTGTTTTTGCACATCTTACTTGTCTTGCACATCTTCTTTTGCACTTTTCTTTATTCTATTACACATTTTACTCTTTATTTCTTTTTTTCACCTATATATATATATATATATATATATGCTCTTGTGTGGTGTTACTTTTATATATTTTTTATTCTTTGCACTGTCCACTGAGCGGACCTGATTTGATCTACATTTCACTTTTGATTATACCCTGTATAATTTATCATGTGACAAATAAAGAAACCTTGACCTTTACAGTTATAAATGCATTCTGTGTGAATTTGAAACATATTTCCAAAGGAAACCAATTAGACCTTTCCCAAAAAGTTGTAACATGTCTCTAGAACAGACAAATGGCAAAATACATATATATATATATATATATATTATGTATATGTGAGTAATCAAATCCAACAAAACAAGATGCAACCAGAGCATGTGAGCGAAGCAGAGCGGTTCAATATTCCGCTTTGTGTGTGTGCGCTCCGCTCAGTCGCTCACGGCCAAAACAAACGCTCCGCTAATGTTCCGCTCGCGCTCACCGGTAAACCGAATCCCGCTCAAATCACGCGCTCACATTAAATGTCTCCAGTAACGTTAGGGCTATTTATTTTTTCCTGTTTATAGTGACATTATTGAATAAATGTCTCAATTAAAGCAGTAGTCCGATAAGAAATGGTTATGTTTCAGAGTGAAATTGTTCATTTAAATTAGGGATGTTAATTAACCTTTAACCAACCGATAATAATTTTGACCCATACAATCAGTTAAACGGTTTAAAGTAACTTATTTATTTATTTTTTAGTAATTTATCAAAATATTTTAAAAGGTTTGCTGCATGGTTAAAATAAGCTACACGTATAAAAAACACGTTTTTTAGAGAGAGCGAGAGAGAGAGAAAAACAAAGTAGCCTATAAGTCGCATTTTATTATTTCATTCAGAAAAAGGCCGACGCGAATTACAAACTTTATAATAAACACTGTATAGCTAGGCAATTTTAGTTCCCCTCACTCCACAACAAATCCTTACAATTAACAGTAGGTTTGAAAATAACAAGAATTAAAAATAAGAAGCTATAACGACAAACCAAAACGAATTATTTTAGGCTAAAACAAAACTGAAACCAATGTTGGGTCTCTCCTTCAACACAAAATCAAATGTTCCTGTATTCGCGGTATTTAAATGCCAAAATATTATTTACCTTTTATTTATTTACCCTTACAATATCCACATAAAACAAAATGTTTTGCATAACTTCACGGCGGTACGGTGATAACGCTAAACAGCACAGATTTTACTACATATTTAAACAGAGCAGTGTGTTTTTTCCATATGTTTGACCGGTTATAATGATAATGAACAGGCTGCATTGTGAAGGTAGAATGCTTAACTGTGTGCGCATGCGGCGCTGGAGCAATCACTGGATTTATTCCCCTTCCCACAGTGGAAGCAACTCCTCTTGGTCATGAAGATAATCGGAATTGTAAAAAGTCTGCTTTTATTTGTGTACATAAACAATAAAAAAATTATCTTTGCTTTTTTGTAAAATAAGAAAAAAAATAGAATGCATCTTTCTGCCGTCTGCTTTAATTTCGCGCAGCACAATAATGAACAAACTCTGCATACTCTAAAAAACACTGGGTTAAAAAACAAACCAATTTGGGCTGGATAAAAGAGTACATTTGGGGTTAATTTTACCCAGTAAATTTGATTGTTTATTTAACCCATCATTAATGGATGATTTAACTCAGCTAATGGCTTTATTCGTTTCTATTATAATATTCGCTTTTTTCCTTTATGCATGAAATAATATTTACAGATTAACTTAAATCCTCTAAACTTCTGTAAAATACTCCAGACGTGATAACTTACTTTATTTCTCATTTGAGCCGAGCATGAGAAGACCTGGAGAGAGACACACATCTCCTCACACTTCCCAGAGTTTAGTTAAATAGAGGGACGGAGACACGACCGAAACCGAGCATGAGAAGACCTGGAGCGAGACACGCATCTCCTCACGCTTGCCAGAGTTTAGTTAAATAGAGGGACGGAGACGCGACCGAAACCGAGCATGAGAAGACCTGGAGCGAGACACGCGTCTCCTCACGCTTCCCAGAGTTTAGTTAAATAGAGGGACGGAGACACGACCGAAACCGAGCATGAGAAGACCTGGAGCGAGACACGCATCTCCTCACGCTTCCCAGAGTTTAGTTAAAGAGAAGGACGGAGACAGAGACACGACCGAAACCGAGCATGAGAAGACCTGGAGCGAGACACGCATCTCCTCACGCTTCCCAGAGTTTAGTTAAATAGAGGGACGGAGACACGACCGAAACCGAGCATGAGAAGACCTGGAGCGAGACACGCGTCTCCTCACGCTTCCCAGAGTTTAGTTAAATAGAGGGACGGAGACACGACCGAAACCGAGCATGAGAAGACCTGGAGCGAGACACGCGTCTCCTCACGCTTCCCAGAGTTTAGTTAAATAGAGGGACGGAGACACGACCGAAACCGAGCATGAGAAGACCTGGAGAGACACACGCATCTCCTCACGCTCCCCAGAGTTTAGTTAAAGAGAGGGACGAGATGGAGACACGACCGAAACCGAACATGAGAAGACCTGGAGAGAGACACGTGTATCCTGCGGCACCTCACGCTTTCAAGTGCGAATATATTATTAATGCACACGAGTGATTGAACATCACATACACGCCTGATCCTGCTCTCTTTCTCTCTCACACACACACACACACACACACACACAACGACCCCCTGCGTCACAAACCAGCATCCACCAAAAACACACTGCTAGCACACAATAAATTAGGTGTGCATTATTAAGAGTTGTTTTTAGGCCTTGCTATAGTACGTAATTAAATGATGCTGGTAGTGATTCCAGGGACCAGTTACTTAAACTTAGCCACCATGTTCAGACCGTGTCTTAACTAGTTTGACTAACTAGCAGTTGCCAAGAGGTAATCAGTCTTACTTTACCAATACAAATAAGACCAATCTACCTTTTCAACTGAATTAAAAATGTTATGACCAGTCTTGAAGAAAAAAGTTAGATGACTAACTTTAAGACTAGTCTAAACACTTTATGCAACCGGCCCAAGTTATGTTAATAATTATTAAAGTTTGGAAGAATATTTGAAATAATTTTAGATAGTCAGCCTTAACTATTCTTTTTTTTTTTTATGTGATGCAAGTTTCATAGGAAAAAATAAACACAGTAAGTTGTAAGCGATGTGTGTGATTCACTAAAAAGAACCAGTTCAAAAGAGTCGTTCGTTCAGGAGTCGTTTGGATCAGTCCAGTCGTGTGGAGTTATTTCGATTCAAGGTAACAAATGGCTTTAAAGAATCATTTGCTCAAGAAAATAGGACTATTCTGGATGTGCGGCATATTTCTGAATCACTAACATGCATCTCAAAAGAGTCATTTACTAAAGAATCAGACTACTCCGGTTGTGCTGTGTGTTTCTGATTCACTGAAAGGAATCTGCTCAAAAGAGTCATTTACTAAAGAATCAGACTACTCCGGTTGTGCGGTGTGTTTCTGATTCATTGAATCTGCTCAAAAGAGTAATTTACTAAAGAATCGGACTACTCCGGTTGTGCTGTGTGTTTCTGATTCACTGAAAGGAATCTGCTCAAAAGAGTCATTTACTAAAGAATCAGACTACTCCGGTTGTGCTGTGTGTTTCTGATTCACTGAATCTGCTCAAAAGAGTCATTTACTAAAGAATCAGACTACTCCGGTTGTGTGTGTGTTTCTGATTCACTGAAAGGAATCTGCTCAAACGAGTCATTTACTAAAGAATCAGACTACTCCGGTTGTGCTGTGTTTCTGATTCACTGAAAGGAATCTGCTCAAAAGAGTCATTTACTAAAGAATCAGATTACTCCGGTTGTGCGGTGTGTTTCTGATTCACTGAAAGGAATCTGCTCAAACGAGTCATTTACTAAAGAATCAGACTACTCCGGTTGTGCTGTGTGTTTCTGATTCACTGAAAGGAATCTGCTCAAACGAGTCATTTACTAAAGAATCAGACTACTCCGGTTGTGCGGTGTGTTTCTGATTCACTGAAAGGAATCTGCTCAAACGAGTCATTTACTAAAGAATCAGACTACTCCGGTTGTGCTGTGTGTTTCTGATTCACTGAAAGGAATCTGCTCAAACGAGTCATTTACTAAAGAATCAGACTACTCCAGTTGTGCTGTGTGTTTCTGATTCACTGAAAGGAATCTGCTCAAACGAGTCATTTACTAAAGAATCGGACTACTACGGTCGTGCTGTGTGTTTCTGATTCACTGAAAGGAATCTGCTCAAAAGAGTCATTTACTAAAGAATCAGACTACTCCGGTTGTGCTGTGTGTTTCTGATTCACTGAAAGGAATCTGCTCAAAAGAGTCATTTACTAAAGAATCAGACTACTCCGGTTGTGCGGTGTGTTTCTGATTCACTGAAAGGAATCTGCTCAAACGAGTCATTTACTAAAGAATCGGACTACTCCGGTTGTGCGGTGTGTGTGTTTCTGATTCACTGAAAGGAATCTGCTCAAACGAGTCATTTACTAAAGAATCAGACTACTCCGGTTGTGCTGTGTGTTTCTGATTCACTGAAAGGAATCTGCTCAAAAGAGTCATTTACTAAAGAATCAGACTACTCCGGTTGTGCTGTGTGTTTCTGATTCACTGAAAGGAATCTGCTCAAACGAGTCATTTACTAAAGAATTAGACTACTCCGGTTGTGCTGTGTGTTTCTGATTCACTGAAAGGAATCTGCTCAAAAGAGTCATTTACTAAAGAATCAGACTACTCCGGTTGTGCTGTGTGTTTCTGATTCACTGAAAGGAATCTGCTCAAAAGAGTCATTTACTAAAGAATCAGACTACTCCGGTTGTGCTGTGTGTTTCTGATTCACTGAATCTGCTCAAAAGAGTCATTTACTAAAGAATCAGATTACTCCGGTTGTGCTGTGTGTTTCTGATTCACTGAAAGGAATCTGCTCAAACGAGTCATTTACTAAAGAATCAGACTATGGTTGTGCGGACTGGTTTTGATTCGATGAAAAACAACTTGTTTATTCAGGAATCAGTTGTGCTGTATATTTTCTATTCACTATAAAGAACTGATTCACTATAAAAACTCATTTGTTTTGCTACAAGACTACACTGCAGTGCAATATTTTATATTTAACCCTTGTGCGTCATTAAAAAAAGTTACACACAGGTCCATAGTGGACAAAAATGTCCATGTCAAAAAAACGGTCATACAAATGTGAAGCTTGGTAGCCCAGACTTCAGTTTGGCCTCAATTTAAAGACCCATGGCAGATTATTGTTGAAGTAAAACAAGTTTAAAAATTGAAACCAAAATAAAGTTATATAGATTTAAGTTTATGAAAATATTTTTTTTATTATTCAATTTTTTCACGAAACCTGTTCAATTCTAAACCTGCTAGAAAATCAAAGCCATAAATCTAAACAAGCCGTGTTCCAAATTTGAGGTTGATATAAAAAAATGAGCTTTCAGTAAGATTTTGTTTATTGTGGCAGTATTTGTGATCTGCAGTAGAGTTTCTCTCTTAAATATTACACACAGGAGAAAACAAGAATAACGCCAGTGTTTGCTTTATAGACCAAACATGAAAAATGGCACCATCTGGTAAAAAAAAAAAGTGAAAGAAAAAAATTAAGCCTTGTCAACAGAATGCAAAAATAGCATCATTTTACAGTTAAACGGCACTGTGATTAAAAACAGCAGCTTTAATGGGTTTCAATGGGGACGTTTTGGTCCAAAAGTGTCCTGTACTATTTTTTGCACCAAGTGCAAAATTGATTTATTAAAGGAATGGGGTCGAAATAGTAAAACTCCAATAAAATACACACCTTTATCCAGCTGCCAATAACAGGCAAAATTACCCCAAAAAACTAAACCCTAAAGGTTGCACAAGGGTTAAAGTCAAATAGTCTCTGAATAAGAACCGAGTCTGTTTTTCCAATCCTAGTTGCTTTAGAATACAAATCTACTGGTATAAATGACTGTGCAAAATGCTTTTGCTGTTGAAAACAGGATTTACCGTCCTGAAGTCAAGCTCTGAGCTCGCAGCTGATTGGTCCGTCTTTAATGAACATGTTTGGACGCAGCCTCAAGCTGTTGTGTTATCGCACGGGTGTCAGAGAGCCTCTAAACCAACATCTCACACAATAACCCTACTGAATTCATCATACATGGGCTATATTATGTCGTAGATGATCAATGGACGCTCCGGCTCTCATATGGCTAATTGCATTAGTGCATCTCTCTGGGTGTGAGAGAGGCTGGCGTTTAGCGCCTACGCCGGGCCTGTGGTGCAGACGTTTAACACTATTACTCCAGCGCCAGGCCCTCTGATGGAGGAGAAACAGGCCAAAATGAGAGAACCGTGGACGAGGACTATTTCTCTAATGGCTAATGTCCACATCTCTGCTTATTTTGGTGCACAGAGACTCTTATTCTCTCTCCGTCATGGCACGCACACACCAGAATTGATGAAAGCGGTCACAACTGATTGGCCGAGAAACCGTGCTTTTGGCTCCGCTGCCGTCTCCAGACGCTCGACTGCAGATTCGTTTGAACAGACTAGTTTTAAACAGATGAGTTTTGGCAGAGTCCTACTCCACTACTAAGTGTGTATTATTGAACAGGGTTTCAGAGGGAAATGAAGATCTTACCTATGGTGCAGTTGGCTGTAATTTTCCTTCGTTTGGGGTTGTGCCGCAGCAGCTCCAGCTCTCGTTTCGTAGGCTCCCACATTGAATATTTCTCTCCAATACCTGACGTTTTAGAGAATTCTTGCATTATGTGTCACATAAAGCAACTTATGAATATACACAACATTTGTTTTTTTACAGAAATCAATGCTTTTATTCAGGAAAAGATGCATTATATTGATTCAAAGCGACGGCAAAGACTTATAATGTAACAAATGATTTCGATTTTCAAATAAATGCTGTTGTTTTGAACTTTCTATTCATCAAATAATCCGGGAAAATAAAATATCAGTTTCCACAAAAATATCGTGCATTGGTAATAATCAAAAATGTTTCTTGAGCAGCATATTATTATGATTTCTGAAGATCATGTGACACTGAAGACTGGAGTAATGATGCTGAAAACACAGCTTTGATCACGGAAATAAATTACAGTTTAACACATTTTCACATAGAAGCAGTTGTCTTAAATAGTAATAATATTTTACTTTTTTACTGTATTTTTGCTCAAATAAATGCAGCCTTGTTGAGCACAAGAGTTAAAAAAATACAAAAAAAAATTGAATAGTAATGTATATATTCTAGTTAGTTCTTGTCTAAAATGAAACGTTTATATAAATAATTTAGCCTGATCTATTTGAGTATTCGCATGATCTCAGATCAGTGAGGCCTACGATCAATCCAGCTCAAAACGCAATCACTGTAATATTCACATGCAGAAATACATCCGTGTTATGACAAAAGACAGAGCAATTCATAGAAAAATTGCATAAATCCAAACGCTATTATTTTTGTAATTTCCTTCAGCAAAAACAAACCGTTGCATTTTACAATTAAGCAGATTAAACCGCAAAATCAAGAAACATTAGCCCTAATCAGTGTCCTGGACAAAACACACACTCTTGCCCTCCTGTGGCTCACAGCATTCATTTTCTGAATTAACATGCCCTTAAGCTACAGCCAAAGTTGAACTACATTATGCATAAGAGAAGGCGGGGGGGCCTACCTTGCAATTTCCACGCTTTTCTTTGTTCTTCTTTGGCAATCTGCTCCATGTCTTTGTCGTATATGTAGTCTTGGCACACAAAGCAATATATTCCACCGTACAAAAGGTCTATAGCTGAATGAGAGAAGAACACAGTAACCTATTAGAGGATCACATCTTCCCATATCTGTCCTGTAAATATGGATGAGGCTTTAAGGAAACATTGCAAGCAGTGCAGCAAGTCTGCCTCCTTTAATAAGTGATGGGAATAATAATTAGGGTGCAGCACAGAAAACATCCACCGCTGCTTGTGCCACAATATCGTGTCCTCTGTGAAATGTCGTCGAATGAGGAGTATTATTTGTGAATTATCGTTCTCGAATGCTCATCCCTTCATTTCTCCAAGCCTGCAGCGGCTGTACCTGTTTTTCAGTTCCCATGGCAACCCGATGATGGTCTGTTTCACACAGACGCAGGTGGACGTCTATTTGTGACACGACGCTAATGCACAGCCTGGCACAAGCCGCAGACAGGTGCGCCGGAGACTGTGAGGCGTTCAGTGGATGGATGTTGTAAAGGGACTGAAGTCTCATTGTCCAACTGGCAGGACATTAACCTTCAACACAGGCATGTGTTAAATCTAGGGGTGTGCGATCTATATCGTCTGCGATAATATCGTAGTTGTTGTTTTATCGATGTGCAATTTGACAATATCGAGTATTTTGCAAAAACCAAAACAGCTACAGAGTGCACGGATACATTAGCCTGCGTGGTGATGAAGGGGTTAAACAGTGCACGCATACATTAGCCTGCGTGGTGCTGAAGGGGTTAAACAGTGCACGCATTCATTAGCCTGCACGGTGATGAAGGGGTTAAACAGTGCACGCATACATTCGCCTGCGCGGTGATGAAGGGGTTAAACAGTGCACGCATACATTCGCCTGTGTGGTGCTGAAGGGGTTAAACAGTGCACGCGCGTAATTAGAGCGTGTTCTTT
>CM049833.1:28917913-28930413 GCA_027422435.1 Schizopygopsis pylzovi | reverse complement strand
TTATTTGAAAACTACATGGTGTGGTGTGTGGAGCAGGGTTGGAACTAAACTCTTTAGGGTGTGACCCTCCAGGAACTGAGTCTGACACACTTGGGGATAATGGGCCTATAAATCTCAAACTAGGTGTCTTTAATTAAATTAATCGGTTAATTAGAATAATAAGACATTTGGGCTGTTACCAGGAAAATTAAATCAGTATCAACAAAATGCATCTTTGCGATGCAGAGGACTGCAGAAGCTTCATCTGAAGTCGCATAGATGTATTACACACTGACATGAATGCATTTAGCCTGCAGTTACAAATGCAGAAATAATGTTTTGATAAATAAGACATAAATGTGACCCTGAACCACAAACCCTAAGGGTCCATGTTCCTAAATTGCAATTTATACATCATCTGAAAGCTGAATAAATAATATGTCCATTGATGTGTGGTTTGTTATGATCGGACAATATTTGAAAATCTGGAATCTGAGGGTGCAAAAAAATCCAAATATTGAGAAAATCTTCCTTTAAAGTTGCTTCAAATTAAGCTCTTAGTTTTGATATATTTACAGTAGGAAATGTACAAAATATATTAATGGAATATGATCTTTACTTAATATGCTAATGATTTTTGGCATTTAAAAAAAAAGTATAATTTTGACCCATACAATGTATTGTTGGCTATTGCTACAAATATATCTCCAGCGACTTAAGACTGGTTTTGTGCTCCAGGCCAGGGTCACAAATGTTAAATAGTCATTTGAAATAAAAAAATTTAAAGATACTTTAAATGTTAAATTAGAACCACCAGTAATGTTTCAGCAAGTCACTGATAAGTGAGTCATTGCGATTGAACAGAATCATTTAAACGGTTAATACAATTCAGGAACAAAACACGTCATTGCTCAGAGTCAGAGACGCAAAACTGTGTATGGAGGCTGTGTTTGGTATTATTTTTGTTGTCGAAATAGAGCAAAAACAGGCAATATGGTGTCTAAAACGCAAGTCTCTTAATTAACTTATGTTTTTTGAACTGTTGTAAAAAGAAAAACTACAGGCATTATCATGTGATGTTGACTTACTATATTAAATTATATAAATATATACATTTTCTGCTTCTATATCTTCAATTTTGTGATCATTCTAAACGCATTTTAACAGACTGAATCACGCAGTGAAAGAAAGCAGTCCAGATACACGCGGATTAGTCTAATCTAACGTTACTAGATTTCACGGCACACTGTTTAGAGTGATTTGTTTGGTTTTGAGCAAAATACTGATAATGTCAAATCGCACATCGTTAAAACAACAATTACTATATTATCTCAGATGATATTGCACACCCTGCACCACTGTCGTTTTGGCTCATTTGTGCAAAACCGTCAAAGCTTCATTTTAACCACCAATGCAATGATGCCTAGTACTTGTTACCTCTACATGCTTGCGCTAGGTGATGTCGTGATGTTATAAGCTGCTAGTTCGGTATATATATGAAATATAGCGAGAGAGGGCATAATAGAGCAACTTTGGCCAGTGGTTACTTCGTTTCCACGAGTTCAACTTCAGCAGAGTACGACGGGGTATTTCACACTTTCTTCAGCTAGTTGCTTCTTTACATAAAGTCTAGTGCTCTGCATCTTTCTTGTGATTTTAGCGCTCAAATTTGTTCATTGCCCAATTATTTGCTGCAGTTGTTCCACGGAGCGATTATTTTTTTACCAGTAACGAATGTGTTTAAAATGTATCAGTCTTATGAAAACTTCACACAAAAAATAATAATTATTAAAAGTAAAATTACAGATAATTTAAAATTATTTAAAAAAATATGTTTTTAAAAAAGCTATCAATTACAGTAATTTTGGAGATAAATGTAATTCGTTACTTTTCCTTTGAAGTAATTAAATTGTTAATCGTTTAATTTAATCTTTTTCATTATTCATTTGTATTAAATCATAAATCTCCCCACAAATTAAACAGACAACACAATTCCAGAGGGGGAAATTAAAGGCCTCAATTAATTTTAGCACATTTATTTATTTGTAACTAAAATATTTTATTTTTAACAAAAGAAATGTAATTACGTTTTGAAAGTTTTATGAATTTCATTGATTAGACATGATTTGATTATTACAATTTAAAGTAAACCATTAAAACATAATCCAGAAAAATTAAGACTGAAATAATAATAAATAATTTGTGAAATAATGAAAAAAGTTTTATTGTATGTATGTGAGAGTGTGTGTGAGAGTGTGTGTGTGAGAGTGTGTGTGTGTGAGAGTGAGTGAGTGAGTGAGTGAGTGTGAGTGAGTGAGTGAGTGAGTGAGTGAGTGAGTGAGTGAGTGAGTGTGGTGTGAGTGAGTGAGTGAGTGAGTGAGTGAGTGAGTGGTGAGTGGTGAGTGTGTGTGTGTGTGAGAGTGTGTGTAGTGAGAGTGGTGGTGGAGTGAGTGAGTGCGATGTGAGTGAGAGTGTGTGAGTGAGAGTGTGTGAGTGAGAGCGTGTGAGTGAGTGAGTGTGTGAGTGAGAGTGAGTGAGTGAGAGTGTGTGAGTGAGTGAGTGATGTGAGTGAGAGTGTGTGAGTGAGTGAGTGAGTGAGTGAGTGAGTGATGAGTGTGTGAGAGTGTGTGAGAGTGTGTGAGAGTGTGTGAGAGTGTGTGAGAGTGTGTGAGAGTGAGTGAGTGAGTGAGAGAGTGTGAGTGAGAGAGTGTGAGTGAGAGGTGTGGTGTGTGTGTGGTGTGTGGTGTGTGTGTGTGTGTGTGTGTGTGAGAGTGTGTGTGTGAGTGTGAGTGTGAGTGAGAGTGAGAGTGTGAGTGTGAGTGAGTGTGAGTGTGAGTGTGAGTGTGAGTGTGAGTGTGAGTGAGAGTGTGTGTGAGTGAGTGAGAGTGTGTGAGTGAGAGTGTGTGAGTGAGAGAGTGTGAGTGAGAGAGTGTGAGTGAGAGTGTGTGAGTGAGAGTGTGAGAGAGTGTGAGTGAGAGTGTGTGATTGTGAGTGAGAGTGTGTGAGTGAGAGTGTGTGAGAGTGAGAGAGTGAGAGAGTGTGAGTGAGAGTGAGTGAGTGAGAGTGTGTGAGTGAGAGTGTGTGAGTGAGAGAGTGTGAGTGAGAGAGTGTGAGTGAGAGAGTGTGAGTGAGAGTGTGTGAGTGAGAGTGTGTGAGTGTGAGTGAGAGTGTGTGAGTGAGAGTGAGAGTGTGTGAGTGAGAGTGTGTGAGTGAGAGTGTGTGAGTGAGAGTGTGTGTGTGAGAGTGTGTGAGAGTGAGAGAGAGTGAGAGAGTGTGAGTGAGAGAGTGTGAGTGAGAGAGTGTGAGTGAGAGAGTGTGAGTGAGAGAGTGTGAGTGAGAGTGTGTGAGTGAGAGTGTGTGAGTGAGAGTGTGTGAGAGTGTGTGAGAGTGAGAGTGTGAGGGTGAGTGAAAAAAACAGTTTTTAAAGATTAATTTAATTGATTAGACATGCTTGGAGTATTAAAATGTAATAAATAAATAAAAACTCAGATTATATAGTTTTGGTGCAAGTAGAGCTATTGTATTAAATGAGAATATCTGTGTTCAGACTCAAACTCTTCCTACAGAGACTCGATCGAGCGTTGTGTCCGTGTCCTTCATTTATGAGCTCTATCTGAGCTTTAACGGTGCTCGGCGTCTGTCCGTGTGGGAGCGAGTCTTACCTCAGACAAGCAGATGCGTACGAGTAATCTCTGCGTGCATCTTACCTAGGTTGTGTCTCTTGTTTTTGGCGTGCTCGTGGATGTGTTTCTTGCTGAAGCAGCCGAAGAACACACAATGGAGACAGGAGTGAAGACGATTTAAATGAGCTCCACACATGTGACATATACATGACTTGGCCTGGGAAGAAAAGACAGAGATACAGGCGTTTAGTTACGCATAACTAGTTAGTAGACTGTCTAGTTCATTAGCAGCAGGACAATCCCACAGGTTTGTTTAATGAAGAAAGCTCTTCAGACGCCATTCTTAGCGAGATACGCACAACTACGGCCCTTCAAAAGAGTAAACCGGTGATAACTACAACATCTATTGCACAAAACTCTCAGTGTCTTATTGCTGAAGGTTGTGCTTGGTGTTATAATAACAGTGCTTTAACGAGATATTAATTATGATATTTTGCATGTTACTTTTCTTTGCCATTTTAGCTGAAATTAAACCATGCAAAAATTAACATGACATCTTTGAAGATGGTTTTAGCAACCCTACCAATGCCACTATATCTAATATCAATGACATTTAACGATTCTTAAATCCATGTATTTTACTTCATATTAATAACACCGCAAAAACTGAAAATTGACATTTTTTTCTTTAAATTAAACAATATATAAATTGACAAATTAAACTTTAGTTGTAAAAAAACATACTAGTGCTGTCAAGCAATTAATCACATCCAAAACATGCATGTATATAATTAAGATTTTTTTTATATTTGTATATTAAATATTTATATATAATATAAATTATATAATTACAAATATATACATGCTTGCGTGTCTTTAAATATACACAATAAACATTATGTACATTACAAAAACCTTTATTTAGGATGCGATTAATTATGATTAATCGTTTGACAGCACTAAAATATACTTAAAACATATATAGAATTACGTAATTGCTAATATTAAATATAATTTACAAATATATTTTTTTATAAATTATATACATTATTGCATACAATATTAAATATTGTTAATGTTAATAGCATAACCTCAATTTGTATCACTAAAAATGAGAAGCTGCAACATTACATACAGTACATAAGAATTATACATTTTATTTTAAACCATTTATCCATGCACATTTTTTAATTTGCATAGTGCATATGAATTGGAAAAAATATATGCATAGATTAATCATTTGTAATAGACACTAAAATCAAGTCCCATCCTACATTTTGTTTATTCACGAAGTGGTTTGAATACGCATCACAGCAGAGAAGACTACTGCCATTTCTGTTTCATGCCGCACTGAATTATTAATGCCAAAAACTGAATGCTGAAGAAAAAGACTGCATTACAGCGCCTGACTATATCCCAGCAGCATGAAGTCAAGCTTGGTTATAGATCTGGTCTTTAACAGCTCGCTCTGCTTTTACCTCCACACCGGCTACTTCTGTATAGACCCCATTTCCAGCTTCACATCTCGCCCCGATGCACGGAGAATAAGCCTCATCGTACCGCGCTAAACGACAGGTGAGACGCGAACACAGATCTGGAGCACCACTGCGATCGCTTTAGAGAAAAGCCACCGCTCCCTCGGCCTGAATGTTGCATGCTAATATAACCAAAGGACACCTTAAGGTTTCAGTATAACGCATTCGAGCGGAAAGCAAGCAGATGTGACGGAGAGCGAAAGGCCTTGTATTGTGTCAGAGTAATTTGATCGGAGACGTGGAGGGAGAAAGGCCTGCGGTAAGCTGTAAAAACACACAGCAGCGTAATAAACAGCTTTATGGGATGGCTGGAGAACGACGGGGCTGTTATCGGTTTGGAGAGCTGCGATAAAGATTAATATCATTAAGCATTACAGCAATATGATATTTAAAAGTGCTGCTCGTGTCATGATAGGGAAGCATAACGAAACGCTTCATTTGAGCATCTCGACCCAGATCACAGCTTCACCACGCCCAGATACTGAAACACTGATGTGCAAAACATTTCTGCAGCGCACTGCGCTAGTATGCAGATGATCTGTAGCATAGCAGAGCTATATAGTGCATTGAATCTGTGTCACAGTGCAATGTGACATTTCTCGCGTCACGTAAGCCACAAGTTTATAATATAGTGCATTAAAAAGAATCGCTTTTATTAAATCTGCAACATGTAGCATTGCATAATTCATGCAGATTCACGAACTACTTTTAAAGAACAGTAGGCAGTAAACAGTATAAAAGGCTCTACTGTGCATTTCATTTGCATGTACGAGTTAAAAAAAACTATTCAACACCAAATAATACTATTTTCTGTTATTAGAATCTTAAACCATGAATATTTTTTGGACAAAAATGCTTTGTCTTCACTGTAGACTGTATGAGAACAGATTTATTTTAGTATGTATATTGTGCACAGGCTGGATATAACTACTTACGCAGGGGAAAAATAAAAGGCTTCCCTAATACAAGAGTCAAACACATTTATTTCATACTAAGTACAGTTCAAATCTAATCAAACCAAGTTTTGGTTTTTAGTTGAAAATTGTGTTTTGTAAACACCCCTCATCTGCATACACTGTTGAGAGCCACGCCCATCATCTCAACATCCAATCAACAACCAATGCATAAAATCAAGCCCCGCCCTACATTTCTGTCACAATACAGACGCGCCTTTACTGCAAATGGTGTGAATGATAATGTATATGGTTCCAAAAATACTATTAAAGTAATATAATACAAACAAAACTCTTAACATCTAACCTTAAATGCAAGCTACGTTAATTCACACTGATCGGCTGCAGTGTAAAAGCACCTACATACACACACACTAATACAGTAATGCAGTAAACTGAACACTAGCGTTTCATTCTGAACATCTCTGACTCTCCACACCTCCTGATCACGCTCTACACACGTCATTTCTTCTTTGTATCTACTACACCGCTCCTCCTTCATCCTCAGATGTCTGCTACTCTCTCTCTCTCATCATCTCTCTCTCTCTCTCTCTCTCTCTCTCATCATCTCTCTCTCTCTCTCTCATCATCATCTCTCTCTCTCTCTCTCTCTCTCTCTCTCATCATCCCTCTCTCTCATCATCCCTCTCTCCTCCCTCTCATCTCTCTCTCTCTCTCTCTCTCTCATCATCCCTCTCTCCTCCCTCTCTCATCATCCCTCTCTCCTCCCCCTCATCATCCCTCTCTCTCATCATCCTCTCTCTCTCTCCCTCTCATCATCCCTCCCTCTCATCATCCCTCTCTCTCTCTCTCTCTCATCATCCCTCTCTCTCTCTCTCTCTCATCATCTCTCTCTCTCCTCTCTCTCTCTCATCATCCTCTCTCTCATCATCTCTCTCTCTCTCTCTCATCATCCCTCATCATCTCTCTCATCTCTCTCTCTCTCTCATCATCCCTCTCTCTCCTCTCTCTCATCATCCCTCTCTCTCATCATCCTCTCTCTCTCATCATCCCTCTCTTCTCTCTCTCTCTCATCATCTCTCTCTCTCTCTCTCATCATCCCTCTCTCTCTCATCATCCCTCTCTCTCCTCTCTCTCATCATCCCTCTCTCTCATCATCCCTCTCTCTCATCATCCCTCTCTCTCTCCTCTCTCATCATCCCTCTCTCTCTCTCTCATCATCCCTCTCTCTCATCTCCCATCCATCCTCTCTCCTCTCTCTCTCATCATCCCTCTCTCTCTCATCATCTCTCTCTCTCATCATCCCTCTCTCTCTCTCTCTCATCATCATCCTCTCTCTCTCCTCTCATCATCCTCTCTCTCTCTCATCATCTCTCTCTCTCTCCCTCTCTCTCATCATCCCTCTCTCTCTCTCTCATCATCACTCTCTCATCATCTCTCTCCCTCTCATCATCCCTCTCTCTCTCTCTATCTCTCTCTCTCATCATCATCCCTCTCTCCCTCTCTCATCATCATCCCTCTCTCTCTCTCAATCTCTCTCTCTCATCATCATCCCTCTCTCCCTCTCTCATCATCATCCCTCTCTCCCTCTCTCATCATCATCCCTCTCTCTCTCTCTCTCTCTCTCTCTCTCTCTCCCTCTCTCATCATCATCCCTCTCCCTCTCTCCCTCTCTCCCTCCTCTCTCTCTCTCTCTCTCTCTCTCTCTCTCTCTCTCTCTCTCTCTCTCTCTCTCTCTCTCTCTCTCTCCATCATCATCATCATCATCCTCTCTCTCATCATCATCATCATCCTCTCTCTCTCATCATCCCTCTCTCTCTCTCTCTCATCATCCCTCTCTCTCTCTCTCTCTCATCATCCCTCTCTCTCTCTCATCATCTCTCTCTCTCTCTCTCTCTCTCTCTCTCTCTCTCCTGCTGGTGTTAATGCTGTAATGCTGAATGAGATGGTGCATTGATCAGGACCTCATCTGAGACGGGGTGTGGGGCTGAAAAACAAGGCGAGAAGGATCAGCTTCCTCCTACAAGATCCACTGCAGGCCCCACGTTCATGAACGCACGCACACACGGTCTATTTATGCAGCTTGCTGGCATACATTTGTAACAGAAAACCCTTTAAAAGGCAACGAGGCACCAAATGCCTGCAGTCACCTGCAAGGAAAAATACAATAAAAGTGAAATAATACAATTCTAAATATATAAAACAACATGGAAGATGAATAAAGAAACAAGTAAATAAATAAAGTACGATGGATAAATAAAATTAAATAATGCTAAATATACAAAAATAGGAGGAAATAAAGGAAAATAAACTAAAATAGGAGATATAAAAACATCAAAATGTAAAATAAAACACGACAGATAAAGATAAAAATACTATAGGAAGGATAAAGTAGAATAAAATACAAAAATATCAAATAGGGATACACTAAATAATTAGGAGTAATACAAAATTGAAATAACTGTAATAGAAGGAATAAATACAAAAATAAGAAAAACGTACAAATGTTAAATTAATCAAAATAAAACAGGGATGACATAGGGCTGGTCCGAATACCATTTTATGAGCGTCGAAGCATCGGTAGTAATCAACACTGAATATTCGAAGCTTCGGGGGGGAACATATTCTTCTCTCCATGTGTCTGTCTGCTTGCATTTTTATTATGTCGAGAACCGTTCATCTAATCGACGTCACGCGTGGTGGGTGTGTTGCCGCGGGCCAAAAGGGGTTCAGTGTCGCATTTTGGTGCAATATGGTTCAGAAAGTATCAGATTAAAAATATCAGATTAAATTGATAGTGAGTGATTCAGCTGTACCACGTCTTCTCTCAAAGCGCATCTCGTCTGCACGCTGATCCAAGACTTTCACTCGCATCTCGCATGTGTTGTATTTGTTTTTGTGATAGCAGAGGGTTCACATGACGCGTCTTTTGCGCACTTCCGGTCATTATTTCAAATGTAGATGTGCGGCAAGCGTGCTCATAATAGAAGACTTTTCATGAAATAAATGCATGCTGTAGGTCAGCACGAACATCTTTCAGTGCTGGTGCAGATGTTGAGGACAAGTTGAGAAGCGTTTCGCGGGAGATGC
This sequence comes from Schizopygopsis pylzovi, assembly GCA_027422435.1. Classification (NCBI taxonomy): domain Eukaryota; kingdom Metazoa; phylum Chordata; class Actinopteri; order Cypriniformes; family Cyprinidae; genus Schizopygopsis; species Schizopygopsis pylzovi. Next base: position 28,921,272 of record CM049833.1, on the reverse strand, counting down.
CAGGTGTTAAAAAAAAAGAAAGGATATTTGAATCTCAAAATTGAAAATCGAATGCCAAACCAGTTGTATAATACATATTTATATAATATATATTTTTCTATTTAATGTGCTGACAACCTTAGCCATGACACAATCCATTTAGTAGAAACTTAATTTGTTAAAGTGCAACAAGATTCTTCTTAAACCAACTAGTCAGTGAGTCGACTAACTTGGCTTTAAGGCTAGGTAAAAATTATTGATTTTTCTAATAAAGAGAGATCTTCATTTGAATAATCCACACAACATTTCTTAAAATCGCAATATCGATCTCTTATTCTATGCCTGATTTGTGGTTGTGAAAGCGTATTTGTACAACACTGCTCGTCCCGTTAAACTAACTCAATCAGCTGTGCTATTAATCATCACAATTAATGTTTTAAGGAAACATAAAATGCAACCAGTGTAGTCTGATTGAAAAACAGATGACTCATGACTCAAATGAGCCGGATCGTTTTAGTGAATCATTACTGTTGCTAGGGTGTTGCTAGGTGGTTGCTAGGGTCTTCTGGGTGGTTGCTAGGGTGTTCTGGGTGGTTGCTAGGGTGTTGCTAGGGTGTTGCTAGGTGCCTCTGCGCTCCTCTGTTATCCAGCAAACCAGACTGTGATGCTGACTCGATAAAACAGTGCAGCTCCAGTGGCTCTGATGGGACGGATCCAGCGTGACCTGTGATGCTGCGTGAGACGCTCAGATGAATCGACAGCACTGAGGAGATTTATCATTGGTGTTCTGTGCAGACACATGATCAGGCCATTGGATCACGTTTCACTTCACTCGGGCTGAAAGTCACCATATGTTTGAGAAGTAAGCACCCCAACTGGACCAAAACGCCACTCAAAAGCCACCAATACCTCCAAAAAAATAAATAATAAAACTGTGATTGGTGTGAAATGCTTTGAGGTCAAAAGGGTTTTTCATTTTCAATAGGGATGCACCAACATTTTGACCACTGAAATATTTTGGCGCCAAAATTTAGATAAAATTTAGAGAGAGAGAGGATGATGATGAGAGAGAGAGGGATGATGAGAGAGAGAGAGAGGGATGATGAGAGAGGGAGAGAGAGAGAGAGGGATGATGAGGGAGAGAGAGAGGGATGATGAGAGAGGGATGATGAGAGAGAGAGAGAGGGATGATGAGAGAGGGAGAGAGAGAGGATGATGATGAGGGAGAGAGGGATGATGAGAGAGAGAGAGGGATGATGAGAGAGGGAGAGAGAGAGAGAGGGATGATGAGGGAGAGAGAGAGGGATGATGAGAGAGGGAGAGAGAGAGAGAGGGATGACGAGAGAGGGAGAGAGAGAGAGAGGGAGAGAGAGAGAGAGGGATGACGAGGGAGAGAGAGAGAGAGGGATGACGAGGGAGAGAGCATGATGATGAGGGAGAGAGGGATGATGAGAGAGAGAGAGAGGGATGATGAGAGAGAGAGAGAGGATGATGAGAGAGAGAGAGAGAGAGAGGGATGATGAGAGAGAGAGAGAGAGAGAGAGAGAGGGATGATGAGAGAGAGAGAGAGAGAGAGATGATGAGAGAGAGAGAGAGAGAGGGATGATGAGGGAGAGAGGGATGATGAGAGAGAGAGAGAGAGAGAGGGATGATGAGAGAGAGAGAGAGGGATGATGAGAGAGAGAGAGAGGGATGATGAGAGAGAGAGGGAGATAGGGATGATGAGAGAGAGAGAGGGATGATGAGAGAGAGAGAGAGAGGGATGATGAGAGAGAGAGAGAGAGAGGGATGATGAGAGAGAGAGAGAGAGGGATGATGAGAGAGAGAGAGAGAGAGAGAGAGAGAGGGATGATGAGAGAGAGAGAGAGAGAGAGAGAGAGGGATGATGAGAGAGAGAGAGAGAGAGAGAGGGATGATGATAGAGAGAGAGAGAGAGAGAGGGATGATGATAGAGAGAGAGAGAGAGAGAGGGATGATGATAGAGAGAGAGAGAGAGGGATGATGATAGAGAGAGAGAGAGAGGGATGATGAGAGAGAGAGAGAGAGGGATGATGAGAGAGAGAGAGAGAGAGGGATGATGAGAGAGAGAGAGAGAGGGATGATGAGAGAGAGAGAGAGAGGGATGATGATAGAGAGAGAGAGAGAGAGAGGGATGATGATAGAGAGAGAGAGAGAGAGGGATGATGATAGAGAGAGAGAGAGAGGGATGATGAGAGAGAGAGAGAGAGGGATGATGAGAGAGAGAGAGAGAGAGGGATGATGAGAGAGAGAGAGAGAGGGATGATGAGAGAGAGGGATGATGAGAGAGAGAGAGAGAGAGTAGTTAAAAAATAATTTTAAAAAGTAATCCCAAAATGCTAAAGAAACAACTCCCTCCAAAAAAATTCTAATAAATACAATTGTGGATAAATAAGGTATTCTATTAATGGTTAAAAAAAGTGTTCTTATATTGTGCCAAATATTAGTTTTCATATTTTGACTTTGACTGATATCAATTTCTTCATATTTTAAATTAGTATTTATTTTTAATGTTGCTTTTTAAAACGCCTACATAGTTCTTTTTTAGTTTGTTCATTTTAATACTTTAAATATTTGTATTATATAATATTTTATTATTTCAGAATTTACGTTTTAGTTAACGATAATAACCCTACTCGGCACGCTGTGTGAATATTTCCAAAAATATTACTCGTTATTTGTAATGCAACTGAATATATAATCCCAAACAAAGTTTAATTTCATATATTTCATTTAAAGATTAATAATCTCATATAAACTTATTATTAATTTAATAATTAGTGACTAAAACAATTAAACATCTCTGTATTTTATAAATTAGACTTTATGTACATTTAAAATGTTACAATATTTAAAATAAAAAAAAATCTGATTTTTGTCCTAGGATTAAAAAGCTCTATAACCCAGTGATTGGCCGTGACTACACAAGCCAGCATCGACCCGCCAATCACATCGTCTCTCGCAGTTTCTGTGGCAACCCAGCGTCCAATCGCCGGCTCGCTGCTGTGTTTGGAGATCACAAGTGTAGGAGGAGGCATGTGAGTGATGAGGAGAACCAAGGGAGGATAGAGACATGAAAGAGGAGATACAGAGAGGGAAGGCGCTGATGATAAAGCATGGTGACAGTTCAAACACATGCAGATGAGGGACGTGAACGCCTCGAAGCTGCCTGGATAAGCCTGAAGCGCACAGGGAGTGTAAGACTGATATTAGAACCACAACACACTTAGTGGAGGGCCTGTTAATTACCCAGAGCCCCCTTCTGAATGACGAGGACGTTCACGCGTACTGCAGACACGGAGCGTCATTACACTGAATCCCACAGACCTGCCCTCCTCTGTAATTAAACACTCGTCAAGAGC
>CM049833.1:28875413-28912913 GCA_027422435.1 Schizopygopsis pylzovi | reverse complement strand
TTTTATAAAGGCACGAGAAAACTTTTTGTGTGCAAAGAACAACAAGTAATCAGCGTATACGCGTACATACGTTGCTCAAGTATGTGATATAGTGGCATTTTGAAGAGTAATACATACGTAAACAACATATGCAGTGTTCCTGTGGCTCAGTGGTAGAGCATTGCGTTAGCAGCGCAAAGGTTGTGGGTTCGATTCCCAGGGAACACATACTGACAGTAAATGTATAGCCTGAATGCACTGTAAGTCGCTTTGGATAAATGTATGCAACGTATGCACGCGGATACGCTGTGTACTTTCAAATCAAAGTGTAAACAGTGTATTAGCTGACACAGAACAGCATAGGCTGTATGTGATACTCTCAAAACGGTGCTATTGTTTGACGCAGAGGAGACGAATTGTTGAATAAAGTGTTTTTTGCGCAGTATTCTCATAGTTATGGTCGAACCACTGATGTCACATGGATTAGGCCTATATTAACGATCTCCTTGATCGTGTTAGGAGCCGTGCTGTCTATGGGAGGATTGCATCAAAAATATCTTCATTTGTGTTCCGAAGATTGTCATTTTTGGATGAACCATCCCTTTAAATGTAATAACACCAATCTTAAATCTAACAGAACCGGTGATATTTTCATGAGAACGGTAACTGTCAGCTTCAGTAAGTCAGTCTGAACGGGAGCGTGAGCTTGCGGTCCAGCGTCGGCAGTGATGTGCATCAGCCGGTCAGTGATCTGAGGGAGTGAAGCTGGAGCAAACGCATCCAAGAGCCTTCACCACACAGTACGTGCTGTTCTGCAGCAGGGGGATGGGATGGACCGGAGCCGCGCTCTCGAGCGTTTACTGAGCTGCTCATATTCCTATTGTCCCTTCACCGGTACGACTGGACAGATGAGAGGCGACTGTGCTCAATCCAGATCTGGTTTCTGAGAGCTTACGATGTGACCTAAGATGGGCAAATTCTTCTTACTTATTCATTTTGCCTAGCATGTCAATAAATAAACAATATAGTAATGCTGAGAATAGCGGGTGTGTCTAATAGCCCAAATTACAGTTTACCAAAGAGAACTGGATTTGTACAGAACAATAATAGAGTGTTTATGTGCCTGGATTATGGATAGAAATGATTTGTGATTAAGCTAAACGTACCACCACCTTCTTGAAGAACAAAACACAATGCGGTAAGAAAACATTATCCTTTATAAAAACCTGTTGACCTCAATGAGTCATGCAATCCTGAGTGAACCAGATGCAACATGACGTCATTCATCCTATATTAACATGCTCCTACCAAAGATTAGTGCATAACATGATTTTATCATTATTTAGTGGACATATTAACATGGCTAGCATGTGAGACTGGCGTTTATTCCAGTAGAAGGCATGACGAGACACGCATATGCACATTTCAAGATAACTCTGTGTTTCAGAGGGAGACGTGTTGGGTGAGGATAGTTCGTTAGTAAGCTGTCATCTGATGCCACACGCTTTGCTATCATAGAAAAGTGTTGGTACTATGACTCATTTCAGATTGAATCAGTTCTATTGAACACTGCGCTTTAATGAATCAAATAACGAATCAATGGTGCTTTGTCGCAAAACGTGTGGTTCCTGACATTCTGGCAGCTAAATGTTCCACTTGAGTGCTTGTTGAAGAGTTTTGAACCAAACTAACCAGCTATGATGTGATTCACAACATTACAGTCTTTGATTTGAAGGTACAAGACTGGGAACGTAATGGCTTTAATAAAGCTTGGGGAATAATTGAATTGAAAATGACTGATAAATATAAAAAAAATATTGATTTAAAGATGGTGTTTGTGTATATAGAAAAATCATATTCTCAGGTTTATTGCAAAATATACAAAAATAAGTGCTTCATGGGAGTGGATGGACGTTGCTGTTTCTATTCTCTGATTGGTGGACATTTTCTGCAGAATCATGGGTAATGTAGTCTTTCACCAGGATGTCGCTGTTAATCACTATTATTTAAATTACGTTGAAATAATGCAGGCTGATGGCTTCAACAAAAGCGTTGATTAACAGCCTCGTAGCTCACAGAAAGTCTGTCTATAATAGTTTATAGTTTGTTGTTAAAAATCAATTTCTCTATGGACAAAATAAATGGGATTTCTACTTCCGGAAACGACTGTTGCATTTAAAAAACGTAGTTTTACTAATAAAAGTCGTTATTGTAAATCCATGAGTTTGTAGTCTGTTGAAGCAGCTTCATCTTATAAAAAAAGTTGAGTTTCAATTTAGTTGAGTGGTTTGTCAATATCACGACGTGTTCGTGTATAAATGTTGATTAGGTTAAAAAAACGGTTATCGGTTCAAATAACTGATCGATCGATTCAGTGCGGTTCGTAACGAATCACTTCATCTGAACCGACCCTCCTCAAAAGAACTACTGACTCACGAATCGATATCATATACTCCATCAGGAGCACAACAATGGACGTGTTAAAATAGAGATGTTTGGGCAGATAACATACGTCGTTAGTCCTGCCACACAATAGGCAAATTCCGTGATAACTGTAAAACCTCTATTCGTGTATTGGGCAATCAATGATGTTAGGCCTGGCAAGTGTTTGTTTTTGCACCACAAAACGTTTCGGTGAGATCCAGGGATAGTGTGGCGTGAATGTCGACTAAATAAACTCGCCTAAAACAGCTAAACAACATCGATAGCGGAATAGCATCCCACGTCCAGCCCTATTAACCCCATGCATTATTAGGAGACCGCGCAGGCCAGCACTAGCGAGCACACAGTGATGGACGGGGAACATAAATCACGTTAACCGGACGAATAACACATCCGTTGGTGTTTGAGACGCTTGGCACCGATGCATTGCACCACTGGGCTCTGGTGATTTTATTTACCTTGCGTTTCCTGGTTTCGACAGAGCCGCTCCACACAAAGCACTGGTATATGACCCGCAGATTCTGCTTCCAGTTGTCCACTTTGAACCCGTTCACATGGGAGCACCCTGCCGGACTCATGGCAGAAAACACATTCGAGGTCCTCTGTATTTCAGCGATGAAATCAGCTCAACTGAAGTCACGAGGAGAATTATCCACCAATTGTTCCGTTTTGCCAGGCAATGCTGCGAGCCACGACAGGGTCGAAGATGCGTGCCTTACACATGCGGAGAGCGTTTCTCAATACCCCCGCTGCACGAAAATCTCATCCCCGACGAGAATTTAGCACGCGAGCTTGTGGTAAAACTGAACACACTTTGATATTGTATTTTCCAAGTCGGTTGTTTTAATGGACGGCAATGGAATTCAACTGAGCACCGTGGGCGACGCAATCCTTGCGAGGTTAAACGCCGATTGGCGTATGTTTTGTGATTCGTGGCTGCGATTGGCCAGCGCCCGTGCCATTTCCGTTAAACCCCCGCCCCTTTTCGGGAACTCTCAAATGTGATTGGCTGACGCGGCTGCTTGTCTTTGTTCAAAGGCTTGTACGCCGCAGGAGCGCCTGTGATTGGCCGCGTCGCGCCTCGCGTCGTTCCTTCTTGTCTTGATGGTTATGTCATTTAAGCAGAGAACAGTACACACGGTCCACATGCCTACCTGCAAGTTGAGAAATTAGAAATCGGTGTTGACATGAGTGTGAGATGCAGTGTGAAAGAGCAGCGTCTCTATCATGCTCACAAGGACTGTGCGTGCTGATTACAAGCATCAATGCAAACAGAAGCAGAATATTTAATAAGCACTGCTTGGATAAACTAGACAAAACAGTTGAATTATAAATGCATCAATTTGTTGACTACATATAAGTGTAGCACTTGAACATTTTAGACCGAAAAATAAAATACTAAAAATGTTTTGCTTAAAGAAAACGATGCCTGTTTGCAGCTTGAAGTGAAATTTAATAATACAAACGTCAATTTTATAATCCAATTTAGACACAAGAATATGAGGCATTACTCTAAAAACAAAAAATATCAAATAAAAAAGCCTCCCAAAATCTTAAATGAATTGTAAGTACGCTAATATTATAGGTAGATTATAGACATGGTCTAATAGTGACAGAAGTATAAGTCATTTCTCAAGAAACATCCCTTGAATTAATTGTTTATAAGTTACATTACAAGAAAATAAATAGAAATGTAACACAAATATCACTTTTATGATCTAACGTGTTAGTGGCTATACAATATTATAAAATCAACACCTCGATATCATCAATAAACTGTTTATAAAACAATATTACAAGTAAATTAAGCCTCAGTAATATTGAAATGTCACAAGACAACCCTCAGTTTTATGATGTGATGTGCTAGTGACGTTCCTCTCAAGAAACACTGGGAAATTGCTAATTAAATGTTTAGACATATTAGACAAATATCATGTCATTTGGTAATGACACCCCAAAATCTAAAAATAAATTGTTTTTAAATATTATAACAAGTCAATATTTGCATCATTGTCTTTTAATTCGGAGGTTAAGCCGGTTTTGGTGGACCCCAGGCTCCAGTAGCCGTAGTTTCTAGGTATTTGATGAGTAATCTACTGATGATAAAACCCAAAAACATGAGACCTCTAGAGGACTGGAGCATCTCCTTCACCCCGGGCCGCGTCTGAACGCTGAAGAAAACAATCACCCGACGCATTATTCAGTCAGCTTGAGACGGTCTTTGGGTGAAAGAGCATGAAATTAGAGAAGCTGTCAGTCTTTGAGCCGTCGAAACATCACATAAATGTCAATGCACTAAATAGAGACGGCAAGCCTGAAGATATATTTTAGAAATGGGAACACACGGCGTAATATTGTGCATAGATGACAATCTACCCGTTCTTAAGATGCTGTCTTTATTTCATTCAGTGGGCTGCAATAAAGACAAGTATACAAATGCAACACGTCAGAACCAAGAAGTCCAGTATCTTTATTTGTATGACCATAAATGCTGCAGTGGCATGTCAACCAAGCATTGATAAATAAACACTGACAAAAAAACAAGGTCTTGTTTAGGATGCGCTGTGACAGAACCAAAAAATAAAGGTCATTCCACACATTGACATTTTCCTCCAATATAGTCCAACTGATTTTGCTCTCATGAAGGTCTTCCAGCTTTGGGACGAGGACAGGGGCGCGAGGACAGGGACGCGAGGACAGAGACGCGAGGACAGAGACGCGAGGACAGGGACGCGAGGACAGAGACGCGAGGACAGAGACGCGAGGACAGGGACGCGAGGACAGGGGCGCGAGGACAGGGGCGCGAGGACAGGGGCGCGAGGACAGGGGCGCGAGGACAGGGACGCGAGGACAGGGGCGCGAGGACAGGGGCGCGAGGACAGGGGCGCGAGGACAGGGGCGCAAAGAAAGGGGCGCGCGGGACAGGGGCGCGAGGACAGGGGCGCGAAGAAAGGGGCGCGCGGGGACAGGGGCGCGCGGGGACAGGGGCGCGGGGACAGGGACGCGAGGACAGGGACGCGAGGAAAGGGACGCGAGGACAGGGACGCGAGGACAGGGACGCGAGGACAGGGACGCGAGGACAGGGACGCGAGGACAGGGACGCGAGGAAAGGGACGCGAGGACAGGGGCGCGAGGACAGGGACGCGAGGAAAGGGACGCGAGGAAAGGGACGCGAGGAAAGGGGCGCGAGGACAGGGGCGCGAGGAAAGGGGCGCGAGGACAGGGACGCGAGGAAAGGGATGCGAGGACAGGGACGCGAGGACAGTGGCGCGAGGAAAGGGACACAAAGCACTGGTATATGACCCGCAGATTCTGCTTCCAGTTGTCCACTTTGAACCCGTTCACATGGGAGCACCCTGCCGGACTCATGGCAGAAAACACATTCGAGGTCCTCTGTATTTCAGCGATGAAATCAGCTCAACTGAAGTCACGAGGAGAATTATCCACCAATTGTTCCGTTTTGCCAGGCAATGCTGCGAGCCACGACAGGGTCGAAGATGCGTGCTTTACACATGCGGAGAGCGTTTCTCAATACCCCCGCTGCACGAAAATCTCATCCCTGACGAGAATTTAGCACGCGAGCTTGTGGTAAAACTGAACACACTTTGATATTGTATTTTCCAAGTCGGTTGTTTTAATGGACGGCAATGGAATTCAACTGAGCACCGTGGGCGACGCAATCCTTGCGAGGTTAAACGCCGATTGGCGTATGGCTTGTGATTCGTGGCTGCGATTGGCCAGCGCCCGTGCCATTTCCGTTAAACCCCCGCCCCTTTTCGAGAACTCTCAAATGTGATTGGCTGACGCGGCTGCTTGTCTTTGTTCAAAGGCTTGTACGCCGCAGGAGCGCCTGTGATTGGCCGCGTCGCGCCTCGCGTCGTTCCTTCTCTTGATGGTTATGTCATTTAAGCAGAGAACAGTACACACGGTCCACATGCCTACCTGCAAGTTGAGAAATTGGAAATCGGTGTTGACATGAGTGTGAGATGCAGTGTGAAAGAGCAGCGTCTCTATCATGCTCACAAGGACTGTGCGTGCTGATTACAAGCATCAATGCAAACAGAAGCAGAATATTTAATAAGCACTGCTTGGATAAACTAGACAAAACAGTTGAATTATAAATGCATCAATTTGTTGACTACATATAAGTGTAGCACTTGAACATTTTAGACCGAAAAATAAAATACTAAAAATGTTTTGCTTAAAGAAAACGATGCCTGTTTGCAGCTTGAAGTGAAATTTAATAATACAAACGTCAATTTTATAATCCAATTTAGACACAAGAATATGAGGCATTACTCTAAAAAAAAAAAGCATCCCAAAATCTTTAATGAATTGTAAGTACGCTAATATTATAGGTAGATTATAGACATGGTCTAAAAGTGACAGAAGTATAAGTCATTTCTCAAGAAACATCCCTTGAATTAATTGTTTATAAGTTACATTACAAGAAAATAAATAGAAATGTAACAAATATCACTTTTATGATCTAACGTGTTAGTGGCTATACAATATTATAAAATCAACACCTCGATATCATCAATAAATTGTTTATAAAACAATATTACAAGAAAATGAAGCCTCAGTAAAATTGAAATTTAACAAGACAACCCTCAGTTTTATAATGTGATGTGCTAGTGACGTTCCTCTCAAGAAACACTGGGAAATTGCTAATTAAATGTTTAGTCATATTAGACAAATATCAAGTACTTTGGTAATGACACCCCAAAATCAAAAATAAATTGTTTTTAAATATTATAACAAGTCAATATTCGCATCATTTTCTTTTAATTCGGAGGTTAAGCCGGTTTTGGTGGACCCCAGGCTCCAGTAGCCGTAGTTTCTAGGTATTTGATGAGTAATCTGCTGATGATAAAACCCAAAAACATGAGACCTCTAGAGGACTGGAGCATCTCCTTCACCCCGGGCCACGTCTGAACGCTGAAGAAAACAATCACCCGACGCATTATTCAGTCAGCTTGAGACGGTCTTTGGGTGAAAGAGCATGAAATTAGAGAAGCTGTCAGTCTTTGAGCCGTCGAAAGATCACATAAATGTCAATGCACTAAATAGAGACGGCAAGCCTGAAGATATATTTTAGAAATGGGAACACACGGCGTAATATTGTGCATAGATGACAATCTACCCGTTCTTAAGATGCTGTCTTTATTTCATTCTGTGGGCTGCAATAAAGACAAGTATACAAATGCAACACGTCAGAACCAAGAAGTCCAGTATCTTTATTTGTATGACCATAAATGCTGCAGTGGCATGTCAACCAAGCATTGATAAATAAACACTGACAAAAAAACAAGGTCTTGTTTAGGATGCGCTGTGACAGAACCAAAAAAAAAGGTCATTCCACACATTTATGTTTTCCTCCAATATAGTCCAACTGATTTTGCTCTCATGAAGGTCTTCCAGCTTTGGGGCGAGGACAGGGGCGCGAGGACAGGGGCGCGAGGACAGGGACGCGAGGACAGGGGCGCGAGGAAAGGGACGCGAGGACAGGGGCGCGAGGACAGGGGCGCGAGGACAGGGGCGCGAGGACAGGGCGGAGGACAGGGGCGCGAGGACAGGGCGAGAGGACAGGGACGCGAGGACAGGGGCGCGAGGACAGGGGCGCGAGGACAGGGGCGCGAGGACAGGGGCGCGAGGAAAGGGGCGCGAGGACAGGGGCGCGAGGACAGGGGCGCGAGGACAGGGGCGCGAGGACAGGGGCGCGAGGACAGGGCGCGAGGACAGGGACGCGAGGACAAGGGCGGAGGACAGGGCGGAGGACAGGGGCGCGAGGACAGGGGCGGAGGACAGGGGCGGAGGACAGGGGCGCGAGGACAGGGGCGCGGAGGACAGGGGCGCGAGGACAGGGGCGCGAGGACAGGGGCGCGAGGACAGGGGCGCGAGGACAGGGGCGCGAGGACAGGGGCGCGAGGACAGGGCGCGAGGAAGGGGCGCGAGGACAGGGGCGGGAGGCAGGGGCGCGGACAGGGTCGCAGGACGGCGGAGGAAGGGGCGGAGGACAGGGGCGAAGGACAGGGGCGGAGGACAGGGGCGCGAGGACAGGGGCGATGGGGACAGGGGCGGAGGCAGGACATTTGCCAACAGCTCGAGGGTTAGCAGTCGATGTCTTGATCCAGGACTTTAGTTCTTTCATCCCACCTCTATAACAAGTTCAGATTAAGCTGTCCAGTACAAGCAGGCATATTAATGCAGTTATAAGCTGTACCTATGCACAAGAGCTGAAGGGTTACAGATTCTTTCCAACTTTGTTTTACACTTTCACCAGATTATATCCAAAACAGCCGCAGCATTATGAGTATCAAATTATAATGCATCAAAGCATTAATAAATATATTAATGCATTTCAAAACGAAAACTCCGCATCTAAAATCAAATAGATTATAATTAATTTAGATTAATTAATGTGTAAACTTAATGCTTAAAAGTTTAATTATAATTACGTTTTATTTATATTAAATAAACACATATATAAGTATATATATTTAAAATATTTCATGTTTCTTAATTTATATATTCATATTCTTACTTTATATTATACATACGTATATTTAATATATAAACATTTTTCTTAAATATATACATGGATGTGTTTGTATTTATTTTTACACAATAAATACACACGTTATGTAACAAAAACTTGATTAATCGTTTGACAGCACTACATTTTTCACAATATTACTGTATTTATATTATATTAAAAATTATAATTATACATTTTAATAATCAGATACAATTACTGTTTTACAATAATATATTTACGTCATTATATTATAAAACTAATAGAAAATAAACTGATTTTAAATTGTAATTATTCACACTATTACTTTTTAATGTATTTATAATATTTTATTATGTGTTTATTAACTTTTTATGATCTTCTGACTTAAGTATTGAACATTATATAATGTATTGAGTTTTCTATGCATGTTAATATTTCTCTCAAATGTCCTTGAACTAATAATGATTAAGAAGAGCACAAATAACGAGGTTGTAATTATGTAATGCATGTTGCTCTCTGGAGTCCATCTCGTACATTAGCATTGATGAAGAAACGAACCTCTTGGTCGATTTTGTGCAGCATCACCGGGTTATTGTACTTCTCAGGGTTGTCATGGAAACAGACCATGCCATCTTTCTGGTTAATACTTGCATAAATCTCTCCATCCTCGATCTGAGAGATAAGAGGAAAGATTTGAGCACCGATGCTGAATGAATATGAAGCGTCCAGGGATTGAGATGTAAAACACATCGGTTCATACCATGTGCAGGACGTATTTCTCGGCTTCTTGAGGGCCGGAGAGCTGAACTCGACTCGCCATGTCTTGTAAGGATAATGTCAAGAACGTCTGTCAATCACAAGAACAAAGATGACGCTTTCTGTTTAGTCAAATTCAGATTTACAAAACCAAAACATTAGGGCTGTCGAGCTAACGTGTTCATTTTGTGTGATTTATTATGAGCAATTGTATTTTTTTATAAATGCATTTAACGCAGTATCTAACCACATCTTATATTGATGCAGGACGACTGACTGAGTGATGAAGCCTATCAGAATGCAGAGATATATTAGGGGTGTAACGATTCATCGATATATCGATACAATGTATGACGATACGATGCCACACGTAAAATACCGATATCTGTCGTATAAAAAGGGACTTTTATTTTGGCACTGTCCACATTTTCACATAATGTCCATCTATGCATTACAGCCAACGCGTGCATTCTCGTTCAATCTCACGTGTCAGGACTCGATATAAGGACTTGCCGAAGACACGAGGCGAGCATATAAGACGCTCGGGATTGTTGGAGTAACAGTCGAGCGCTGTGTGAGAAGTTTCCCGCGCACTGAAGCACTGCACACACACACACACACATCTGTAGTATACGCACACACACACACATCTGAAGCGTACACACACACACACACACACACATCTGTAGTATACGCACACACACACACATCTGTAGTATACGCACACACACACATCTGAAGCGTACGCACACACACACACACATCTGTAGTATACGCACACAGACAGCCACGTCAACTCTGCACGAATATTGAGCATGGATGAATAAATTCAGACAAAACTACATCAAAATGCATGTTTTGGATAATATCCGTGTAAACAGTAGGTTAAGAAAAGCATATGTCTTAATGTAAACAGTGGAGAAAAAAGGCATGTGTATCAGTATATTAAATCTGTGCTTTCGTTCTTAAAGTGAAAGCAAACTAATAATAATCTAATGCTGTCAAAGACAAACACAAGTGCTCACTGCTCCTGATTAAATCACCTTTGCAACATCAAACACTATTAATGTATATAGTTTTTCTATATTCGATATGTATATATCGAATCGAATCGTGACAAACCATCCGATTTACACCCCTATTCATTTGCATCTTTTTTTCTATCGTTTTAACCTTTGCCTTTTAGTGTTTATTGTATTACTAGAGGTTTATTTATTTTTCAATCATCTTTTGTGACTTATTAAAGCTAGCCTAGTATTCTGATGTGCAGTGCTGGAGTGTCACTCGTTACATGGAACCGAATCACGTCATTTAATTACTAAATAAATGTAACTGTAATTAGTTACAGCTACTGAGAAAAAATGTGTAATTAAATTAGTTAATGATTACAAACGGGGTTACATCTGAATTTTTTCATACATACACCCACATACAACAATGTCCAATCATTTTTTCATAAATTGCATTAACTGCTCTAATATGAGACACCAGTGTTTTTCAGGCGTTTAGGACACATCGATAACTGTTTTACTTCCTATTTGAGTTTATGCATATGCTTTATTGTTTTCCAAGGTATTAGAACAGAGAGGCATCATTAATGCAGTTATAAACATTATAATGCACTTCAAGAGCAGAAGCGGAAATATCTTTCCTTTGTTTTACATTTCTCAAAATCCCAAAACCTGCCGCGCATTATGAGAATCAAATTAGATGTAATAATTAATTTAGAATATAATTAATGCTGTAAAACGATTAATCGCATCTAAAATACAAGTTTTTGTTTACATTATGAATGTGTACTGTGTTTATTTATTATCTATATATAAATACACACACATATAAAGTAATATATATTGAAAATATTTCATGTTTCTTAATTTATATATTCATATTCTTAATTATATATAATATAAAGTATATTTAATATATACAAATTTTTCTAAAATATATACATGGATGTGTTTGTATTTATTTTTACACAATAAATACACACGTTATGTAACAAAAACTTGATTAATCGTTTGACAGCACTACATTTTTCACAATATTACTGTATTTATATTATATTAAAAATGATAATCTGATACAATTACTGTTTTACAATAATATATTTACTTCATTATATTATAAAACTAATAGAAAATAAAAACTGATTTTAAATTGTAATTATTCACACTATTACTTTTTAATGTATTTATAATATTTTATTATGTGTTTATTAACTTTTTATGATCTTCTGACTTAAGTATTGAACATTATATAATGTATTGAGTTTTCCATGCATGTTAATATTTCTCTCAAATGTCCTTGTAATAATAATGATTAGTAATGCATGTAATTATGTAATGCATGTTGCTCTCTGGAGTCCATCTCGTACATTAGCATTGATGAAGAAACGAACCTCTTGGTCGATTTTGTGCAGCATCACCGGGTTATTGTACTTCTCAGGGTTGTCATGGAAACAGACCATGCCATCTTTCTGGTTAATACTTGCATATATCTCTCCATCCTCGATCTGAGAGATAAGAGGAAAGATTTGAGCACCGATGCTGAATGAATATGAAGCGTCCAGGGATTGAGATGTAAAACACATCGGTTCATACCATGTGCAGGACGTATTTCTCGGCTTCTTGAGGGCCGGAGAGCTGAACTCGACTCGCCATGTCTTGTAAGGATAATGTCAAGAACGTCTGTCAATCACAAGAACAAAGATGACGCTTTCTGTTTAGTTAAATTCACATTTACAAAACCAAAACATTAGGGCTGTCGAGCTAACGTGTTCATTTTGTGTGATTTATTATGAACAATTGTATTTTTTTAATAAATGCATTTAACGCAGTATCTAACCACATCTTATATTGATGCAGGACGACTGACTGAGTGATGAAGCCTATCAGAATGCAGAGATATATTAGGGGTGTAACGATTCATCGATATATCGATACAATGTATGACGATACGATGCCATGCGTAAAATACCGATATCTGTCGTATAAAAAGGGACTTTTATTTTGCCACTGTCCACATTTTCATATAATGTCCGTCTATGCATTACAGCCAACGCGTGCATTCTCGTTCAATCTCACGTGTCAGGACTCGATATAAGGACTTGCCGAAGACACGAGGCGAGCATATAAGACGCTCGGGATTGTTGGAGTAACAGTCGAGCGCTGTGTGAGAAGTTTCCCGCGCACACATCTGAAGCGTACGTGCACACACACACACACACATCTGTAGTATACGCACACACACACACATCTAGCACACACACACACACACACACACACACAGACACAGACACACACACATCTGAAGCGTACGCACACACACACACATCTGTAGTATACGCACACACACACATCTGTAGTATACGCACACACACACACACACATCTGAAGCGTACGCACACACACACACACACACATCTGTAGTATACGCACACAGACAGCCACGTCAACTCTGCACGAATATTGAGCATGATGAATAAATTCAGACAAAACTACATCAAAATGCATGTTTTGGCTAATATCCGTGTAAACAGTCGGTTAAGAAAAGCATGTCTTAATGTAAACAGTGGAGAAAAAGGCATGTGTATCAGTATATTAAATCTGTGCTTTCGTTCTTAAAGTGAAAGAAAACTAATAATAAATATAATGCTGTCAAAGACAAACACAAATACTCACTGCTCCTGATTAAATCACCTTTGTAACATCAAAAACTATATGTATATATCGAATCGAATCGTGACAAACCATCCGATTTACACCCCTAATCATTTGCATCTTTTTTCTATCGTTTTTTATTACTAGAGGTTTATTTATTTTTCAATCATCTTTTGTGACTTATTAAAGCTAGCCTAGTATTCTGATGTGCTGGAGTGTCACTCGTTACATGGAACGGAATCACGTCATTTAATTACTAAATAAATGTAACTGTAATTAGTTACAGCTACTGAGAAAAAATGTGTAATTAAATTAGTTACTTTTGAAAATGTTAATGATTACAAACGGGGTTACATCTGAATTTTTTCATACATACACCCACATACAACAATGTCCAATCATTTTTTCATAAATTGCATTAACTGCTCTAATATGAGACACCAGTGTTTTTCAGGCGTTTAGGACACATCGATAACTGTTTTACTTCCTATTTGAGTTTATGCATATGCTTTATTGTTTTCCAAGGTATTGTTAGATGCCAGTGTTTCCTGTCATAACTATGCAAACATTTGATTTCAAAACCAGTTTCATATCTACTAAACTTTTTCTTATTATGATTTTAAATCTGTATCGAACCTCAGAATAAGCTCAAAGTAAATAAGAGGTGTTAAGTCCAATTTTGTGGTGGCTGTGCTTTAAATGTAATTGTTACGCGGCTCTGTGGAATGCTGGATTCTGATTGGTCAGTCGTGACATTACACGGCTCTGTGGAATGCTGGATTCTGATTGGTCAGTCGTGACATTACACGGCTCTGTGGAATGCTGGATTCTGATTGGTCAGTCGTGACATTACACGGCTCTGTGGAATGCTGGATTCTGATTGGTCAGTCGTGACATTACACGGCTCTGTGGAATGCTGGATTCTGATTGGTCAGTCGTGACATTACACTGCTCTGTGGAATGCTGGATTCTGATTGGTCAGTCGTGACATTACACGGCTCTGTGGAATGCTGGATTCTGATTGGTCAGTCATGACATTACACGGCTCTGTGGAATGCTGGATTCTGATTGGTCAGTCGTGACATTACACGGCTCTGTGGAATGCTGGATTCTGATTGGTCAGTCGTGACATTCCACGGCTCTGTGGAATGCTGGATTCTGATTGGTCAGTCGTGACATTACACGGCTCTGTGGAATGCTGGATTCTGATTGGTCAGTCGTGACATTACACGGCTCTGTGGAATGCTGGATTCTGATTGGTCAGTTGTGACATTCCACGGCTCTGTGGAATGCTGGATTCTGATTGGTCAGTCGTGACATTACACGGCTCTGTGGAATGCTGGATTCTGATTGGTCAGTCGTGACATTACACGGCTCTGTGGAATGCTGGATTCTGATTGGTCAGTCGTGACATTACATGGCTCTGTGGAATGCTGGATTCTGATTGGTCAGTCGTGACATTCCACGGCTCTGTGGAATGCTGGATTCTGATTGGTCAGTCGAGACATTACACGGCTCTGTGGAATGCTGGATTCTGATTGGTCAGTCGTGACATTACACTGCTCTGTGGAATGCTGGATTCTGATTGGTCAGTCGTGACATTACACGGCTCTGTGGAATGCTGGATTCTGATTGGTCAGTCGTGACATTACACGGCTCTGTGGAATGCTGGATTCTGATTGGTCAGTCGTGACATTACACGGCTCTGTGGAATGCTGGATTCTGATTGGTCAGTCGTGACATTACACGGCTCTGTGGAATGCTGGATTCTGATTGGTCAGTCGTGACATTCCACGGTATGTTATTCCTCGATAACAACTGGTAAAAGCTAATAACACAGACTCATCCGAGTAACTGAAGCTATATGCTTGCTAGGAATAGTTGTTCTTGGTGGAAGTAGGGCTGGGCGGTATATCGAGTTCGTACCATATATCGGTATATTTTTAATAAGCGATACGGTATGAAGCAATACCGTTAATATGGAGTTTGATATGAGCGCGTCCGGTAAAAAAACTAATTTTAGGGAAGACACAGACTGAACTGCTGCGGAGAAAGTGCATAATACACTTTGTTCTAAACATGCGACAAGCTTAATATGAAGGGCTTTAAAAAATACTCGTAAGATATAGTAGCCTATAGTTTATAGTTTCAGTTTAAAGCGGCTCTGACAGAAAGGCTGCATGTGCCGCTAACAGAAACGCGCTGTTTGAGCTATGTGCTCTTTTCCTAAATGCATAACTTACATTTCACAGGTATATTCTCCATCTGTAAATGATAGAAAGCCATGGAAATATTCCATTTTGCTGTCAGACGTGCATGAGCTTTTGCTTTGCGATTCTCCGCTAAACTCAGTTCAGAACGTGCGCCACCGTCAAAAAGACAGAGCACAATGAAATAGCAGTGCAATAACTCTAAAATATACATTTTGCTGAAATATTTGTAGTTGGACAATAAATGTGACATGTAGATTTCTAATCCTGCAAGTAAGTGTATTTGTATGATAGCACTAACTGTAAAGTGACTATAACGGGGAATCAAAACAGCCTCAATTAGTCTGTGCTTTTTTTTCTACTTTCATTTTTAGTTTAGTAAATATAACTTCTGCTTTAAAAGCATTATTTTCATTTTAAGATTGCAATATTAGAATGTAATGTGATTTTAACCCTTTTTTGCACATTATATATGCCTACATGGTTACATTCACTTTATTTGTTTAATCCAAATACCGAGATATATACCGCACGCAAATCAGCCAAAAAATACCGAGATATGAATTTCAGCCCAAGGTGGAAGCTTAAATATTAAAACTCAATTAAATATTATGCGTGTATACTATTTCTTAATTCAATCAACCTGTTATCGACTCGCTCTCATTTCATACAAACGCAACTTCTGCCATTGTGTTTTCTACACAGTCATGGATTATAAGATAACTAACAAACTAGTACTGTAAGTACTAGTACTTAATTATTTATGTGGTGAAATTTTGTGTAATAAAATTGGTATGACTGCACCGTATCCCTTAAATGTCCGTCTAGTTTGAACTTGCCACTTGCTCTTTCTTCTGTTCAAATATTTCAACTCAGATCAGTGTTTCAATAAACGAGATAATGTACATCCAGCCAGTTGTTATCGCCAAATAAAGATGTACATTATCCCTTACTTGTTATAATCTTAATTCAAGTGAAGGATTTTGAAAGTGTGACAGTAATCAGTGTTGAGCACTGCTGTAAGGATAACCCTGCTTGGTTTAAATGTTTCAAAATGATTAAGTTGTTAATATTAGATATCTAGAAAAGTAATCAAATGTAACATTAATAAAGTAAGTGTTTATTTTAAATAGGGTAACTTGTAATCTGTTATATTTACAAAGTAACTTCTCAACACTGCTGATGTATATTGAACATTTTGCTGGAATCTAAAATGTATATTTCACAGCAAACTTATTTACAGAAAGTGTACATTTGATGTATATTGCTATCTTTAAATTAATCACTCGTATTACGTTTTGGTCGTATGACCCACTAATAATCGTGCTAAATAATCATGATTACAATATTGACCAAAACAATCGTGATTGTGATTTTTGCCATAATTGAGCAGCCCTAGTGTGTCATACTGAATCAAAGTATTGAATTCTAAAGCTACATCTTTTGTAATGTCTACCACAAGACTTTAAATGATCTTTTGGGGTAATTTCTCTGCACAATTAATCTGCAATGAATGAATCAGCGCATCATGTATTGAATTCGAGTAAAGAAGTGAATCTCTTGACAGCCCTACTAAGCTGTAATACATGCAGAACATGTCATTAGTGTAAGGTCAGACCTTGGTTAGCCTCTGAATGTTTTTCTTGTAGACTGAGGACAGGCATTGTTTGACCAGGCCGGTGTTGTTGTCTCGGGTAAACACCTCGCTGTGTTTGTTGACCAGAGCGCGCAGCTCGGTGGGGTTGTTGGTGGCGTAGACCTGAGCCAGCTCGTGGTAAGCGTTACTGAGGGGCTTTACATCACACACACACACACACACACACAGAGACACACACACAGAGACACACACACACACACACACACACACAGAGACACACACACACACAGAGACACACACACACACACACACACACAGAGACACACACACACGCACACACACACAGAGACACACACGCACACACACACACACACGCACACACGCACACACACACAGACACACACACGCACACACACGCACGCACACACACGACACACACACGCCGCACACACGCGCGCACACACACACGCACACACACACCACACACACACAGAGACACACCCACACACACCCACACACACACACAGAGAGACACACACACGCACAAGCACACGCACACAGACACACAGAGACACACACACACACACACACACACAGAGACACACACACACACACACACACACAGAGACACACACACACACACACACAGACACACACACACACACACACACACACATACAGAGACACACACACACACACACACACAGAGACACACACACACACACACACACACACACACACACACACACAGAGACACACACAGAGACACACACAGAGACACACACACACAGAGACACACACACACACAGAGAGAAAACATGGTGAGCTCACAGGGTCTTTACAGTCAATCCAAAGCCACCGTGTGGAGGCAGAAAGACTCACCTTGATGAACCGGCCCACGATCTGTGATGTGTATTTGGGGAGCTGCTGTACTTTGCCATGAAGGATGAGGGACACCAGGATGTACTTCTTGTATGCTTCTAACATGATGTGACTGACAGCCATCGCTGGAGTGGTTATTGCCTGGAAATAGACAAAGCGCAAAAAAAGGGATGCTTAGACAATAGACATGAAAATATACCAGATGTTTACAAATCATTCATAATGTGAATATCACATTGATTTTGATGTGCTTTTTATTTGGTTAAGTTTTTGTTAAGACTTGAACAGCAAAAACTTAATTTGATTCATTTTAGTGAATCATTTCTGATTCATTAGTGCATCAATTGATGATATGGCATGTAATAAAATGTTTTAGTATGTTGGTAAATACTGTTGTTTATTACTATGTATTGTGGTGCATAAAACTTAAAATGATTTTTCTAGATTATGTTTAAGTAGGTTATGTTTGTTGTTTTTCTCGACATTAAACATTCGGAGTATACTAGGCCTTAAATGCTGTTTAGTAAAATTGATTTAAAAATGAAAAAATTATATGTAAATAAATAAAGTTGAATTTTGAACAGATATTGAATATCGCCAAAAGCCCAACATATAGAGATTGTAGCTATACTTGTACTACAGTAAAACTACAAATACCTGTTCAAAAAAATACAGCGCCCGTTCAAAGTTCTTCAGACCCGTGTAGATCATGCCTCCATAGTAGTAAAAACATAGAAAGTGCTTTGCGTCGTACGCTCCGTTCTCCTTGCAAATATCCATCATGTCTAACTCCAGGAATGGGACTGCAGGCTTGAAGCACTTCGCTAATAGGCATAACTGTAAACATGGGACCGAATCATTAGTTACACACAATAAACATCAAACGATCAAGACCGCTTCAGCCTCTGGCATCCATCACAGAGGGATCAGATTTGTGGTTACAATGTTCAATAAGTTAAGACAGTTTTTAGGGTTTTTTGTCAGCTTAGGAGGTTTCTGTAATACCCCTTTCCTATCGGTAGTTAAGATAAGATAACACACTTAGGAAATGCTGCTCTGAATAGCTTTTGTCCTAGATGTGGTCCTAACTGAAATTACTATGATTAACAAACACATAAGATGAGATTTTGAAGATAGGATATTTCTGTAATACGCCTCTGAACTGTTTAGCTTTGGGTAAAACGCAGTGCTCCTCACGGTCACTGTTTGCCCAGCCGACCAATCAATGGAAAGGGGGCGGGACAAATACTACACCGACCAATCATCCTGCTTGGACAACAACAGAGAAGTTAATAGTGCTAGTTATGCATTTTATATTCAGAGATATTCTTCAAAATGAGATACTAGTACGTTACTGCCGTGGATATTCCTAATCACAGCAACCAAAGCGTTTAAGCGCCACCAGCTGGCTGTTTTCAGAAGAGCACATTACATATTTCAGCTGGCTAAAAAGACTTTGGTGGACACACGTTATTCAATATTTATTGTTAGGCATATAGTTATTAGTCTTTTTTGCATTAACGCAATATACTGAGGCAAACCTGAGAAAGAAGACCAGAATATTGCACTGCGTTCCTGGACACGCAATTTGCGCAGCTGTAATTCATAGACGGGGATTATGCTAATTGTGCATGAGCACCCTATTTACGAATGATTGTAATTCATTAACAAACGCATGTTTAAATATCAAATGGGAAGCTTGTGAATCCAGAGGAGAGATTTCGAGAAGGTCCTTTTTACACGCAATGTACTCATATTTACGAATGTTTCATGAATGAGGCTCAATGACTTTTCGTCGACTAAAACTATGAAAGACTCAAATGACTAAAATGTGACTAAGACTATTAAGAATTTTCGTCTCAAGATGAAGACTAAGATTAAATCAAAAATGCCTGTCAAAGTTAACAATGATCTCAAGGCAGCTGGGACCATAGTCACCAAGAAAACGATTGGTAACACACTAGATCGTGAAGGACTGCAAGCTCCCCCTGCTCATGAAAGCACATGTACAGCACGTCTGAAGAGCCAATGATTCAGAGGAGAACTGGGTGAAAGTGTTGTGGTCAGATGAGACCAAAATCCAGCTCTTTGGCATCAACTCAGGAGGAATGCTGCCTATGACCCCAAGAACAGCATCCCCAAACATGGAGGTGGAAACATTATGCTTCGGGGTGTTTTTCTGCTAAGAGGACAGAACAACTGCACTGCATCAAAGGGACGATGGACGGGGCCGTGTACCGTCAGGGCCAGGGCTTTGAAATGGGTCGTGGATGGGTATTACAGCATGACAATGACCCAAAACACATGGACAAGGCAACAAAGGAGT
Source organism: Schizopygopsis pylzovi (assembly GCA_027422435.1). Lineage (NCBI taxonomy): Eukaryota > Metazoa > Chordata > Actinopteri > Cypriniformes > Cyprinidae > Schizopygopsis > Schizopygopsis pylzovi. The sequence goes on along the minus strand of CM049833.1, from coordinate 28,892,539 downwards.
GTCTCAAGAAGAAGCACATTAAGGTCCTGGAGTGGTCTAACCAGTCTCCAGACCTTCATCCCATAGACAATCTGTGGAGGGAGCTGAAGGTTCGAGTTTCCAAACGAAACCTTAATGACTTGGAGAGGACCTGCAAAGAGAAGTGGGGCAAAATCCCTCCTGAGATGTGTGCGAACCTGGTGGCCAACTACAAGACACGTCTGACCTCTGTGTAGGACTGGGCGATATATCGCATGCGATGATCATGCACATCTCGTTAGTAAAGCCGGTTGCGTGATTAGCAGTAAATCTCCATCACCTGCTTTCAAATGGAGCGGCATTAAATACACAGAGCCGTAGTTCACTGACAAGCTATGCAAGATTGCGTTCATTATCGATATTGCGTAACAGGTGATGGAGATTAACCGCTAATCACACGACCGGCTTTACTGACGAGATGCGCATGATCATCACATGCGATATATCACCCAGCCCTACCTCTGTGATTGCCAACAAGGGCTTGGCCACCAAGTACTAAGCCATGTTTAGCGAAGGGATCAAATACTTATTTGACTCATTAAAATGCAAATCAATGTATACGTTTTTTTAAATGTATTTTTCAGGATTTGTTTGTTGTTATTCTGTTTCTCACTGTTTAAATACACCTACCATTCAGTGGGCAAACATACAAAATCAGCACAAATCAAATACTTTTTTCCTTAGCGTATATATTGGATGGCCTGAGTGAGTGGGAGTAATTTTCAGCAAATGTTTGGATGAAATATTCCTTGAATTACAAAGTAATAAATATTTAAGGACACCAAATGACATCCTAGCAGCTCTTAAATCTAATAGTTGACTCACCTGACACAGGTCTGCATGCACTGAGGTAAGCTGGTTTGTGTTCATCTGCATCTTGTCTATGGCCTGTTTAATTATACTTATTCCACGCAAAGGCTGTAAAGTACAAGAAACCCTAATGTCAGCTTTATCGTGTAAAGGTAACAACTCCAAAATGATCAAGAGACACTTGCCTGTTTTCTTTCTACAAGGGCGATTGTCAACTGATGGCACAGACCAGCAACTGTATGCAGGAATAAAACACATTAGCACAGATTAAACAGTACAATGAATGCGTTTATATACCGCCGATGTGTTTCCGTACATGTGTCTGTGGCGTATCGGATGTGCTCTCCATTGCAGGTGCTGATGAAGAGTTGGACTTGGGAAAACAAGGTCTCAAAATCAGGGATGTTTGGCATGGAAAACTTCACAAACCTGCAATACAATTAAAAGACACCGCCATTTTTTCAAATGGACATTAAAGACTTCATGAACTGTGTGTGAATCAACAAGTCCCTGACTTACAAAACAGCTAAAACACCGAGGGAATGGTCTTGGATGTCCAACGCCCCAAGAACAGTGTCCAGATGGGAGAGATTCTTGGCCAGAAGCTCCCCGCTTTTATTGATCAGCTCACACAGTTGAGTCATCTGACCTGAGAAACACAACATTATGAATGAAAACATGATTTCACATCAGTTTAATACAAATATACACGCAATCAAGATCTCATATAGCTTTTTAATAATAATAACCTGCCCTTTCTTATTGAAAACTGCCTACACGTGACATAGAAACTTGGAGCTGTGTTGTTATTGTGGCATTTAATACCATATTTAATAAATGACTCAGCTAACATGACACCTCGTAATGTCACTGGTGTAAAAGCTAAGCGGTCCAGGTATAAGCTGAGATGTGTGATTGTTCTGCAGCATTTAGTTTTTTATTTTCACTTGGACGAACAGAATAAGATAAACAAACGCCATGTGTTACTTCCTGATATATAAACAACTAGCATGCTATCGCGCTAACGGCTTTTAGCATTAAGCTAGTTAGCCCACGTATTCGTTCGTCTGCGCGTTCGCGAACCGTGTAAACGGCGGTACCTTGAGCGGAGAGTTGCCGCACGTTATTCACGAACTGCTCCAGAGCCGAAGCCATAGTTTTGAGCTGTTGGGAAGATGTTTTTCATTCAAATGTCAGAAGCAGCTCTCCAGTACAGAAGCGACGGCCCTCAGCCGCCAACAACACGCAAATATCGCGAGGTTTCAGTGACAGCTCAGATTCAACGAGATCTCAGGCACGGGATCTTTCCTGCTGAAAGCGAATGATATTTTTGAGATTATGTTTGAACATTTCACCACACAAACACATATATTGTATGTATATTAGAGCTAAATGTTTTATTCACATCAAAAAGTCGCGTGATTTTGAATTCAATATGTATCTTTAAGACGTAAAAGGAACGTGTCAGGATTTCTTCCGGTACAAAACAAAGATATTCTGACTGAAGAGACGATCATATTAAAGGTTTCCGAGAAATCAGTACATGGAGATTTTAAATAAAATATGTTAAATAATAATGTTATGTATTATAGGTTAATTCTTTATATTTTCCATCATTTCAGAGAAAATATAAATAAATAAGAAGAGCGATGACCATAAATAATACCTTGCTTCACTTGCGAGCTTACTGAGAAAACCGAATAGAAATGCTATTTAGTTTAGCCATGTACAACTTTTTATGTAATATGTGATTAGCCTATATATAATACAAAGTACTGAAAAGAGCTCCCATTAAAAGTCCTTTAACCTCGGTTCTGTAAGCCTTGAATCAAACCAAGCAGATCCGAGGTGAAGCACAACAATCTTCATTTGAGCTAAAAAGGTGTTTGAATTTCAGGTAAAAGAGTAAAGTACAAGACTGTAAACTTCATTGTGCAAAACTTGTAGAGACATACAGAAACAGGGAAGAGAGACACGAATATATTCAACAAAGAGCAATCATAAAAATAAGAACAGAAAACAAATATTATGATATCTATACATGCACGTACAAAAATAAAATGATATCCTTTTAGAAAAACTGTCATAATTCATAAAAATGTGTCACTCTTGTGTTATTTAAGTCTAAGAGATGAAACAAGAGAGTCCAATTCAACAAGAAAAAGGAGATTTAAGCCAATTTCGTCGCCAATTTTGCATTTAATATAAGAAAATTATCAACATATTCAGCAGATAATAGCTTTGTATTTTCATGATTTAATATAAGATCTTTGAGGATGAAGTTATGGGTTATATTTGGGCGTTAAGTTAACCCATAAACAGCTCAATCAGAAAACAAACGAGCAGCTGTTTCCTAACACAACGATCAAGACTCGTCAACATCTGAATAATTAGAAATAGACACATTAACATGATACATGTTCTGAAGGATTTTATGATGGATCTCCGTAACCTTGTTGGATATGTGAAATTGACTTGGCAAAAGCCAGGCCTTTCTCCAATGTATATTTGTTATAAAGGATAATATTTATCTTTGTCTGAAATATTTTGTGAATATGTCTGTTATTGCATTTATGATCTAAAATATCGGTATCACCCAAACATAAAGCACTGAATTTAAGGTGACTTTTAATTAACTGGGTTAAGATATCATCAACATGTTATATTCATTTGGTATATTGTGTTATTTTACTTTATAGTGTATTTTGCTTTATAGTATGATGTTTGCTCAGTGTGGTGTTATTTTACTCGAAATGTGATGTGTGTTCAGGAGTGTAATCCATAAACTGATCAATATGTTGAATTATTCCAATCCATTGGGCAGTACTGGTGCTTTCCAATGGAGTGTATCAGTGAACTTAAATAACCCTATGAACTTTGGGTAATGTCCAGAATATGACAAATACATGTAAACAGGTTTGATGTATGTCTCATGGGACCACCGCCAACCAATAGGGGCAGCGGAATAAAGGATTTTTAATAAAGGGCTGATACAGCAATATTCACATTAAAAATGGACCAGTGGGCAGTAATAATGTGGCAAATCAGACAAGCATAGCCAATTAAAAACCGGAATACCATTTTTGGGTAGTAAAAAAGGTTTAAAATGGATGTACGGACAGACAGAGATCAGATGCTAGATGCAGGACCTTGTCTCAGGCTTGTACTGGAATAAAGACTTATTTTGACATTATTTCTAACAGTTGTATCAGCATTATTTCAAAGGAGAACTTTGTTGGGGGAGAAACCATGGACAAAACACGATTTCCATGAAAGAAGACATTGAAACTTGCCAGGCAAGAAATTAGACTTTAGTCAAAATCAACATCACTTTTATTGTCACATGACCACAGCACAGTGAAATTCTTGAGAGCGTGCTCCAGACAAACAATTTACATATAGACAGTACACACTTACAGACTTACACAGAAGACAATGTGCAGAATACACATACATATACTCAGTACACACAGTGTACTATTAGACATACTTACAGTTATTAATACGCATTATGCACCATATTTACACATATATATACACACAGTAATATGCGAAGGTGCAACAGATTATATATAAGATATGTGTCATTGATGTGCATTAGTAAGAAGAACAGGCCAAAAATCTGGTCAAATATCTTATTTGGAATAAAACAAGACATTGACACTGGATTCATGAGACATCTTCTGCCAGTTTACATCAAACAAAAATCAAGGCCACCGTCGCTTCTGGAATAAACAAGCACTTCTCTTAAATTGTAAGGTCTGCTTTTCCAAATACAATCCAAACATATTTGATTAATTTCATTTATTTATCGTTGACAAACTAAGAAAGAGCAACTTTAGATACAATAACTCTAGCCGTATAAATAAAGATCTCTCTGAAGACAGATATTAAAGATCTGTTTCGTGTTTATTATTTTATCAGAAATGTTTAAATTATGTCTACTGGTAGGATTTTTAGAGATATTAATTCCAAAATATTAAAAAAAAATATTTTATTTTTTTTACTAGGATGCCTCCTAATCGTATATCATCCATATCATAATTTCATATTTCAAAGTATTACGTTTTAGACCTGAGGCACATGAAAATTATTCCACCAATTCCAGAGCTTTTGGTAACTGGTTTTTACCTCCAACAACAACAACAACAACAGCGTAGTGTCATCTGCTAGCGGCGCCATTTTGATCTCCCTGTCAAATACTGAGATTCCTTTCAAACGTTCATCTTGGTTCATTCTTAGATTAACTCTGTGGCTAAAAGAAATAAAACTGGGGAGATGGGACAGTCTGACTCCACGATTTATGTTAAACCTCTTAGAAGTTTCAACGTTTAGATCACTGAGAGGTTTATACCTCTATAAAACATGGTAACAGTCTCTATAAATGCTTTACCAAATACAGATCATTCTAGAGTACGAAGACTGTAAACTTAGTTGTAATAAGGAAATGAACTACAATGACGTAATGGAAACCAAGACTAACTCAAATTAAAAACGATAGAGAAGTATACAATTATTGATATAAAGATGATAATTGTGTGTGATATAACATTTTTATGTTTATTTAAATAAAAAGCGCTTGAGTGGACGGGCGCTAAAGAGTTTTGGCGCCAGTTTCTTGCATGGGAATCATGGGAAATGTAGTTTTTCACCAGGGATTACGCTGTTAAACACGATCATTTCAAAATGAAGTCGACATAATGCGGGCTGTTCACTTCATCAGAAGCACACAGCATCGATTAACATCCTCTTAGCTCACAGTAAGTCTGTCTTTAATGGTTTATAAGCTATCGCTCAAAATCAATTCCCCTATGGAGAAAATGCACAGGGCGTTAACTTCCGGAACCCGATTGTTTGTTTCAGAGAATCCAACGGGAAGTAGTTCCTGTGAGGGAAAGAATCCACGAGTGTGTGATGTCTCTCTCTTTGCTAATAATCTCGGGTAGACTTTGTAACGTTAACCATAAATAGCCACAGGATGATTCAGATCGTCAATATATGATTTTAACAGTAACGGGCTTTATTTCGCAAGCACTCCGTTCATAGCGTGCGCGTTTGATTCTAGCTGCAAACAAACTCAGAGGTCAACGACGCTGCAATTCAACACCAGCGACCACTGTGTAAACATGAGACCCTCTAACCCAACAAAAGACCACAACAAACGCGTTTATAATGAGCAAAACCATAGAGAGACGAGCTAACACAACCAGCCCCGTCCTGCTACAATCACAGCCCTCTCTATACGAGTTAGTGAGCCTCAGTCGAGTTTCAAGGGTGTGTGTCATGATTTCAGTGCCGAGGATTGTGAGGTGGGTCCAGAGAAGCTGCGTTCACTCTCTGTGCAGCGCTAACATGAGCACTAATAAGCGCAGGCTGCGAGTGCTGGTGGATATGGACGGAGTGATCGCGGACTTCGAGGGAGGATTCTTAAAGAAGTACAAGGAGAGCTTCCCAAACGAGCCTTTTCTGTCTTTAGAGGACAGACGGGGGTTCTGGGTGTCCACACAGTATGGAGACATGAGGAGTGACCTGTGTGTAAGTGTGTGAAACACGACCGAAGAAGAGATGTTGATAAAGTGTGCTTATGTGTTGTTTCATATTAAGCTCATAGAGTGAGAAAGGCTATTGTACAGTAAGAGTTTTAATAACTCTCTTCTGCTCACCAAGCCTGACTTTATTGAATCCAAAAACAGTAATATTGTGAAATATTGTTACTATTTAAAATAGCTGTGATATATTGTCAAATGTAATTGATTTGTGTGAATTTTCAGCATCGTCTTCAGTGTCATTTGTTTTCTTCGGGATTCTTAGATAAATATAAATATCCAAAGATCGGCATTTATCTGAAATATAAAGCTATAGCATTCATATGTAATATGCTATTTACTACACACCTTAGAAACTCATAGGTTTATATCAGGTATAATACAGTAGACCTTAAAAGTTGAGTCTAAACTGGTTTTGCTGGTGTCCTAAACCACACAAGCCGGTCTGTTGGGTAATTAAGTTAATGTAATAAAATATAGAATTAATTGAAATATTATTAAATATAAAAATGATCACAATCCCTATTAAACTGACAACCTTCAATGATACATTTATTGCAATTTTCAGTCATTTTGAATTTAAGTAACGATGAAGTTTATATGTAAAATTAAACTGAAATTGTTGTGACAAGTTTAATGGACAAAACAGTTCTGATACGCTATCTAGAGATATATATGGAGCACATAAAATACATAATTTACTAATCAATTATCATTTTGATTGAACTTTTCTTTACTTAAAGACTGAAGTTGACCTTTTTATGAATCTTTTCAAAGCTTTATTTCAACATAGATATTTAGATCAATTATAGTCAGTCATGTTGTCATTTAAAACCCGTACATCCTTCATAATGGTGTTTATGCAAACAAAAAGTCTGTTGTTTGTTGGTTTTAAATCTAAAACTGGGTGAAGTGATTTATGTGTCAGTACTGTTTAAACATTTCCAGCATATTTGATGATAATACTGATAACCGTGATCATCATGCTCACTGATAAGAAACGATCATACGTTACATCTCCAATGTTGAATGACAATAATCAAAGTTTGCGTTGACTGCAGGAGAAGGCCATCAGTATTTGGGAGTCCCAACACTTCTTCATGGACCTGGAGCCTCTTCCCGGAGGAGTGGAGGCGGTGAAGGAGATGTCCAAGATGGAGAAGTAAGTTACGGATCCACACAACACTTACAGACTCGAGCCCGTGTGTGTCTGCGGGACACTAGTTCTGAGATTCACTGCATGGTAAAGTGTGGCAGTAAATCACAGATGAACTACTGTTATAAACCACGTCATGCATAACAGCATGGCTAGTTATCTGCTTTGAGTAAATGTGTAGTTTGCATGTTATCACTAGTTGTAAAAGTCTTGCTTAGTTTCTCTTTCCTTCCTTTCTTCACCCAGTACAGATGTCTTCATTTGCACCAGTCCAATAAAACATTACGGCCACTGTCCGTATGAAAAGGTAAGATGAAGAGGTTGAGCTTCAGTTATAGATGCACTTTGGTCTGATTTATTAATTTATTATGTGTATAGTGAGACCAGTGTTCAGGGTCAGTTCATTTCTTTAAAACCTGTTAACTGTCACTGGCCCACCGGTGGGCCCATTTGCCATTGCATGTTTAAAACAATTATATCCTATACTTAAACTGATCTAATATTGACAAACTATATATCGTTGGAAAGCTCTAAGTTCGTACTTTTCAAATTTGACCACTGTTTTGGAGGAAATATTATGTAGTGACAATAATTTATTAGTTTGTGATAAGAGAAGGTAGCAAAAAAATCAAAAGTATACCAGGAGTTATGAAAACACACTTACAATCACTTAAACTTCAGTTTTTATGTGAATAATCCAAACAAAAAATATTTTCTAGTATTTGTCCAAAATATTTTACATTTTAAACACAATGTTTTAAATAATAAAAAAAGGATATCAATCTTTGCTGTGGTGTGAGGTCAAGTGGTCTCCAAGTGTCCTTTAGGAATCATCAATTGGACATGAATGTCACCTAGTGGCCTTTGTTGGTATAACAGCTCACAAAAATCTCATTTTTTAGGATATCAGTCTCAAATTTGGAACACAACTTCTTTCTGACCTATAGCTTTTATTTCATAACATTTTTAGGGTGAACCAAATTTTTATTTATGTTATTTTAATAAAATATTAAAGTTTATTTATTATTGCTTTTTTATTACAATAAACTTAAACAGCTATAACTTTTTTGTTAACTATTTTTTTAAACTACAGACACCTGTGCAAGAAACTTCAAAGTCTCCTCTTTAAAACAAGACCAGAATGAGGATCATATTCAAAAGCGTTCCGGAATTATATTCATTTGAATTTCGACATTACATTTGCAGGCCTACACTCAAAAATGGGCGTGACAGTTAACAGGTTAATGTAGTGTGTCAGTTATGTGCATTTAACATTAAACCGAGTGCAAACCCTAAACATAAAGCACTTATTTATGTAACAAGGACACGGTAAAATACTTTCTGACCCATTTATTTATATATAAATTAAATACAGTAACTTCAACACCTCCCTTGAATGCCTGATTAATAGAATTCATTAATATTTTTGGATGACAAAGTCAAAAATATCCTGATTATAATTAATAATTTAGTTTGACATGTTTCTTTAGACTTTATAAAAACTATTTTAACAGAACCGCTGTTTAATTTCACGTGATCAGTGTATGTTCATTAACTTAATGAGTCTGTAAAGCCTGTACCTGTCTATTTATTTCCAGATTTTAAATTCATTATTTTATGTATCTATTTGTATGTTTTGTGAGGTTTATTATTATTATTGTTGTTGTTGTGTTTTGGTTCTTTGATCTGTTATTGTTGTTTTCATATTCTGCCTTATGAGCAGAAAAAAACTATATTTAATTTAATTATTATTTATTTTATATGCATTTATATGAAACATGCAATACTAAATTGAAGCAATCCATTGTTTGTTGAACGTAGGATATTATATAGAATTATGTTCTTTATTGTTTTTTTAATCCCTTTTATTGATGATTTATTTAACAGCCATTTAAAAAAGTATTAAAGGCATTAGTTCACTTATAATTAAAATGTCCTGATAATTTACTCACCTCCTTGTCATCCACTATGTTTATGTATTTCTATCTTCAGTGGAAAACAAATGAAGGTTTTTGATGAACACATTGCAGGATTTGTCTCAATATAGTGAGTTTCAAACGGTTGAAGGTTTCAGTGCAGCTTCAAAGAGCTATAAACGATACCAGACGATGAATAAGGGAATGAAACGATCGCTCATTTAAATAAATAAAATACAAGTATATGCTTTATAAACACACAAATGCTCGTCTGTTCTGCGATGCGCGTCCCAGACTTCACGTAATACGTAATGACGTAGAAAAGGTCACGCTTGACGTAGGCGGAAGTACCGAGTCTGTGTTTACAAGCTGAACGTGCAAATACTAATCAAGCGCCGTTTACAAAAAAGAGAATACAACTCAACGAGTTTACGAGATAAAACAACGATGACGGACGATATTGAACTTGGAGGAGAAGATGAGATGGATCCTTTTCAACGTCATTACGTGAAGAACAGACGAGCATTTGTGTGTTTATAAAGCAGATAACATTTATTTATTTAAATGAGCGATCGTTTCGTTCCCTTATTCATCGTCTGGTATGGTTTATAGCTCTTTGAAGCTGCACTGAAACCTTCAACCGTTTGAAACTCACTATATTGATCCAAATCCTGCAATGTTTTCATCAAAAACCTTCATTTGTTTTCCACTGAAGATAGAAATACATAAACATAGTGGATGACATGGAGGTGAGTCAATTATCAGGACATTTTAATTATAAGTGAACTAATCCTTTAAACTTATAGTGAATGTTAACCTTTTTTTTACCCCATATGCTGTAAAAATAAATGCAAAACACACACACACAACCAGATAGCAGTGCGTCCATGGCTTCCTCTAATGAAGTGTGTTTGTCCCCAGTATGCCTGGGTGGAGCAACATCTGGGCTCCGAGTTCCTGGAGCAGGTCATCTTGACCAGAGACAAGACCATAGTGACCGGAGACATCCTCATCGATGACAAGCCTGATATCCTGGGTGAGTAAGAGCCCGCTTCACCGCTCCACAGCCACGCGGCACGTACTGAGCTCTGCAGGAACGCCGTCTTTGTGTTTCTGCTGCAGGTGTGGAGTCCAATCCGTCCTGGGAGCATGTCCTGTTCACTGCCTGCCACAACAAGCACCTGCCGCCGAACCCGTCCCAGAGACGCCTTCAGTCCTGGGCCGACGACTGGAGGGGACTGCTGCAGAGCAAGCGCCAGTAAAACCTCATGATTTGTGCTTCGAGGGGTAATGATCCTGTATCAGCCCTCATATTCAGTATTATCCTGTAAAGCCATTCTACAGGTGCATAAACGGTCGTGTTTTTATACACACAACCGCGAAACGAGGGATTCAGGTCTATAATGTGAGACTTTAGCATCATTGTTTATTATGCTTCTACTGAGGGCTTGAAATCCCTCGTTTACATCGAGCATACCTCAGTCTCTAACGAGATCTTTGTAGAAATGAAGGGAGGAGTTTAACGTGCAAACATAAGCATGCTATTGTCAAAATCACTACGGTTTTCTCATTCTGATGGGATTGATTTAATTCAGGGAGAAGAACACAATGACAGAACGAGACGTGTTTGTGTTGAGCGCGTGTACTGTGACGTGTGTTTCTGGACACTAGAGGACGCTGTGAGCACATGTAGTTATTAGATGCTTTTAATCAGTCATTTCACTTCATACTGTATTATTAGTTTTAATAAAACGTGTTTTATGCCTTGAGGACAGGTGTTTGGCAAGTGCTTTATCTTTTGTCATGTCTATTTAATAAACGAACATAAACTACTGTTTTTGATATATATTTAAAAAATGCATTAATACTTTCAATCAAGGATGCATTAAATTGATCAAAAGTGACAGTAAAGACATTTATAATGTTACAAATGTTATTCTGTTTCAAATCAATACTGTCCTTTTGAACTTTCTGTTCATCAAATAATACTGAAAAATTAAAAGTATGATGGTTTCCACAAAAATATTGGGCAGTTTTCAGCATTGATAATTATCAGAAATGTTTCTTGAGCAGAAATCAGCATATTATTATGATTTCTGAAGATCATGTGACACTGAAGACTGCAGTAATGATGCTGAAAATACAGATTTAATCACAGAAATAAATTACATTTTAACATAAGTTATTTAAAATTGTAATAATATTTCACAAATGTTTATGTATTTTTGATTAAATAAATGCGGCCTTGGTAAAACTTAAAAAATAAGAAATTCAGAAATCATAATAATATGCTGATTTGCTGCTCAATAAATATTTCTGATTATTATCAATGTTGAAAACAGTCAGCTCAATATTTTTGTGGAAACTGATACATTTTATTTTTCAGGATTATTTGATAAACAAAGTTCAAAAGAACTGCGTTTATTTGAAATAGAAATCTTTTATTATAATTGACTGATCAATTTAATGAATCCTTGCAGAATAAAAGTATTAATATCTTTAAAATGAATCAATAAAAATGAAAAGATAAAAATCTCAAAGTTTTTAATGATATAGCGTATAGTTGAAATATTGTGCAGAATTCATTACTGTGTTCTAAATGCATTTATCTCATGATATGCTCACAGTTAAAACCGTGTTTATCATCCGTTTCTAAGAACAATCAAAGGAACTGTAGTCTCTCAGATGAACGTTCATTGCTCTGGATCATCACAGATCACACTAGAGCTCCGTCACGGAGATAAAGACGACAGGAGGTCTTCAGATGGGCAAGTCACTGTCTTTATAAGCTAATCTTATCAAAGTTATGTGATATGGACATCAAGAATGGCAGCACAAGGTTGTGTGGTCAAAGAAACGTCTCTTAAACGGAAATAAAAGTTCTTAATCTAAAATGTGCATGTTTAAACAAACAGCCCATCTCTAGTACTTTAATGTAAATGATGGATTTAAATATTTAACCAAAAAATTAACATTTGCTGAAAATGTGCTCTTCTTCAGGCCATCCCAAGATGTAGATGAGTTTGTTTCTTCATCAGATTTGGAGAAATGTAGCATTGCATCACTTGCTCACTAACGAATGCTCTGCAGTGAATGGGTGCCGTCAGAATGAGAGTCCATAAAGCTGATAAAAACAATCTTCTGTTGTCTCTCACATCGACATCCAGCCACATATTTGTTTAGAGCTGTTTTGGCTCGGTGTTTGATCTGTGCAGATTTCTCTCCTGATTCAGACTAGATCACATGTTCACTGCAGGAAGTGTTATTATGGATTATGGACTCGTATTTTAGTTAAAAACATCTTAATGATGTTCTTTTTCTTACAAACACACAGCTCTTGTCTTCTCCAGATGTTAACTGATGGACTGTGGATTATTGTGATGTTTTTATCAGACTCTCATTCTGACGGCACCCATTCACTGCAGAGGATCCATTGCTGAGACACTGATGCAATGCTACATTTCTCCAAATCTGATGAAGACACAAACTCATCTACATCTCTTAGACCTGAGAGTGAGCGCATTCTTAGCTAAGTTTCATTCTCGAGCGAACTATTCGTTTAAAGGATCTTAAAGTGTGTCCAGGAGTCGATCATCTCTTCCTGAACTATTAAACCGGAGCCGTGGCTTCAGTTCTCGAGTAATGTTTGCAGTACACTACAGCTGTATTACAGACACACTGACACCTTTCTGCGCTTGTTTCTTACAATGTGCCATATTAATGCATGTGCAAACGTTCATTCAGAAGTGAACATGTTAAGATTATGATTATGATGGTGTCTTGTGAATATTCTAGACGTGGTCCTTGGCATGAGAATAAATATTCATGAACACAAAAGTCATTGCCAAAGCATTGTTTTCACTCAACAGTCTTTCTTTAGTTTAGTTTAGTTTAGAGTTCATCTGTTGAACAGGAGAGGGACTACATTTAATGACTTTATGTTTGCATGAATATTTTTCTTTTTTTTTTAATAAAATGTTTAAGTTATCAAAAGAGTTTTAAAGACTCTCCTCCTGCAGGAGTGATGAAGTGGTTTATTATAGAATTATTAAAGGGCAAAAATTCAAACCTATTTGAATTTTATAATTATGCATAATTATGAAGATTATGTAAATGTTCCAGGAGTGATAATGAGATAATGCAGCGCTGTTTCTCATTGGATCGTTTTAACAAATTACACAAGGTTGAAAAAATATATATTTTTGGGAAATATATAAAAAAATTGTCCTGTTAAATATTTAGTATTTTCCGCGGGCTGATTCAGTCGTGATGATTTCATGTGCTCACTCGTGTCATGAATATGAAAAGTAAATGTATTATTACTCATCGTGTATGATCCTGGTGCTCTACGGTCATATGGATGTCACGTCTGATGCGGTGGACTATATATATATATATAATCACAGACGGTTTAATAACGAACGACACCTCAAAGCAAGCGCTTGAGTTTTTATTGGAAACATATTTCATCAAAACACTTGGTTTAGAAACACGAGAGTGTTATATTGGCATCACTGAGATCACACGGTTATGGTTTTTATTCATATTTTAGTAGTTTTATATTTCGTTTTTATTTCAATCTTACATTTTTTGACAGTTTATATATATATATATATCAGTTAATTTGTCCTCATTTGTAAGTCGCTTTGGATAAAAGCATCTGCTAAATGACAAAAAACTTTGTTTTTCAAGTAAGGAAGTGTTTTGGTTTAGTTTTAGTTAATTGTAGCTAATTATAAAAACCCTGGTCCATGACCCATGGCAGGGGTTGAACTCAATTATTGTTTAAGCTCAAACTAAATATTGCACAAAAGTGAAGTTCAACTAGATCTGAAATGAAGACTCTGAAGTTGTCCTTCCAGATGAACTGCATTAAACGCTATGACTCTGTACAAAACATGAATGGCTTCACACAATGTTCAAACAGCATCATGAAGCATGTAAAGACATCGATTAGCTGCTTTACAGTATGCATGTGATTATAAGCCAGTCTCAAAACGTCTGGCTCAATACTGTGTTCAGATTTCCAGCAGTCCGTGGTGTATCACGGTGCTTTACGATTTATTACTATTAATTATCATTGAATACTATATAATAGAGTCGCCTGAGAGAGAGAAAGAGAGAGAGAGAGACACACACACACACAGAGAGAGAGACACAGAAACACACACACAGAGAGAGACACAGACACACACACAGAGAGAGACACAGACACACACAGAGAGAGAGAGACACAGAAACACACACACAGAGAGAGAGACACACACACACACAGAGAGAGAGACACAGAAACACACACACAGAGAGAGAAAGAGAGAGAGAGACACACACACACACACACACACAGAGAGAGAGAGACACAGACACACACACACACACACACACAGAGAGAGAGAGACACAGACAACACACAGAGAGAGAAAGAGAGAGAGAGACACACACACACACACAGAGAGAGAGAGAGACACAGACACAGACACACACACACACACACACACAGAGAGAGACACAGACACACACAGAGAGAGAGAGACACACACACACACACACAAGAGAGACACAGACACACACAGAGAGAGACACAGCACACACAGAGAGACACAGACACACACAGAGAGAGAGAGACACAGAAACACACACACACACACAAGAGAGAGACACACACACACACACACAGAGAGAGACACAGACACACACACACACACACATATCACGGTGCTTTACGATTTATTACTATGAATTATCATTGAATACTATATAATAGAGTCGCCTGGTCTTCACTTGCTGTTCGAAGGCAAATGCATTGGTATTTATTGATTTACAAAGCTATCTCCTATCTCTGTTGTTTGATTCACAGAAAAGTGGTTGTTAACTATTCATTGCGTTCCCGATCGTTACCTTCAGCACGAACTAATTAAGGTAAAACTGCACCGTCAGACTGGAACTCACTTCAAATGATACCGCAGCTTAATCCGTTGGTGTCTCAGTACATTTAAAACATGATTTAATGATTTGCAAATGCTATATTTTATACAGTTTTGTGTTGTAGGTGTGTTTGTCTATCCTTGGCCAGGACACTCCTGGAAAAGAGATCTCAGTGAGGTTAAATAAATGCATTAAACTACAACTCTAGTGAAACTGATGACCTCTCAAAACAAACCTGTGAGATCTGAGACTAAGCACTGATTTATGCTTCAGTATCATCGCTAAAGCCAAGTCCTCTCCCTCAGATAAAGCGATCGCAATGCTTGATTTCTTCGTTAGGGAACTGTGTTTTACCCCTGCTTTGCTTCAGATGAAAGTGCGTTGTGATTTCTCTCAGAGCTGGTTCATGCGTCTGTATGGAAGAACGATTGGACATCTCTGGAGAAATGAATGTGGACGATACAGAGTCACATTATATCGGCTAACAGTCATCTCTCTGTGTCCTGCGCTCTCTTACAGTCTTATCGTGATTAACCCTGACGAACAGCCGCTGTCCTCGTTTAGTCTTGAGACTCAAATATGTCCCTTTCTTTTTTACATCACAAGTGCATTTGATGTTATTGCATATTGCATATACGTGTTCATTAAGGTTGAGTGTTTCAGAGCTATTTATTAACTAAAACTAAAACCAAAACCAATTTTATTTGACAAAATATAAAAACTAAACTAACAACTACAATATAATACACTTTTATTAAATTAATAAAATTTATAAAAATGACAAAAATACATCAAAAGTACTAAAACTAAAACCAAAAACATTTTATTTGACAAAATATAAAAACTAAACTAAAAACTACAATATAATACACTTTTATTAAATTAATAAAATATATAAAATTTATAAAAATGACAAAAATACATCAAAAGTACTAAAACTAAAACTAAAACAAATTTTATTTGACAAAATATAAAAACTAAACTAAAAACTACAATATAATACACTTTTATTAAATTAATAAAATATATAAAATTTATAAAAATGACAAAAATACATCAAAAGTACTAAAACTAAAACTAAAACAAATTTTATTTGACAAAATATAAAAACTAAACTAACAACTACAATATAATACACTTTTATTAAATTAATAAAATATATAAAATTTATAAAAATGACAAAAATACATCAAAAGTACTAAAACTATAACTAAAACTAAAACCAAAAACATTTTATTTGACAAAATATAAAACTAAACTAAAAACTACAATATAATACACTTTTATTAAATTAATAAAATATATAAAATTTATAAAAATTACAAAAATACATCAAAAGTACTAAAACTAAAACCAAAACAAATTTTATTTGACAAAATATAAAAACTAAACTAAAAACTACAATATAATACACTTTTATTAAATTAATAAAATATATAAAATTAATAAAAATTACAAAATACATCAAAAGTACTAAAACTATAACTAAAACTAAAACCAAAAACATTTTATTTGACAAAATATAAAAACTACAATATAATACACTTTTTTTAAATTAATAAAACATAAAATTAATAATAATACAACTAATACAAATTACAAAAATACATCAAAAGTACTAAAACTAAAACCAAAACAAATTTATTTGACAAAATATAAAAACTACAATATAATAAACTTTTTTTAAATTAATAAAACATAAAATTAATAATAATACAACTAATAAAAATGACAAAAATACATCAAAAGTACTAA
>CM049833.1:28855413-28870413 GCA_027422435.1 Schizopygopsis pylzovi | reverse complement strand
GGTTGCATCAACAAATACATTTGTATATCAGGTTTGCATTTGACAACACTATCGAGTAGGTTTAGAGTTGGGTTGTGTAAGGAATATTTCCAACACGATAAAGCATTCATTTTTAGCACGGTCCCCGAATATTTGAATTCTGAACCGCTGCAATACGTTCCTGAAGCAACGTAATAAAAACACAGCAATACGCCCCATTAATATTAGTCAATGCATTAATGCAGTATTTATTAACCGTTATTAAACAACTGTTCATTGTTAGTTCAAGCTAGCTCAGGTCCTTTGATATGATATCAGTAATCCATTAAGAGATACAACTTTTGATTTTAGTAATGTATTAGTAAACTTTGAAATGAATTTGAACTAAGAATAGAAGTATTTTTATTGTTAGCTCATGTTATCTTAACTAAAGAAACCTTATTGAAATGGTTTCCATTAATTCACTTCATTATTTAACACGAACTAACAATACTTTTAAAGGAATAGTTCATCCAAAAACTAACATTTGCTGAAAACGCACTCTTTCAAGATGGAGATGAGTTTGTTTCTTCATCAGATTTGGAGAAATGTAGCATTGCATCAGTGTCTCAGCAATGGATGCTCTGCAGTGAATGGGTGCCGTCAGAATGAGAGTCTGATAAACACATCACAATAATCCACAGCACTCCAGTCCATCAGTTAACATCTGGAGAAGACCTTTTTAGTGACCTTCTTTAACTAATAGACCTTTTTGTTGAACCAGCCCAGCATTAAAACAATAAATGTTGTTATCATCAAGTGCAGCGGGTTCCTAGTGAATCCCCCCCTCGTGTGTTTACAGGCTCTGTTGTCACGATTTCCCGCTTTGTCTCACGCTGAAGGATGTCACAATCATGGAGTGATACTTATGAAAGCCGCAGTGCACTTCTAATGCTGTAATTGGTTCATTGAGAGGCAATCAGGACATCATACATAAATAGTAAATGAATAAACCGTGATAAAAGGAGCAGTTGCTATGCATAATGAGCTGTCTGTGTTTCTGATTGGACGAGGAGCGCAGCTGTTGGAGAAGCAGAAGATTATGAATATGTTTAAGTGCGTATGTGTCTGTTGTTGTGAGTCTGTTGTGTGTCATCCTCAATGGCAGTGTAATAACTTCCAATGGCACGTTTCTCTTCTTGTGACAGTGTCACCATAATTCATAACCGCTGGTGTTATGTGATGCTCTCCAGTAATAGCACTGGATCTGGGAGTAACCGCACGCTCACGTCATGTGGAAAATGACCAGAGCATGAATGTTCACCGTTCCTGTAAAACAGGCCACTGTCCTCATGCACATGCATTCATGTGTCTCAGCGAGTGCATTCAGACGCGTAGCTGTTTACAAAAATATTACAATTCATTGTCTTTGCTTTTGACATTTGCAACATTCAAATTAAATTGTATCTACCAGTCACATGTTAAATGAACACAATGCGTTATGCTGATGCATTAAGAAGTGTAAGTTCCCATGAGGTCTTTTTGTAACATGGATATTTTACGATATATATATAATAGAATAATATAAAATATAGGTATTATATTAAATATATAAATGACTACATATTATAATTACATAGCATTGATAATAGTTGTTTATGTGTTGTTATTTTTAATATTTTCAATTTTAGTAGCAACAGCTATACCTGAATATACTTCAAAAGCATGATATATTTTCTATAACATAACATACAGATAAAACACAGATATAACATTATCTGTTATCTGTACGTGAAAACGTTTGAACAGATTGAAGATGTGCATATGTTTCTTGTTTTGCCTAAATATCTTTTTTTTGTTTTAGTACTGCCACATATACCATATATTTGTATTTTCCTTCAGAAGATAGTCACATGTTTTCCAGAAGACAAATCAAGCTGAATGTACACTGCTCTTCAAATTCAAAAGTTATCTTGCTCTTAATGATGGTTTCTCCTTCTGGAGCATCAGTGAGTGTTTCTTTAATAGTTGTGTATGAGTACCTCATTTGTCCTCGGTGTGAAAAGATGGATCTCAAAATCATACAGTCATAGTTGGAAAGGGTTCAAATACACAAAATAACTTTTCTGAAGAACAGCAGACGGTTGAACTGTTCAGGACAAACAAGAGACTCATGAACAACTATCACTAAACTAATAAACACAGCTGTGGATCATTCAGACAACAACACAGTGTTAAGAATCAAGGGGGTGTAAACTTTTGAATCAGGTCATTTTTATATATATATATATATGCACATAACACACACACACACACACACACACACCCGCTCGCACACACGCACGCACGCACACACACGCACGCACACACACACACACCCGCTTGCACGCACGCACACACACACACGCACGCACGCACACACGCACGCACACACACACACACACACACACACACACTCGCACGCACGCACGCACACACACACACACACACACACACATTAATACGAACAGGTTAGCTGTAATTGAGTTGAAGAGGATGATCTGGCCTTGAGTCATATTTGTGATTATAATAACACCAGTCTTAATGCAATAAAACAAGCACACACCTGAAGTCACACAGACACATCCTTACTCAACATAGATAGGGATGGGTACCGAAACTCGGTATTTAATCGGTCTCGGGGCTAAATTATAAAAGACCGGAGTATCGATAAGCTCTGACGTTAACGGTTCTGCTATCGGTACTGGAGAAATTAAGAAAACACACATACATTTATTATTGCTATATATACACATTATCTTGCAAATTATATCCCGCCAGAGTCACCAGCTGTTTTTATATGCAATAATATTCAAACTCTTGTCTATGATGCATTTTTGCTATTCCCAAATCAGAAGCGCGATCGCTCACGTGGAGGAGTTCAGCACGCGCAACATGAAAGCCCTGTTTATGATAGAAGAGAGAACTAACCATTAAAACATGCTTACACTTTAGGCCTGTGGCTGTTATATTAAACTGAGTTTATTTAATGTTTTTTTTTAGCTTCTAAAGATTATAGCCGTGTTTCTTCTAACACAACTTCCTTCTCTTCACAGCGGCGCGCATTCGTTCCTCCCTGACTAAAACTTAACATCAGAATCAGATCAATCGTCTGTCGATTGTTGTAAAATGCCGTCTTTACAGTTACTAAATTGCTGGACATGTTTGATAATGAAATGTTGGAAGTACAATCCACACGAGAGATGCTGTTCCTCAGGCTGAAGTGTGTGTGCGTGTGTGTGTGTGTGTGTGCAGGGGCGCGGGAAGGTGTTTTATGTAGGGGGTGCTGTGGGGGGGGGGGGGGGGGGGGTAGTCAATTTCTGCATATAAATATTACGCCAAATAGAAACAGAAAATCGTGCTATAGCCTACGCACTTTCATGAGATCGTGTTAGACAACAATTAGCTATTTTACAAATGGGAATAGGCTACAATGAATTCATAACAATGTTTTACATTCAAGTTACATTCAAGCTTAAAAACCCTTAAAATGTATAGTGAAAAGTTTTTTTAAAAGCATCTGGAATGCAATAAAGTAATTTTAAAGCTGTTTTTAAAGCATTTGCTGCATGGATTAAAACGATAGGCCAATAAATAATTCACATCAGTCAGACAAAATTGCATTGCAACAAATCCTTTAAATTTCAAGGACAAAGATTTACATACTTTTTTTTTTATTGAATACAATTATAAAATAAAACGCAAATTATAATCGGGCCTGTTTTAGGCTTTCCCTTATTTTTATATTTTAGATGGTGAGGTGACGGGGAAAAATGACTCGCCATTTCCTCATTGGAGAAATATATGCATCTTAACGGATTACATAGGCTAATGAAGAGTTTTTGCTTTGCTTTGAATTATTTCGTTTTAAAGTAGTATTTTAAAGCTTTCTATAGATATATTTATCATATCTCTGAGCCAGTTTCGAGTTGCCGAGTTTCGGTTCATCATTGAAGCCTCTTGTTCAAAACCGGAAGAAAGTGCATTCTCTGTTTTCCTATTTTATAAAAGCACAATGTTGATATTGTGAATGCACACAAATAAAAGTAGACCCTTTACAGTTCAAAATGATATATTACTCTTACCTTTATGAGAAAAAAAAATCACACGGCGTATTTTAAGTTGTTTTTACTGTAAGAAAAAAATCCTCCATGTCCTGTAAAGCTCGCTTCAGCTTCCACTCTCCACACAAACGGTTGGATATTGCACATTTATATAGGTTAAACATTTAAACTAACACTGTGATCTGCTTGAACTGTTTATAGGCCTATCTATCGATTTTATTTTAGTCAAGTCTTGATGATTTGATAAGGCTAAATTAATCAAACATAGGCGATCAACTCTGATGCTGGCCGCTTGGTCGTTGCTTAAAAGAAAAAAAACATTTAACGAACAAAAAATGCTCCCAATGTTTTTCTAAATTAACTTTATGAAGAAAAAAAAACGAAACATCGTCTAATCACTTTTCCATTACATACAAAACTGAACTATTTTAGCTATAAGCTGTTTTGGGAGAAGGGAAAGACTCATATCGCTGAGAACAAAAAAAAAAAAGTACATCCATGATATTTCCATGTTCCGCTTTTAAGCCACAACCTACAAATTCTTCAACACAATCATAGCATTCACAAACATAAAAGCAAGCATTGGCAGTGCTGCGTGCGTGATTTGACAGGATGTGCGCAACGTGCGCATCAAATAGCCCTGCATCAGTTTAATAACTTTGATAACTTTAATTCTTACAACTGTTAAATTAATGGGCAAATGGTAAATATGTCGAAGATCACATAGAAATAGATAGCAAAATAGCCAATGTAAACTAAATGTTATAAACATCGGAGCAACCATATACATTTTTAAATTAATCTTTATTATAACAAATTTAGCCTATATATTTTTTTTATTCACAACAGTTTACAGTTGCCCACAGAAAAAAAACAGGGGGTGCTGCAGCACTCTCAGCACCCCCTGTTCCCGTGCCCCTGTGTGTGTGTGTGTGTTTGCGCGCGTGTGTGTGTGTGTGAGTGTGCGTGTGTGTGAGTGTGCGTGTGTGTGCGTGTGTGCGCGCGCGCGTGTGTGTGTGTGCGTGTGCGGCGCGCTCCAAGCTTCGGGCGCGTCCAAACGATCAAATACACACACAATAAATGGTATATTTGTCAGTTTGTTTAACTTTGTTTCTTTGTTCATGTTCTTACTCTATCTTATCTTATGTATATAAAACACAAAAAAATGCCTGCACACTGCTGCATTTACAAATTGATGTTTTATATTTATTTAATGAAATATTTATTTAACATCTCAGAATATAAAGCCATGTTAATTAAGCTGCTAATCTATCATATAAATATAAATTTCATACATATATGTGTATGTATGTATATATATATATATATATAAATAACAAAAAGTACCGATAAGAATACCGTTAAAGCACCGGACCGATAAGCAGTATCGATAAGAGTAGTAGTACCGTTAAAACCTTAACGATACCCATCCCTAAAGACACCCTGAATGAGACGAACATGGCGTACCCACTGCAAACCGATCACACTTATCAATGGAGATTTCAATCTAAAGAAAAGCACAAATGTTCCCACCTCCTTTAAAAAATCTGTCATAATCCCTGTGCCTAAGAACAGTAAACCCTCTTGCCTGAATGACTATCGTCCAGTTGCCCTCACATCGACGGTCATGAAGGTTTTTGAGAGACTTTTAAAGAAACACATTTGCTCCTCCATCCCTGCTACTTTTTGGACCCTCTTCAGTTTGCCTATCGGCCAAATAGGTCTACTGATGATGCCATCTCCCAGGTACTGCACTCCTCTCTCACTCACATCGACAGCAAAAATGGCAACTATGTCAGGCTGCTATTCATCGACTATAGCTCAGCTTTCAACACTATAGTCCCCACCAAGCTGGCTGTTAAACTCTCAGACCTCGGCCTAAACACTTCACTCTGTGACTGGATCCAAGATTTCCTCACCGCCAGACCACAAGTGGTGAAAGTCGGCCAGTTCACCTCCAACTCAATCACCCTGAACATAGGAGCCCCACAGGGCTGTGTACTGAGCCCCCTGCTATACTCTCTATACACCCACGACTGCGTGTCCTCTCACAGCTCCACTTCTATTGTCAAATTTGCTGATGATACTGTGGTTCTGGGCCTCATTAACAACGATGACGAGGCCGCATACTTGGATGAGGTGGAGAGACTTACATCATGGTGCCAGGACAACTGTCTCTCTCTGAACGTGAGCAAAACTAAGGAGCTGATCGTGGACTTCAGGAAGAGACAGCGGCGGCCCTACACTCCTCTTATGATCAGTGAGACCCCTGTGGAGAGGATGAGTAGCTTCAAGTACCTCGGTGTAAACATCTCCGAGGACCTGACATGGACTGCACACATCCAAACACAGGTCAAGAAAGCCAGGCAAAGACTGTACCATCTGCGACAGCTGAGGAAATTCAGGGTCTCACCAGCTATCCTGAAAACTTTCTATTCAGGGGCCATAGAAAGTGTTCTGA
This sequence comes from Schizopygopsis pylzovi, assembly GCA_027422435.1. Classification (NCBI taxonomy): domain Eukaryota; kingdom Metazoa; phylum Chordata; class Actinopteri; order Cypriniformes; family Cyprinidae; genus Schizopygopsis; species Schizopygopsis pylzovi. The sequence goes on along the minus strand of CM049833.1, from coordinate 28,863,891 downwards.
CTCAGTGCATCTCAGTGTGGTATGGTAATTTCTCAAACCAGGACTGCAAAGCTCTGCAGAGAGTCGTGCGCTTAGCTGAGCGCATCTCAGGGTCTGCTCTCCCCTCTCTGCAGGACATCTACCTCAAACGCTGCAGAAGCAGAGCTGCAAAAATCCTCAAAGATTCTACTCACCCCGGTAACCGTCTTTTCATTTTACTGCCATCGGGCAGGCGCTTAAGGAGCTTGATGGCAAAGACTGAAAGACTGAGGAAGAGCTTCTTCCCTCAGGCCATCAGGCTCCTAAACACAAACTCAGTCTCATAAACACGTACAAGACCCGTTGTTAACTGTAAATATTCTCACTCTCATCATTGCTGCTCTATGTACAATACCCTGAACAACCCGTCTGCACATCCCTCTTATTCACATTACTATTTATTAAGTCCCAGTACACTGTTTTTCTTTTTTGTACAACTTATTGTCTTTTGCACATCTTATTGTTTTTGCACATCTTATTGTATTGTTTTGCACTTTTTTATTTCATTGCACATTTTACTCTTATTTCTCATTTTCTTACCATATGTATGCCCTTGTGTTATGTTACTTTATATAATTTGTATTCTTATTATTTTGCACTGTCCACTGAGCGGACCTGATTCGATTACATTTCACTTCTAATTATACCCTGTATAACTATTATGTGACAAATAAAGAAACCTTGAACCTTGAACCTTGAACCTTGAAATAGCAGCTCTGATTAACAACACTGCTCTATTGACCCGTGATACACAGATCCAGAAAGACCAATGAATGAGTCTGTCCAGCGTCGAGCGTACGCCTCTGATTCACACATTATTCTGAAGAACTTTCCATTCAGATCCTGTGTTTGTTTACTTCATGAAAATTTGATCGGGAAAACAGCACAAGGTGCACGCTCTATTGAAGTTTTTGTGATAGTAATAATAGCGTCTGTCAGCAAAATTAGGCAGTGGAACTTTCCTGAGGCGGAAACAGCATCAATTATGCAGAGGGGAAACACTGAAGGCGAGATGTGAAGAAATAAAATCAATACATTTATGTTGTCAGCTGTGAAAGTCTGGCATAAACAACAAGCCGGTGAGCTGCTGTTGTGCGGGTGTGTGTGTGTGTGTGTGTGTGTGTGTGTGTTTTTGTGTATATTGTGTCTGCGTGTCTGTGTGTGTGTGTGTGTGTGTGTGTGTGTGTGTGTGTGTGTGTGTGTGTGTGTGTGTGTGTGTGTGTGTGTGTGTGTGTGTGTGTGTCTGTGTATGTGAGAGAGTCTTAAAGTAGAGGAGCTCCACCATCACCAAACAATGAAGAGCACATTTACTCAGCGATTAAAATGACAAAACGGCATCTAGGTAAGAGACAATGTAGAGTCAGATGCTCATTATCTCTGAATAAAAGCTGATCAGATGATCGGCTCTGATATCGCTCTGATTATGACCGGCTGACTGTGTATTACACAGCTATTAACAAATGAATAAACAAACAAGGGACATGACAGAAGAAACTAAAACAAACATGAAAATTACGAATGTCATTTACAGAATTGCTCCAGTTGACCAATCAGAATCAAGCATTCCAGAGACCTGGTAATATATAAATTATTATTATTATAATTATTATTATTAAATAGGTATCAATGCATTAACTAATTAATTAAATAATGATTTAATAAAATGTATAATAGTAATAACAAAAAAACACCACCACCAATAAATAATACATTACATTGTTACAACAGACATTACAATAAATGTTCAAAGGGTATCACAGAGAGCTGGTAATACAAATATAATAAAACATACATGTATTTGTCAGCAGATAGAAAAGGGACACATAGGTAAGTGAAATCAACGGCCGGTTTATTGAACTGTGGCAGGGAAATGGAGCAATGCATCGAGTCCAGATGAGTGAATCAGGAATGGAGAAGTTTCTAGAGAGTCTTATCTGTGAGTAATCAATCCTTTACTTTATCCAGCGGGAGCAAAGGAGCTTGGAGACGGTGGAGATCTGGAAGCGGGACGAGACTGTAGACTAAAGGTAAGAGGGTCAGGTGACTCAAGGTCAAGGTCAAGGACCAAGGTCAGTGTGGTATGGTAATTCCTCAAACCAGGACTGTAAAGCTCTGCAGAGAGTCGTGCGTTTAGCTGAGCGCATCTCAGGGTCTGCTCTCACCTCTCTGCAGGACATCTACCTCAAACACTGCAAAATCAGAGCTGCTAAAATCATCAAGGACTCGAACTCACCCCGGTAACCATCTTTTCATGTTTACTGCCATCTGGCAAGCGCTTCAGGAGCATGATGGCAAAGACTGAGAGACTGAGGAGGAGCTTCTTCCCTCAGGCCATCAGGCTCCTTAACACAAACCCAGTCTCATAATCACCCACAAGATTGTTACTGAAAAACATTCATATTCTCATCATCTGTATTGCTGCTTTGTGTACATACCCTGTACAACCCGATTTGCACATCCCTCTTGTTCACATTATTATTTATTAAGTCCCAGTACACTGTTTTTGCACATCTTATTGTTTTGCCATTTTTATTCTATTGCACATTTTACTCTTATTTCTCTTTTTTTACCTATACATATATATATATATATATATATATGCTCTTGTGTTGTTACTTTTATATCATTTTTATTCTTTTGCACTGTCCACTGAGCGGCCCTGATTTGATTTACATTTCACTTCTGATTATACCCTGTATAATTTATTATGTGACGAATAAAGAAACCTTGACCTTGACCTTGAGATCTGGGAGCGGGACGAGACTGTAGACTAAAGGTAAGAGGGTCAGGTGACTCAACGTGGAACGTTTGAGACCAGACAGTGACTCCCTGACAATATTAGAATTCAATAATATGATGACCTTAAGATCATTATCATTTATTTTCTACAGTGTATTTGTTAACAAACTTTCTAGCTTTAATTTTATTATTATTAAATAAAATCAAAATGAATAACAAAATCCACCACCAACAATAATGTATACGATATATGTACAAAGAGTATTCCATTATTATTATTATTAATTTGTTGAATTATTAATGGGGAGAGAAGCTTCTGAAGAATGGTTTCATTGGATGACCAAAGTTGAATCTCTTGAGGTTGTTCTTGACTCTGTTGGGGTTGAGAGAGTCTTCTCTTCTCTCTTCACTTCTCTAATCCACAGATGAAGACGCAGAGACTGCCGGGAGCGGGGAGAGAGAAATGTCTGAGCAACGGCCTTGTGAAGATGAACTCCAGTGGTACTAAACTCTAGTGGTCAGGAGCCATCTCCCCAGGCTGGGGAGACCACACACGGCTCTATGTTGGGGTCCGGCCGCACCAGCACCGGCTCATGAGTCCAACAACACAGACAGCAATCGGAAGATTTATCAGAAGAGAGAGGCGGACCTGTGCGTGAGCCCTTTAAAGTCACGGAAGAGTCGGCCTGGCTCTACCAAATCTTCAAACCTATTATTGGGCAGCGAACATTAGGAATCTGTTATATTGGGTACAGCAGGATCTACAATTAAAGGAGTATCAATGGGTACGGATGGAAGCTGCCTCTTGTATACCAGCAACCTTAACATCCTTACTAAGTGTACCAGTTTCTTTTAAGTATACTACTTTAATAAAAAAAAACAGTTGTTAAACATTCATTAAGGATTTGGTCTCAGTTCCGTTTAGCATTAGACCTTAAAGACCCTTGTATTCAAGCGCTGTTTTTTGTAATATTTCTTTTCCACAATCTTTGATGGACGGGGCTTTTAACATCTGGAGGGAACATGGTTTAGCTACAGTTAGTCAGCTATACATAGCTAACAATTTAGCATCCTTCACACAACTTAGAGAGAGATTTGACTTTATTTTATACACTCCCATTTATTTAGATACTTTCAGATACGCAACTTTATTGGCAAGCAGTTTTCTAACTTTCCCTTCTTGCCAAATAGAAATATACTTGATGAGATTTTAGACCTGTACACATCATTGAAAGGGGCTATTTCAAAAATATATTCTATAATTAACACAAAACAATCCCCCTCAATGCGCCCACTGAAGGCGCTCTGGGAAGAGGAATTGAATTTGAGGCTTGAGGAAAATACGTGGGATCTAATTCTTGCCCGAATACACTCATCATCCATAAATTCTAGACACACTCTCATTCAATTTAAGGTAGTGCACAGAGTCCATTGGTCTAGAACTGAACTAAACAAAATATTCCCTGATTTTGACCCAACCTGCCTTCGCTGCGTAACTGAACCAGCCACGTTATTGCATTCTTTCTGGTCCTGTCCGAAACTGTCTGATTTCTGGAGGAAAATCTTCAGATGCTTTTCTGTTATTTTTTCTTTACCATTAGACCCCAACCCCTTGACAGCGTTGTTTGGCATTCTTCCCGAATCTATCAACTTAAACACATTACAGGCTGACAGTGTAGCCTTTGCAGCTCTACTGGCTAGGTTGAGTTATCACCAATGGGTTTCTGATGTACATGCTCTCAGGATGGAGAAGATTCGGTTTGCAATAAAACAAAAGCCAAAACTGTTTTTGAAAGTCTGGAGCCCATTTCTGGAATATTTAAAGGAGACAACTCTATCTTAATTATTATTATTATTATTATTTTTTCTCTTCTTAATTTTTTTTTTTTTTTTTTTTTTTTTTTTACGTACTGTATTTGAATATATAACTATACATGACTTGTTTTATTTTTTCTAATCCGAATTGGTATGTTATATGAAGATATGTGCAACATCTATTGTATTTGTATTAGATTACAATATTTGCCTTACATTTTTGTCTGACCTAAAATGAATCAATAAAAAAAAAATTTTTAGGGAAGAGTCACACCTTTCAGGATGGGCTAAACCAATGAGAAACGAGGTTGGAAATATTGTGTGGGGGGTATGTCCCTTTGTCTGAGAGCGTGGTTCGAAAGCCTCTGGCTGTCTATACTTTGATTAAATTACAAACACACCTGGCATTCTATGAGAAGGTGGTGTACTCCAAAGTGTTCGTCATCAAATGAGCATTCATTTGGTAGGAGACACGATATAGGTGGGGTTACATTAACTAGTACTTCACTCATAAAGCATGCATAAAACACAATACAATGCAAGAGACACTATACAAGATAGTTAAAATCGTACACACAATGTCCTGGGATGCATGTTTATCTGTAGAAAGGTTTTCCTATTAGTGACAAGGAGGACAGTTTTGTTTGTATGGCATTGCATGGGTTTCGTTTCTTACGGCACGTCACATCTCACATACTTTTGAGCAGTAAACTAGCTCAACTAGTAGAGCATGGCGCTAGCATCGTCAAGATCATGGGTTCGATCCCCAGGGAAAGCAAGAGCTGATAAAATGTAGAAACTTAAATGCAATGTAAGTCGCTTTGGATAAAAGCGTCTGCTAAATGCATAAATGTAAATATAATGAATAAATGTGTCTGATTAGTCCAAACGCTACAGAGAAGAGCAGAGAAGAGAGGAGAGGAGAAGATGGATGACATTGCCTAGAGATATCCAGTGTCTAATAACAGAGGTGATGTGTGTTTCTGGTTGAGTCCAGATCTAACGCATGTGACTTGAGCAGATTTCTCAGCGTGACGTCCCAGCAGAGGCGTGTGTGCTTGCCATGTTTACATCGATCCATCGAATGACTCTGAGCATTGTATTGCCATATGTCTCTGAATCTCCCCGAGGCCTGGAACACACGTAACTCCCCACAAGCTGAGCTCTAGACGAGGGAGGAAAGCCCTGCGTGACTCCCACACTCACTGCTTAATATACTAATATACACACTTATGATGGAGCATCACTGAGATCAGAGACGCGCATCACTGACGGCAATCTGACGAAATCTTCCTGCTGCCAAACATATACAGATGCAGCAAATATCAGTTTAACGGCTCTATAAGCAATCCTGAGGCTGACTCACATGTCACAGCAGTAGTTTGTCTTATTATTTATTTGATTCAAAGTAAGTTAAAGTTTCTGTCTTAGATGCCGTGACGTGAAGATAAACACAGACAGTGACGGGCTATGTGATGAACAACTAAACTCGGAAAATTAATAGGGGAAAAAATGAAAAAACAAAAACTATATTTATATTAGTGATGTGTGTATTTACACTCACTGGCCACTTTATTAGGTACACCTTGCTAGTACCGGGTTGGACCCCTTTTTCCTTCAGAACTGCATTAATTCTTCGTGGCACAGATTCAACGAGGTGTTGGAAACATTGCTCAGAGATTTTGGTCATATTGTCATGATAGCGTCACGCAGTTGCTGCAGATTTGTCGTCTGCACATCCATGATGAGAATCTCTCGTTCCTCCACATCCCAAAGCTGCTCTATTGGATTGAGATCTGGTGACTGTGGAGGTCATTTGAGTAAAGTGAACTCATTGTCATGTTCAAGAAACCAGTCTGAGATGATTTGATCTTTGTGACATGGTGCATTATCCTGCTGGAAGTACATCAGAAGATGGTACACTGTCGTCATAAAGGGATGGACGTGGTCAGCAACAATACTCAGGTAGACTGTGGTGTTTAAACGATGCTCAATTGGTACTAATGGACCCAAAGTGTGCCAAGAAAATACCCCCCACACCATTACACCTCCACCACCAGCCTGAACCGCTGAGACAAGGCAGGATGATCCATGCTTTCATGTTCTTTACACCAAATTCTGACCCTACATCTGAATGTTGCAGCAGAAATAGAGACTCATCAGACCAGGCAACGTTTCTACAATCTTCTATTGTCCAGTTTTGGTGCGTCTGTGTGAATTGTATCCTCCGTGTCCTGTTCTTATCTGACCGGAGCGGCACCCGGTGTGGTCTTCTGCTGCTGGAGTCCATCTGCTTCAGGGTTTGGCGTGTTGTGTGTTCAGAGATGGTGTTCTGCATGTATTGGTTGCAGAGATAGGCACTCGAGTTAATGACTCGGACTCAAGTCTTATTTTTATAGACTTCAGACTTGACTCAGACTCGAGGAAAAGGACTCATGAATATTTTGAAAAACAACATAAGTCTTTTTTTTACTTAAATATTTATATAACCCATATTCAAAAGGCAGACCGCAGCCGCACCCCGGCATCCATCCGGACCGCAAATATCTTTCAGTGTTATATCCTCTAGTATTTTTATCTAAAGCCAAACGCGCTAAATTCGAGCCGTTTCAGCTCGAACAGGGAACTGCCGATCAGGGGTGTGAAGTAATGAATTACAAATACTCACTTTACAGTAATTAAGTAGTTTTTATCAGTAATTGTACGTTGAGTAGTTTAAAAACTGTGTATTTTTACTTTTACTTGAGTACATTTTAAGTAGCCTAATGTATCGGTATTTTACTCCCCTATTTTCCTCCGTTTGTGGTTGTACATGCTTATTTTAATAATTTTTGTCCATCAATGTGATTAGATAGAGAGAGAGTAATCGGTCTCGTGACTTTCATCAAATCAAATTGTGCGTAGAAAACATTGACATTTGCTTTCTTTTGATACGTTTCCCCAGAAATACTTCGCTATTTAATGCATTTTTACTGCATAACAACAATTGGAGTAAATGTGTAAAAGGTGTGGTAGGATCAGTCATCCTTATAGAACAATGTCCATTTATGTTAAAATTGTAACATAAATTATGCAAGTTTAGTAATCTTATTCTTTATTGCAAAACGCTAAAACTGGCACTGTTTTGGAGAGACGGGTTTTCATTTGAACCCATATCATGGTGTGTGATAGTGAACTATGAATTTATAATGGTGTTTGTATTGCACTGTTATAAACATTAATATTGTATGTGCAACAACAGCATGCTGTCTCTGTGGCCTTACACATGCTTTAAAATTATATTTTCAAACTTTATGATTTAAATGGGGATGATTGTATTGAGAATATATCATCTTTTCTTCAACTGAATACTGTTTCTGTGCTGTTTTGATGTGTTAAAAGAGTTGACAGTCAACATTAAAACTGCAGGGTGATAGATATTCTTTATGACAAACAAGATAATGTGAATTACAGAATGTACAATGTGTTTTAAATCAAAAAATTGCAGTGTACAGCGTTTGTTATGATGGGGGGGGGGGGGGTTTAGATGCTTTTTTAGATGCTTTTATTTTGTACAAAATACATTTTTGACTGGGAACACCACAAGTGTGACTTTTCTGAAATTTTGTACTAAATAAAAGCATTTAAAAGCAAACCTCCTGATTAAACATTAAAGTACACTAGTGTGAGAAACAGTGCAAATTTTCATAATTGTTTATCTCATATTGTGAAAATTATTCATAAAAAAAGATGTTTTCACTCAAAAAACGAGGCACCTACTCTCAGATAAATGAGGCTTACGATTAATCAGATGCAAATAGAAACACAAAACCAGTCCTAAATGAAAGAAAACAAGTTGAAAAAAAGATTAAATCCAATATTTGGTGATAATATAGCATAATGACAGATTTATAATCAGTTGATTGG
>CM049833.1:28837913-28850413 GCA_027422435.1 Schizopygopsis pylzovi | reverse complement strand
TTCACAGAGGTAAAAATTCAATACAGTAATTATAAAATGATGCATAAGATGAACTTAAGTTCTATTTAATTGTCAAAAAACAATATTCAGAGTTAAAATAAATACATTTATATTAAATAAAACTATAATAGATGTTAATTTAATTGTATAGAACATGCAATTAAAGTATTGTTAAGTATATTATATACATAAGTAATAAAAAGTATCCTTCTTTTTTATCAAGGGTCTACTCGGTTGTTTTATGTTTCCGGTTCTGGAGATGGTGTTTGGCGTATTTACACAAATGAGCATTTATTAATGCATGTAGGTTAATCATATTTGTTTTTGAAGCACTCTGTGTGTGTGTGTGTGTGTGTCTGTGTGTGTGTGTGTCTGTGTGTGTGTGTGTGTGTGTGTGGGGGGGGGGGGGGGGACAATCTGTTGGACCAAGGGAAGGTCATTGAGGGAAAGCAGTCTGTGCTTCTCTTCTCTGGGTCATTAGATAAGTGATCAGCCTCCAGCTGTCAATGATACTAAACACACACACACACACACACACACACACATGTTGTTTTTTATGGTTTACAGGGACTCTCCATAGGCGTAATGGTTTTTATACTGTACAAACTGTATGTGCTATTGCCCTACACCTACCCTACACCTAAACTTAACCCTCACAGGAGACGGTGCATTTCTACTTTCCCTCCAAAAAAACTCACTCTGTATGATTTATAAGCATTTTAAATTATGGGGACACTGAAAATGTCCTCATAATCACCTTCTCCTTGTAATACCTATGTCATACCCATGTCATTATACAAATTTGTGTCCTCATAAACCCCATAAACATGCCTACACAAACACACACACACACACTCACTCTCTCTCTCTCTCTCTCACACTCACACACACACACACACACACACACACTCACACACACACACTCTCTCTCTCTCTCTCTCTCTCCACACACACACACACACACACACTCACACACACACACACACACACACACACACACACACACACACACACACACACACACACACAACACACACACACACACACACACACACACACGGCTGATTTTATCTTCCACTGTCTGGAGGAAAATATAAACACATGCAACCAGAATGCAACTCAGTGTCACGCAGGTCAAAATACATCCATCGCTGCACAGATTTATGAAAATAATAACATGCGCACAATCACACAGAGACACATTGTCATGTTTCATCATGATGGTTTCTCCTCGATAACACTTTACATTGAGGTATGACTTGTTAACATTAATTAACTACATTAGTTAAGATGAACTAACAATTATATATGTCTACAGCATTTATTAAAATCAGACGTTTATTTGTTAAAAAGAGTAGCAACACTTAGCCATAATGTCTGTTTTGTTTTGTCAACATTAACATGAAATAATAGAGAGAGATATATTTTTCTATTAAAATATTCTCCCATAAGAGTTTGTACAGAAAGAAAGATCAGCAAAAGGAGCGGGAAGCAAATTGAGAACATTAACAAACGAGGCACGTAATGAAGAATCTGAAATCTGCAGAGAAAATGCTTCAGTTTAATGTTTGTTTATTAGTGAAAATATACTAATACTATTTTAATTCAAGCACCCGTTGGCTGAACGTCTGATGCATATGGTACACTTATCCGGAAACACTTCAGGAGTGTCCAAGTCGTCACCGGATTGGTCGAATTAAACCGGATTTCCGGGAGCCGCGTGTGTCGCGTTCATCAACGTTCTGCCTGGGAACAAAGATGCTGTGCAGGCGCCAAACCTCAAGCCTCATGGGCGGGGCTTGACCGGACCTTCAGCCGTCAGTCTGAAGGTCTGCCTTATGCCGAGTTCACACTGCGCGATTTTAGCCCGAATTTTCACTCGCCGACAAATGCCGACATCGGAGTCAAATGCGCGTACCTCGTCTGACAGTTTGAATAAAGTCTGCTCTCTGAGCTTTGTCACTTTAAATAGACTGATAAGCTCTTTAGCACTACACCAATTATATCTGCACGGTTTGTTTATTTCACTGGTTTGCACTCTATATCTACCATGTGCCTTATGCTACTTTATCTATTTATTTTATTGTTTTTTTACTTGTATATTTGTAATAGTTGTATTTTATATGTGTATGTGTATATATATTTGATTTGTATTATCTGTATTTACATTTATGCTAAATACAGCACAGTGTTCCTGTGGCTCAGTGGTAGAGCATTGTGTTAGCAGCGCAAAGGTTGTGGGTTCGATTCCCAGGGAACACATGTACTCACAAAAAAATGTATAACCTGAATGCACTGTAAGTCGATTTGGATAAAAGCGTCTGCTAAATGCATAAATGTAAATCTGTATTTACGTTCTAAGTGTTCTGAGTGTTATCTGTTAGCACCAAAGGTGTCGTTGAGCCAGTAACGCAATTTCAATTCTCTGTATGTATGTACAGTACATATAAAGCTGACTTTGACTTCACGCGAGAGACAATCGTGCAGTGTGAATTATCAAAGACGTGATCTGAGGTCATCGCCGATGCGTCGCCGACACTCGTGAAATATTTGGCATGCTGAATAACTGAAGCTGTTGGCGATTCACAATCCTGCTGTGTGAACGAGTTCTGACGGAAAAATACATCGGCGATGACCTACAGCCAATGAGAGACATAGAGACAGGGCAGCGGGAAGCTCGGGGGGGACTTTTTTATTTGTATTTTTTTTACAAATCCATTAACATATCCATTTACAAACATCGTGCATACATTTTGGCATTAGAAAATACAGATCAGCTACGCTACATGAAGATAAAGAAGGGGCTAGGGTTTTTCCTATAAATAATATTCTTCCATAAAGGACAAAATATTTATAGCATTTGTCTTTTTCATCACTTTGAGGGCTTTTATAGGCTATAAGAAATAAACGTATTATAAAATGCACAACACGTTGGTTTCACTTTCAAGTAGGCTACTTAGATTTGTGTATCTATACATTTCCCAGCAGAAGTATGTTTGTTAACAAGTCATCTTTGTTAATTATTGTGTGTTTGGGGGGGATTTATAGACCATAATATCAGCGTGATCTTGCATAATTGTTAATGGTTTGTTCAAGTTACTTCACAGTGCATTAATTAATTAGGTAACACTATACAATTGGCCATGTTAGTTAATGCATAACTACAATTAACTAACAATGAGCAATTCATTTGTTACAGTATTTATTATTCTTTGTTAATGCTAGATAATAAATATGTTAGTTCAGGCCCATTAAATAATATTAACAGATATAACTTCTGATTGTAATAATGTAAATAAAGATATTAAATACTTTATAATTACTTCAGGTTTACTAATGTAGTTAACTAAAGTAAACAAATAGACTTACTGTAAAGTGTTACTGAAAAAGAAACTAAGATATATCAGTGAAAATTTGATAAATTATTACTCTCACTAATACTTTTAGTTTGCATTATACATTGCAGCAATAACACGTTACACATAGACACTATGTATAAGGTTGTAAACATCAATTTATGATTTTTGCCCATGTTTACTTATGTGTAATTAATCAGCAAAGTACATATGTATTCATAAACCAGAATTACAAGCACAGCTTTAAGAACCGCTCCCACGACTCGTCTATTCAATTTATATTGATTTGCACATGCAGCAAAAGTCTAAGACAAATATGAAACTTTGTCTTTAAATGTTAATCTTCGCTGCTTATGGTAATAACACAACATGAGAAAGTGAGTCTGGCTCAGAATAGAATAAAATATACAGTGCTACTGTTTGTATGTAAACTGTTTGCAACTTTGTATTTAATGCATGTAATACTTCGACTACATTTACATTTATGCATTTAGCAGACGCTTTTATCCAAAGTGACTTACAGTGCATTCAGGTTATACATTTTTAGTCAGTACATGTGTTCCCTGGTAATCGAACCCACAACCTTTCACGCTGCTGACGCAATGCTTTACCACTGAGCCACAGGAACACATTTGCTGAATATTATGTTGAACAATGCAAAAGTTCTACATTAGATTTGGAGAAATGTAGCATTGCATCAGTGTCTCAGCAATGGATGCTCTGCAGTGAATGGGTGCCGTCAGACTGAGAGTCCAAACAGTTGATAAAAACATCACAATACGTCTGGATCCGACCCTTTAATGATCCAAGATGACCGAACACCTGAGAAGAGATGATGCCAACCCCTCAGACAGTATACTGAATTAACCACATTTTGCCATAAGTTGAAATATATTACATTTCTACAATATATAAATCTATTGTAGAAGCTTAGTTTCCTGTAAAGCTGCTTTGCAACGGTTGTATCGTAAAAAGCGCTATACAAATAATCTTGAATTGAATAATCCACACCTCTCCAGTCCATCAGTTACAATGTTGAGAAGACAAACGAGATAAATAAGATGTTTTCAAATAAGTCCATAATCCATAAAAATGCTTCCCCCAGTGAAAAAAATGGTCTGGTCTGAATCAAGAGAGAAATCTGCACAGATCGATCACCAAAAAACTGCCCAAAATAGTCATTCTGACGGCACCCATTCACTGCAGAGGATCCACTGGTGAACAAGCGATGCAATGCTACATTTCTCCAAATCTGATGAAGAAACTACGACGGCGTTTTAGTGCCACATAAAAAAAATAATAATAATCTAAGATTACGAGATTGAAGTCTTAATATTTCGAGAATAAAGTCGAAACTACGAGAAAAAAAGTTGAAATGTTACGAGAATAAAGTCGAAACACTTCGAGAATAAAGTCGTAATATTTCGAGAATAAAGTCGTAATATTACGAGAATAAAGTCACAATATTTCGAGAATAAACTCGTAGTAATACGAGATTAAACTCCTAATATTTTGAGAAAAATCACAGAATTGCTAGAAACAATGGATGTGGAGGATTTGGTTAAATCCTACTTTAGATTAGGATTTAGCAATAAGGAAATTCTTTGTCTTTTGGCGCATCAGCACGCAGTTATAATTAGTAAAAGGACACTACAGCGGTTATGTAGGAAACTTAATTTATTCAGAAGAAAAATAACGACGTCGCCAGTACTTCAGCCGGGGTCCCAACGCGTTGTGGCATTATGGCATATTCGGAGACGTCGAGCGCGCCGAAGTTCAACTCCTTCAGGGTCGATTTCTTTGATCACCATCCTCATAGTCTCTTGAGAAACAACATATCCTCTTCGAATAGCACGCAGATGTAACCATCGATATCCTTGGAGTCGACCACTTCGCCATCTCAGACTGCACAAAAGAGGCAATTTCCTCAATGTCTGTCTGATTTGTTCTTCTGAATAAATTAAGTTTCCTACATAACCGCTGTAGTGTCCTTTTACTAATTATAACTGCGTGCTGATGCGCCAAAAGACAAAGAATTTCCTTATTGCTGAATCTAAAGTAGGATTTAACCAAATCCTCCACATCCATTGTTTCTAGCAATTCTGTGATTTTCTCAAAATATTAGGAGTTTAATCTCGTATTACTACGAGTTTATTCTCGAAATATTACGAGTTTATTCTCGAAATATTACGAGTTTATTCTCGAAATATTACGACTTTATTCTCGAAATATTACGACTTTATTCTCGAAGTGTTTCGACTTTATTCTCGAAATATTACGACTTTATTCTCGAAATATTACGACTTTATTCTCGAAGTGTTTCGACTTTATTCTCGAAATATTACGACTTTATTCTCGAAATATTACGACTTTATTCTCGAAATATTACGACTTTATTCTCGAAATATTACGACTTTATTCTCGAAATATTACGACTTTATTCTCGAAATATTACGACTTTATTCTCGAAATATTACGACTTTATTCTCGAAATATTACGACTTTATTCTCGAAGTGTTTCGACTTTATTCTCGTAACATTTCAACTTTTTTTCTCGTAGTTTCGACTTTATTCTCGAAATATTACGACTTTAATCTCGTAATCTTAGATTTTTTTTTTTTTAATGTGGCACTAAAACGCCGTCGTAAGAAACAAACTCATCGACATCTCGGATGGCCTTTTAAGTGAACCACTCCTTTAAAAAGCACCTATTTCAATGTTTTCCGGATGATCGCATTTTCTAAACATACAGAGAGAGGTCGAGATGACTTTAACTCGTTTGCTCTGACAAAGACTGACGTGCAGGTCAATGTGACACTATTTAAAACATCCATCTCCATTAACCAATGGAGGCTTATTGTAAGTGTTGTCCAGGTTTCTGTTGAGCTGCAGGATGATGATGATGATGATGATGATGGCTTTGGTTTAGTCAATGGTAAAGATTGCAGGAGAGGGTTTGAGGACACGGGGAACGCCGCACGTGGCTCACATCAGCACCAGTCTGCTCTCTCTGCTGCTTTATTCTCAAACTGCATCTGATCGCACAAAACTGAACCATCTCACACAATCACAGTTACTGATCAGAGCAATGTTGGGGAGTAACGAACAACATGCAGGCTTTTGAGAAGCATAATAGTACCTCCGCTGTGTTTAGAAGTGGACAAATTACTCAAAACATTAAGTACAGAACATATATACTTCACTACGTGACACTGTTTAAAACATCCATCTGTGCTGTGTGTCAAGCATACAGAAAAGCAATACATTTATTTCTCGATTGGTGATGTTGATTTGATTTAAGTGCTCCGGGAAAGATGGTGCTCTGTGACTAAAATGGGACTGAATTGCTTGGAAAGTCACATAATTTTGACGTACTCAGGAGTCACATGGACCGACATCCTCGTCTTTCGCTCGTTCAGACGGTGGCAAGGCCTCTAAACAAAGATCATTTAATAATACTCAACAGGCCTAATCTTAGTTTTGCATGGTATTTATAGCTTAATAATAGTGTTTAGACCTACAACCCTTCCTCCTCATACAACACAATTACACAAACAAATGTAAATATAGCATGAAATAATCCAATTTACTTGTGATACCATCAAAGGAGGTCCATTTCAATCAATCAGGCCATCTGTTTCCTCGCACATGCACTCGACTGAACACACGTTTCTGGACGTCCACGTGGAGACGGCAATCGAAGGAGAGTTAGAAAGAGAGTTATTACATAAGAGTTAGTACAGAAAGATAGATCAGCAAAGGAGCAGAAAGCTAATTGAGAACATTAATTAAAGAGACACGTAATGAAAGAGTAACAAGACTTCATGGAGTCTGAAAGCAGCAGAGAAAATGCTTCGGTTTTGCACTTTTATTATTGAAAAGATAAATTTTTCATATAGATCTAATAATATTTTCATATTCAGCCGTGGTTCCTTATTTGAAACTGTGCAGGATTTAAAATATTTGTATGCACTTTACATAAGACTTTTAAAATATTAAAAATGTTTGACTAAAACGTTCTGTGTGTTTGCAAGGTCTCATTTCTTAATGCATTAGCTAATTATTCATGTTAGGTCACAGAGCATTAAGTCATTTTTAAGATACAACTTTGATTTTAAAAAAGCATTAAATGTTGACATTTGACAATATTAACTAAGATTGTAAAGTATTGTTCATTGTTAGTTTATGTTAAAGAAAGATTTCACCCCAAAATTAAAGTTAGCTAAACATTTACCCTCAGACCGAGTTTGTTTCTTAATCAGATTTGGAGAAATGTAGCATTGCATCAGTGTCTCAGCAATGGATGCTCTGCAGTGAATGGGTGCCGTCAGAATGAGAGTCTGATAAACACATCACAATAATCCACAGTCCATCAGTTAACATCTGGAGAAGACAAGAGCTGCGTCTGTAAGACAACAAATCCATCATTCACACATTTTTTACTTTAAACCACTGCTTCTGGCTTAAATATGAGTCCATAATCCATAATAACACTTCCTCCAGTAAAAAAGAGGTCTGGTCTGAATCAGAAGAGAAATCTGCATATTGAACACAAAATCTGAATATTATTATGCTTTCTGAAGATCATGTGACACCGAAGACTGGAGAAATTATGCTGAAAATACAGCTTTGAACAAAGAAATCAATTACATTTTGTAATGTATTCACATAGAAAACATGTATTTCCAATTTGAATAATTTTGCACACTTTTTACTTTTATTAAATGAATGCAGCCTTGGTGAACAGAAGAGACCTATTTCATTATAACATTACATTAATGTAACTTAAGAATTTCTGAATTTAATGATGAGGCCTATTTTGCTATCTGGCAAAATGATAATAAATACTTACCAGTGTGCTTTATTAAAAGTGAAATATTGTATATTTTCACTGGTAATCTGGCTGCATTCACTCTTCTCTGATACTAGCTACATTGTGGAGTGATAACATTTTCCATATAAAAATGTATTCATAGGTACTGCATTAAATTAGCAATTTATAAATGTATCAAAATTATTATAGCAATTTAATGTCTTAAATACAAAGTGTATGAATGACGCAGTGAGCCTTTTCTATGTTAATTGTCCTATTGAAACTAATGCTGCAATTTACATAAGAAAAATGTACTTAGAAGAAATATATACTCGTGTTTCATGAATAGGTCAAGTGTGTTTAAACAAAAAGTATTTTTCATTGTAGCTCATTGCATGTACATATGTAAAGAAGGCATCGTATGCAGACGCACACACTCACTCAAAGCCTGCAAAAACAGCAAACTATTTGACGACTAGAGCCAGAAACAGAACGTCTGCTCACACACGTCATGGAGAAGAGAAAGGAGAAGCTGAACACAATCAGACAGTGTGTGCTTGTGCTGTGGAGGTGCCTGCGAAGACTGCCATGTCTGCCACAACACAGATCCAGTGTATAGACTCTTAATGGAAATTAGAGAAAGCTCCGGAATCTGGCTTGGGTGAGTGAGTTTGTGAGTTTATGTAACGATGGTAATTACCCTGCTGAAAAACAGCAGCACAAGTCCCCAGTGTGTGTTGAGTTCAGGAGGATCATCCATGAAACAAGAATATTAGAATTAACCTTTAAAAAAAGAAAAATGCTACTTGGAAATAAATGTTAACTGACATAAAAAAATATATAAAGTTATATAAGAATGAATATGATATATAAACAACATATATTTAAAGGATGCTAAAATTTAAATAAAAGAATATGCAATATTATGCAACATGCATAATTTTATTTTATTTTATGCAATAAAATATTATGCAACACTAATCATATTCATCATAAATTATTTTTGCAATTAATTCCTTAAAATGAGTTAAATATCCAACTTAACTAAACTGAACTATGCATTTCTCAAACATTACTCAAGAAATCCCTGCGCTGAGCTCGTGCTGGTCTGAGCTGGATTTTAATGAGGTGGAAGCGGGAATCTTTGGCGCCCAGACTCTCAGTAAGTGCTACATGAGAGGAAACGCTGGCTCTGGAGAGTAAATACATGCCAGGGACGTCATAACAGTTTAAACTGAACTGTAAGACTGATCATCTCATCTTCACTTACGTGATCAGACTGAATCAATCCTGCAGAAACATCTCAAACCGATTTAACATCCGATGGATGATCTCCGGCTCGTCTCATCAGTGGTGCTGAGAAGGAGATTCATACATTTACATTCATGCATTTAATCCAAAACGACTTACAAAAGAGAAACATAACAATGTGACAAAGAGCCAACAACAGTCATTTACACAAGTCAGGTTTATTAGACAAATAAGTCCCACTTTATATCAGGTGGCATTAACTACGGTGTACTTACATCAGAAAATAAGTACAATGTACTCAGGATTCAAGGTTTTATTCGTCACATACTCAATTATACAGAATATAATCAGTGGTGAAAGTCAGGTCAGGTCCGCTCAATGGACAGTGCAAAATATGTAACACAACACAGGAGAATATACATAAATATAAGGTAAAAATAATAAGAAAAGATAAAGAAGAATAAAATGTGCAATAAAATACAATGTGCAGGACAGTATACTGTGGTCTTAATAAATAATAATATAATGTGAACACTTATTGTGTTCATATTATATTATAAAACACGATTGAGGTGGATATGTTTGGTGGTATGGGTTGAGGTGTAACTTAAGGGATGGGTCAACAGTGCAATTATAACTGTGATTACAGAAATTAACTACAGATGACATTTCATGCAGGTGTTTTTTTAAATATAAGTAAAATGTAAAAACATGTATAAATAACTGCACTGTAAGATTAATTTAAATTTTAAGTACATCATAAGGCTACCTAATATAAAGTTATTAATAATATTGTAGCTCAAAATATAAAAATCAAGTTTGAAAAAATTATAAATACTGCATATATATATTTATTTAGAGACGCTTTTATCCAAAGCGACTTACAAATGAGGACATTATAGAAGCAATCAAAACCAACAAAAGAGCAACAACATGCAAATGCCATTACAAGTCCTGGTTAGCCTAACGCAGTACACGTAGAGAAGTATATAGAATATAGACAAAAGAAACCTAGTGTTAGTTTTACAAGAAAATCTAGCAGTTAGAGAATAAATATGCAATTGATAGAGGGTCAAATGTGTGTGTGTTTTTTTAAATAAAAAGAAGACAGATTAGATCAAATAAAATTAGAATAGAGAGAGCTAGAGTTAGAGGGTCAAATAAAGATGGAAGAGATGTGTTTTTAGCCGTTTCTTGAAGATGGAGAAGGACTGCTCGGATTGAGTTCGAGGTCATTCCACCAGATGGGAACAGTTAATGTTAAAGTCTGTGAAAGTGATTTTGTGCCTCTTTGGGACGGTACAGTAATGCGTCGTTCACTTTGGGACGGTACAGTAATGCGTCGTTCACTTTGGGATGGTACAGTAATGCGTCGTTCACTTTGGGATGGTACAGTAATGCGTCGTTCTCTTTGGGATGGTACAGTAATGCGTCGTTCTCTTTGGGATGGTACAGTAATGCGTCGTTCACTTTGGGACGGTACAGTAATGCGTCGTTCACTTTGGGATGGTACAGTAATGCGTCGTTCACTTTGGGATGGTACAGTAATGCGTCGTTCACTTTGGGATGGTACAGTAATGCGTCGTTCACTTTGGGATGGTACAGTAATGCGTCGTTCACTTTGGGATGGTACAGTAATGCGTCGTTCACTTTGGGATGGTACAGTAATGCGTCGTTCACTTTGGGATGGTACAGTAATGCGTCGTTCTCTTTGGGATGGTACAGTAATGCGTCGTTCTCTTTGGGATGGTACAGTAATGCGTCGTTCACTTTGGGATGGTACAGTAATGCGTCGTTCACTTTGGGACGGTACAGTAATGCGTCGTTCACTTTGGGACGGTACAGTAATGCGTCGTTCACTTTGGGATGGTACAGTAATGCGTCGTTCACTTTGGGACGGTACAGTAATGCGTCGTTCACTTTGGGACGGTACAGTAATGCGTCGTTCACTTTGGGACGGTACAGTAATGCGTCGTTCACTTTGGGACGGTACAGTAATGCGTCGTTCACTTTGGGATGGTACAGTAATGCGTCGTTCACTTTGGGATGGTACAGTAATGCGTCGTTCTCTTTGGGATGGTACAGTAATGCGTCGTTCTCTTTGGGATGGTACAGTAATGCGTCGTTCACTTTGGGACGGTACAGTAATGCGTCGTTCACTTTGGGACGGTACAGTAATGCGTCGTTCACTTTGGGATGGTACAGTAATGCGTCGTTCACTTTGGGATGGTACAGTAATGCGTCGTTCACTTTGGGACGGTACAGTAATGCGTCGTTCACTTTGGGACGGTACAGTAATGCGTCGTTCACTTTGGGATGGTACAGTAATGCGTCGTTCACTTTGGGACGGTACAGTAATGCGTCGTTCACTTTGGGACGGTACAGTAATGCGTCGTTCACTTGCAGAACGCAAGCTTCTAGAAGGCACATACGTCTGAAGTAATGAATTTAGGTAAAGGGGTGCAGAGCCAGAGGTGGTTCTGTAGGCAAAAGTTAATGCCTTGAATTTAATGCGAGCAGCTATTGGGAGCCAGTGCAAATTGATAAACAGAAGTGGTGTGACGTGCGTTCTTTTCAGCTCATTAGAGATTAATCTTGCAGCAGCGTTTTGGATTAATTGTAGAGGTTTGATGGAACTGGCTGGAAGACCTGCCAAGAGAGCATTGAAATAGTCCAGCCTGGACAGAACAAGAGCCTGAACAAGAAGTTGTGTTGCATGTTCCCAGAGAAAGGGCCTGATCTTCTTAATATTATATAATGCAAATCTACAGGACCGGGCAGTTTTAGTAATGTGGTCTGTGAAATTCAGCTTATCATCAATCACAACTCCAAGGTTTCTGGCTGTTTTTGAAGGAGTTATGGTTGATGAGCCTAACTGGATGGTGAAATTGTGATTAAATGATGGGTTTGCTGAAACCACAAGCAGTTCTGTCTTAGCTAGGTTGAGTTGAAGGTGATGGTCCTTCATCCAGCTAGAAATGTCTGTTAGACAAGCTGAGATGCGAGCAGCTATCGTCAGATCATCAGGATGAATGAGAGGTAGAGTTGAGTGTCATCAGCATAGCAGTGATATGAAAAGC
>CM049833.1:28822913-28832913 GCA_027422435.1 Schizopygopsis pylzovi | reverse complement strand
GTTATGTTGGACACATCTCAACTTCACCGGATGACCAAGACATAAATCAGCCAATAACATCAACCAAAACATTATCATGATCAAATAATGAGCAGTGATTGTTTCTTTCCAGACCCACAACACGGTCTGGACACACAATGGAGGCTGTGTGAAAGCGTCCTGTGTACTTTAATGAATGTTTGCTTTTTCTTACAATAAGTCATGTGCTGAGCGCCTCAGTTTGAGGTCAATAAAGACAAGGATAAAGTAGATATTAGAGCAGAACCGTTAGGAATGAGTTATTGTATCGTTTATTTCAATCAATGTTTTATTTATTTATTAGTATGTTTGTTTCACTGTTCTCCGTAGACTTTCCCAGGATGAAGAGAAACATAATACAATATAATACAGGCAGACAAACACATAGATTTATATAATTTGTCAAACAGATAAATACGGAGTCATCGTGACGTTTTTACGCAGACGCGCGTTGATGACGTGTAACCTCTACGTGAAAACATGGCGTCTGCTGTACCGGTGGAAGAGGAGGCTGAAGATTATTCCTTTTTGCCTATTATTCACGACGTAATAAAATGGTGAGAAGTAAAAAATCTTCTGTTGTATGTTCCAAGGCGCATATCTCGATGCTGATTTGATCAAAATACAGGCATATTTCGCTATGTTCTGACACTTGTTATCGTCGGGTCTGTGTAAACAACGGCGGCTCGTGTGTTTGACGTCGCTCAATTTGACCGTTCTGTCTGCGTTCACCTGTCAACAGCATGGACAAAGACAGCCCCGACGTCCACCAGGAGCTGAACAAACTGAAGACGAAGATCCAGGAGGTTCGAGAGCAGGTCGCGGCGATGCCGGGCATCGACATGAGTCCCGCGCTGCAGGAGAGCAGACTGCGCATGCTCAGAGAACAGGTCCGGACCAAGAACCAGCTTCTGCAGAAATACAAGAGTCTGTGTATGTTTGACATCCCCAAACCCTCCTGACACTGACCCCATTCAGAACACGAACACCTGTCCATGCTGGTGTGTGTAACTGACTGACCCACCGCTGCAGGCGACTCTTATATTTCTAATATTGCTCTATTTTGTATTATCTGTATATATTTTTTACTTTAGGAATAGCATTTGAAAGATTGTGTTTGTTATTAGTGACTGGATTCTGTATACTTCACCTTTGTCAGAGTAGTGCATTAAATGAAATCACTTCTTTAATAGAGGATTTTACTTGCATTTCAATATAAAATCATATTTAATGTACTTCGGTGTCCTGAAACTATATTAGAGTCTTACTGAAGCCATAATAAATTACATTTTTAGAAGCACCTCTAGAAGGTATTTTCAGGTTATTCTGAAGTTTTAAAGGCTATATCTGTTATATTTATACTTTTAGATGCAGATTTTAATGTGCTCATTTTAGGACTTCATTTCAATACTTAAGATTACTAGCCGTGTTTTTTGGCATCAAGTGTGTACACAACAATAGACGATAGTTTGAGCATCCAAGAAGATATGTTCAGATTACTGTGGTTTTAAGCATATTTCTGGAATATTTCTAAAGATGAGCTTTAGCTGCATATAATGAATCTATATGAAATCATATTTGTTAATGTGTTCAGAAACTATATTGGGGCATCATTCCAAGCATAGATTAGTCAATTACAAGCCTTTTTTTCAAGACAGTAGTCTGAGAGTCCTAGAATATATATTCATAATATCTTGCAGTTTATAGGCTGTATCTGGAATATTTAAGATGAGATTTAGCGGCAAGCTTTCAGTTCGGTAAAACCATATTTTTAGAGACATCAATGAGGCTTTATTCGAAGCCATGATATATTACTCTCGTTTTCTTGGAGCTAACTGTGTCCACAACATACACATGACAACAATATGAGAAACCCAGAAGATATTCTCACATTACACCACTGTTTTAAAGCACAAGATGAGCTTTATCCACGAGTTATGATGAAATCTTTATAAGAAACTATATTGAGTTCTCATTGCAAGCCACAACAGATGAATGACAAGCTGTTTCTGCTTGGCACCAAGTGTGTACACAACAAAAGACAGTAGTTTGGGCTTCTAGAAGGTGTTTTGATATTATTCTGCAGTTTTCAGAAGAGATGATCTTTAGCTGCAAGTTTAGATTAAACTGTATTCTTAGTGTATTCAATATTGGGACCTGATTATAAGCGTATGTAGAAAATAAATCATGTTTCTTGGTGCGGCTGGTGCACAATAGTTTGAGTATACTAGACGGTATTTGCAGATAATTCTGCATATGCTTGGAATATTTATCCACTGGATGAGCTTTAGCTGCAAGTTTGGATGAAATCATTTAAATCATGTTTAGAAATAATATTCACGTCTCATTCCAAGCCGTAAATGACTAGCTGTTTCTGCTTGGCACCAAGTGTGCACACTACAAAAGACAGTAGTTTGAGGTGTTTTGATATTATTCTGCAGTTTTCAGAGGAGATGATCTTTAGCTGCATGCTTTAATGTGCTCAGACACAACACTTCTTCATCCCAAGCTGTAATTGAAGAGTGAAGCTTTGCTGTCAAGTGTGTACACAACGAAAAACTAGTTTCTGAATTCTGTTCGGTATTTTCTGATTATTCTGCAGTTTTAGGGAACATAGCTGTAATGCTTTATACTCTTTATCTGCAGACTTTCAGACCATGTTTAATGTGCTCAGAATAGATGAATTACCATCTGTGTTTGATTGGTATCTAGTGTGTATAATGACAGTAGTTTGAGCCTCCTTATATCTTGAACAAGCGTTCTGCAAGCTTTCAGATAATATGAAAATATGAAACCATATTTTTTATTTGCTCACGCCTCATTCAAGACAATAGATCAAGGATGCGTCACGTGTGTACGCACACAAACGACAGTAGACTTTCCAGTTATTTCAGTTTTAAAGCTTATGCATTGGCTACTTTGGATTGAGCTACTATAGTTTGCAGTCGAGGGTGTGTGGAAAACTAAAGAAATGTCTTCTAACTCGCTGAAAAGTAACGAGGAAACGTGCACATTATTGAGAAAATATTTTATTTCTGTTTTCCATGTGTCAAATTCAACGACACAGAAGAATAAATATACATTCATTGACAGTACAAAATTGTTCAAATTGCACTAAAACATTCAAGTTGATTTCTTTGTGATCGAATCGAATCAAAACAAATGTAAACAGCTGACATTGCAACTCATCTCCGCGTTCTCCCTTCAGCACTTAACAAGGCGAATGAAAGCACATTTGAAGCATGGAGTTGATAGCCACATCACAGAGCGCTCTGCCTGAACAGAACCAAGTCCAGGAGATCTCGCGAGCAGAACATGCGCTGGTGAGAGCTCAAGCCGATGACTTCTACCGCCGGTGTGAACGCTTGATCCGGAGTCACCGCGACCGGCACAACTCCCTCTGCTGAGAGACTGCAGCGACACGGCTGCATCCCATAATAATGACCGCAGCAGCGCTGGAAGCGGCTCGGGGATTAGCTGATAACGCACCTCTCTTTGTCCTTCGCCTGGCCGCCTCCTATCGCCTTCTCTTTGATGTACATCAAGTCACTGTGCACGCTTGGACGGCGCGCAAAAGGCGCAACGATGCCATACGCGTCGCCGTCCTTGACCTTCTTGCTTCTGAGGGACTTCTTGTGCAGAATGTCGCAGTACTGCACGGACACCTTGCGATGGAGGTCAGGGCTCATCTCGTTGGGCAGTTTGGCGAGGGTAAAGAGTCTCTGGAACATCTGGTCCACGTTAGTGTTCCTCTTGGCGGAGATCTCGAAGTACGCGCAATGCTCGTCGCCGGCGATCAGCTGCTCGATCTCCTCGCGCTGAACTTCACGGCAAAACTCGCGGTCGCCCTTGTTCCCGCAGATGACCAGGGGAACGTCCGCGTTCTCTTTGGTCTTGTTTTTAAGGCAGGACTTGGTTTCGTAGATCTGCTGCTTGAGCCGCTGCACCTCTTGAAACGACTCGCGGTTGTCCAGACTGAAAACCAGGATGAAAACATCACCTGTAGCCAAAAGAATAAAGAGAGAGATTAGAAATGCAGTCTAATGCTTAGTCAGATATTTCAATAGCACGAGTTTGTGTGCGTGCTATTTCTACGCATTTCTAACGCGCGCTCGATATTTACCTGTGAGAATGGATAGTCTCCTCATGGCTGGGAACGGGTGATTCCCCGAGGTATCCAAAATGTCCAGCTGGTATACATCTCCTTTAATGCTGTAGAGTTTCCTGTGAAAGTCCTCTATGGTCGGCGTGTACTGCTCCTCGAAGCGTCCGTTCAAGAAGCGAGACACTATCGCCGTCTTGCCAACTTTGGTGGATCCGAGAATGACCATCCTGTAGCAGTTTTTCGCAGGGATGTCAAACTCGTTCTCCGAGGGACTCATCTTCTTAATCATGTTTCTGTGTGTGAGTGGGTCTGATGAAGAACAGCTGAGTGTTTGTTAGCGCGCTGAGGCTCTCTGAAGCTTTGAGCGGCGCGGAGCGGCTATTTAAACGCGCTTGCGCTCCTCCTCCAGAGCGCGTCAGGGGCGTCAGTTCGTGCGCTTTTAGGAGCAGCTAATACCAGGGAAATGTACTTTCACGTCGTGTATCGAATACTCAACACTGTACATTATTTCTCAAAACAATATGTCATTGTTCTGCAAATTTGGACACCATCTTAAAGCTGAAAAGCTTTCCGCTGATGTATGGTTTGTTATGATAGGACAATATTTGTCCGAGAAACAACTATTTGAAAATCTGAAAAATGAGGGTAACAAAATAATAATAATAATTGAGAAAATCATCTTTAAAGTTGTCCAAATGAAGTTCTTGGCAATGCATATTACTAATCAAAAATGAAGTTTTGATATATTTACGCTTGAAAAATTACAAAATATCTTCATGGAACATGACCTTTACTTAATATAATTTTTAAGTAATATTATTTTTTTTTTGCAAAAAATAATTAGGATATTAAGTAAAGGTTCCATGAAGATATTTAGTACATAAAAAATAAAAAATATTATTTTTGGTAATTTTGACCCATACAATGTATTGTTGGCTATTGCTAAAATATACCCGTGCTGCTTCTGACTTGTTTTGCTGTCCATTTCTGTTATTTAGATCAGGTCATTATACTCAGATAGTAGGCTTTAGTGTTTGTATGCGTAACACCGAGCTCTGTCTTTGTGTTTTTATTGACCACATTACTGGGAAAGCCTATTCTATGGGAATTCATTTTTTCTTCCATCGTGCCAGTTATTCATCAATACATATTTCACAGTAACACTGAGTTTCTCTAGCTCAGATAGGTTGTATAATTCATTGAAAGACAGGAATACTTGTTTTTGCAGGACAGTTCTGGTGATTTCTAGCTGTTTATTAACCTTAAATGTAACAGTCTGTCCTAAACAGCATTAATTAATGTAGCCTATGTGTTCATTAATGTCCGTGGTTCTGGTTTGTTAATGATTATTCGTGTCTGCAAACTTGGGAACGGAAAGAGACGCGTCGTTTGCAACATTAATCGTTAGTGTTTAACAGCTCGTGGATGTGTGAGTAAAGGATATATAAAAACAGAAGTCAGTTCACTGTGGTTCAGCTGCAGCTCGTGTTTTCTTTCACTCTGCAGGCTCTCTATAGAAGCGCAGCACCGCGCGTCACCGCGCAGCGGCGCTAGTGTTAGTCACAGCGGCGCGCTCTAGAGTGCTTCGTTCTGATTGGCTGACAGACGTTCTGAGGTGTTAATTAAAGTGACTGATTTTGCATTACAGCATTATAGTTCCACATATAAGCCGAACAGCTCTTTCAAAGAGCCTCAGAGGGATAGTTGAATGAAGGAAGCATTTATATAGTGCTTTATTGTGTATTGTTGTACACCCAAAGCTCTTTACAATCATGTGTGTGTGTGTGTGCGTATGTGTATGTGTGCGTGTGTGTGTGTGTGTGTCTCTCTGTGTGTGTGTGTGTGTGTGTGTGTGTGTGTGTGTGTGTGGTGTGTGTGTGTGTGTGTGTGTGTGTGGTGTGTTGTGTGTGTGTGTGTGTGTGTGTCTGTGTGTGTGGTGTGTGTGTGTATGTGTGTGTGTGTGTGTCTCTGTGTGTGTGTGTGTGTGTGTGCTCTGTGTGTGTGTGTGTGTGTGTGTGTGTCTCTCTGTGTGTGTGTCTCTGTGTGTGTGTGTGTGTGTGTGTGTGTCTCTCTGTGTGTGTGTGTGTGTGTGTGTGTGTGTGTGTGTGGTCTCTCTGTGTCTGTGTGTGTGTGTGTGTGTGTGTGTGTGTTCTTGTGTGTGTGTGTGTGTTGTGTGTGTGTGTTGTGTCTGTGTGTGTGTGTGTGTGTGTGTGTCTCTGTGTGTGTGTGTGTGTGTGTGTCTCTGTGTGTGTGTGTGTGTGTGTGTGTGTGTGTGTGTGTGTGTGTCTCTGTGTGTGTGTGTGTGTGTGTGTGTGTGTGTGTGTGTGTGTGTTGTGTGTGTGTGTGTGTCTCTGTGTGTGTGTGTGTGTGTGTGTGTCTCTGTGTGTGTGTGTGTCTCTGTGTGTGTGTGTGTGTCTGTGTGTGTTGGGGGGTCTCTCCTCAACCACCACAAACAAACCACAGTCCTAATAGAGGTGTGTGCTGTTCAGCATGCTGGATCAGTGAGGTAAGAGAGTGCTAATTCACTAACCAGACAGTCTATAAGCGCAATCTTTGACTCTGAGCCGAAAATTAATGCAGTTGGACCCCCGGCTAACAAAAATATGTTCCAAGAATATTTTACGAATGCTTGCAGTTATTGCTGAATATTCCCCTAAAACTTCAAAACATGCAATATATATATTTATTGTGGTTATTATGTGAACATTATAGAGAAACCATTAAAGGAACATTCCATTTTATCATTAAAAAAATATTAGAGAGAAAGCTACGTTCAAATGTTCTCTGAACCATTAGACACTATTTGAACTTTTAAAATGTTTCAGAAAATGTTTCATTAAAACATTATTTCTGAATGGTCTGTGAATATTCAAAATTTCCAACTTTTTAAATGTTTATACTTTCGAATGTATGTATATATATATATAATACACTATATTGCCAAAAGTATTGTATTCTAATGAAAGGTTGGACTACTGTAGCAATTCCATGAGTACAAATCTTAATGTTTAAGCATATAATGATATTCTAGGGAATCTAATTGTATAGCAACAGTTTGGACAGGACTCTTTTCTATTCTAACATGACAGTGTCTCTGTGTATAAGACAAGAATCAAAGAGAAATGATGATTCAGTCAGTGTGGAAGAACTTGACTGGTCTAATCCCAGCTGAACACCTCTGGTGTGACTTTAAATGAGCCACAAACTCATCACCAAACACCAATGACTTGTACATATGGGTACAGTCATTTCATACACTTCAAAACTGTTGAATGTCTTTGTTGGCACAGTTTGGACGTGTCTTTTTCTCTTCTAAAGAAGGGGTGCCAGTACTTTTGTCATATAATGAATGCACAAGTCATTGGTGTTTGGTGATGAGTTTGTGTCTCCAGGTCTGCATTTAAACACAATGCTCTACCACTGAGCCACAGAAACATGAACAATGTAGAAGTAATTTTTTTCTGCTTACGTTTTAAGAACATTATTAAAGATCACATAACTTTGATTGAACATTTTATAAACATTACTGGAACATTTGTTCATAACGTTGACAGAAGACTTCTGGACTTTATACTGCATGAAGGTGTGCATTGCCCAAGAAGTGCAATTATCCCTAAAATAATCAACAATGTAAGAGCAACATTTTGAAGCATCATTTTAATGGACATAGATAATGATCCTTGACATACCTCTTAACCTTTTGCATTTGTTTTCATCAAAACTGATTCAAAAACACAACGATCCACTTATGCATGTCCAAATATGTGCATTAAATAATTCATTCTTTCTTCATGCAGCATTCATAAAATGATGCATTATACAGACTAGCAATAACATCTCAAAGATGAAAGTCAGCGTGAAATAACAATTTGATGATTTTTCTCTAGTGCAGCAGGTGATTATTTAATGAGTTTTTCTTTGACAGGGTTAGCCTGGTTTGGAAATGCACACAGCTTCAGCTCATTACAGGAGAGAAACAGAAGTGGAGAAGAGGGAGAATCGACTCCATCATCCTGGCCTGAACCAGATCTGTTTCAGAGTACGGATGAAAGCCGACGCACTGAAGCAGGGCCAGAAATGAGAACGAGACAAAGCGAAGAACCACATGGACAACGAATGCAGGAGCTGTGCAAATCAGACCCTCACAAACCAACAATGAAGAGAGAACTGTGACTGTATTTCTACAGCTCGACATTCACATGATGTGTTCATGGAGAGCCGGCATCTCAAGCATGTCTCATTCCCATCAGAGAGGGTTCAGGTATGCCGTCTTTCAGATTCATGCATGAATGAACGACGAGTTCAAGATATTTCTGTAGATTGCATGAGCCAGACCATCATCTGAACAGAACCATTCTCTCAAGAATGAACATCGCAATCATTTTCTCATGCGTATGTCGTCCAAACCAGTTCAGCGACTGCTTTTCCTTCCATTAAACACAGAAGTAGAACTATATATATATATATAATAAACCAAGAATTAAATCAGCATATTATTATGATTTCTGAAGATCATGTGACATTGAAGACTGGAGTAATGATGCTGAAAATACAGCTTTGATCACGGAAATAAATTGCATTTTACAATATATTCATATAGAAAACTGTTATTTTAAATTGTAATAATATTTCACATGTAATTTTGGCGAGCAGAAGAATATGTGCTATATATATAAAACAATAAATAAGCCTTTAAAATAAGTAGAAACACACTTCATCTTGGAAGTCAGCCTAAAAGTGTACTTAAACTTGATGGCCATTATTTATCAGTACTGTTATATAAGAAATACACATTGTTGTAATAGACTTAAATGGGTCAAGTGTTTGAGAGTTAATGCTCTTATCAAATACGCTGCAATTGAGTTTCAAACGGCTCTCTCCGAGAATTTGATTTGTTAAGTGCTCTTAAGGTCTGAATAAGGCTAATGACTAATTACAAGAGTACAAGTCCTGCCACTAAACCCGTAGTCTTGCATAATCAAAGCTGAAACTATAATGACCCTGAGAGGGTTGTGTGTTTGTGTACGTCAGCTGTCGGGTAAATCATAGGAGTGTATTAGAGGAGAGAGAGATGAATGTCAAAGACAAGAATGATATGAGTCAGAATATGACAGCTATAAACGATCTCATATTCATTTCTTTCATTTAAATACAATTATAAAGAGTGTTATATGAATGAAAAATCTGACACCTCTATAAAACGGTGCTTGCGGTGTAATTCAAATCATAACATTATATATATTTTTAAACTGTATTGATTAAAGAAATATAGGTTCTCTTAGAGAAAGACACTTCATGACTATATTTCTTAAAGTGCACTTTCAAAATGAGCAAATTAAAAGTTTTACTTTACGTTTTAAAAACATTTGAATCATCTTCTGCCATGATTTAAAGTATTACATTTGCATACCAGTTGCCATAAAATGATATTTTAGTTTCCCAAAAATGCTCGTCACAACATTCAGCAGTTACATTACAAAGAAAATAGAATTATGAAATTCCATATAATGTACTTAAGTCCCACTTAAGTGGGTAAAAAAGTTTAAAAATTGCATTTAATATCAATTTAAAATGTAATTCTTTTTTGTTTCATTATAAATAACATGCAAGTGTCTGAAAACATTGCATTTAGTTCATACTTTTCAAAGTCAATTATTTCTGTAATAAAACTTCAAAAGTAAGCCACGAAGTACTTCTGTTTGGGTTTATTTCAGCGAGTCAGATATGAATGAAGATTATGATAGTCATTGTTCAGTAAAATGATTTTAATGTGAATCTTTTTGACTGATCATTGCAGTGTTTTTATGTGAAGACAAGGCGATAGATAGAATATGGGTTTCGGGTTTTCATTTGCAGAGTCTGCTCACTTTAACTCTT
>CM049833.1:28797913-28817913 GCA_027422435.1 Schizopygopsis pylzovi | reverse complement strand
GATTTATGTTCTGGAAACGTATGCAAATTAGTGCATATTTCAGATAATGCCTCATTACTTACAATACAAACTCGTTTCTTACAAAACAGCAGCTTAACTATTTTATGAAACTTAGTAATGGTAAAGGTATTGTACCCTTAAATGATGATTAAGTTGCTTTATCATGCACTACACATACATAGCTACCTAAACAGCCCTACACACGCACACGTCACACTTTCACACACACACACACAGACACACATCACACAGTATCATTCTACACACGTTTCACACATTATCACACAAAATGTACCTCTACACATCACACTCACAACACACTATCATACACACACACTAACAAACATTGTACCCTAAACACACACTACACACATGCACACACACACACACACACACACACACACACACACACACACACACACACACACACACACACACACACACACACACACACACACACACACACACACATGTACCCTCAACACACACACACACACACACACACACACACACACACACACACCACACACACACACACACACACACACATGTACCCAACACACACACACACACACACACACACACACACAC
The DNA here is from genome assembly GCA_027422435.1 of Schizopygopsis pylzovi. Lineage (NCBI taxonomy): Eukaryota > Metazoa > Chordata > Actinopteri > Cypriniformes > Cyprinidae > Schizopygopsis > Schizopygopsis pylzovi. The sequence goes on along the minus strand of CM049833.1, from coordinate 28,817,322 downwards.
ACACACCACACACACACACACACATGCTACCCTAACACACACACACACACACACACACACACACACACACACACACACACACACACACAGATACGCACGCACGCACGCACACACACAGACACGCACGCACGCACGCACGCACACACACACACACACACACACACACACACAGTGAGTCACAGGCATGTAAATAACCCAATCGAAACGGTTCCAAATAAATAATGATTCATACACATGACACTGTATTCAAGTTTTTCCAACTTACTGTTTACAATCAAGTTTTAAAAGCACTGCATGTATCTGAATATGTAAATAATAAAATATCCGGTTTCTTCAGCGTACTTGTGTCTCAGTCTCACCCCAGACCTGATTCTACTGCGGAGCATAAAATACAGTCAATTACGGCTTAAATTGCTTATATTTGTTCACCAAAGCACCTTTTGATAAAACATAATAGAAACCCATTTGTGCGTCAGCGCAGTAACTGCAGTCATCAAGTAAAACGACAGACAAACACCAGACAGAAAGATGCAAAGAAGCAATCAAAGTCATTTCAGATGTCATCTTCATAAACGAATTCAATCGAATGACATGGCAAATATTCAATACAAGAGACAAGAATTACTGTTATTATATGTCATTTGCAGCAAACTTACAGTAAAGGTAAAGGAAAAACCATCAGTGCAATAAAGCAACCTTTAGATTTACAGTCCAGATATTTCCCTTCAATATGATTATTTGGAAGGTCATAAAAATGAAGGTTTTATGTTTTTTATGTTTTATTTATTTATTTATTTATAAAAAAACTCCAAACATTGTAAAATAAACAATAGCTGAAATAAAATAACTTTATTTTATAAACTTATATTTTAACTTGTTACCAATATAACATGTATTTTCTTAATAGTTTAACTTTCACAGATTAATCAGACGAATAGAGATGTCCAACGAGCAACATTTAAAATAAATAGAAAACTTTTGTAACTTATTATTTTATTTTTTTACAGAGCTGTAAAAAATCAAGAGTTGAGAGAACTTAAACGTTCAAGGCAACCAGCTTCAGCAGATGTTTGAGTTTCTCAACTTTGTGTTGTATAAACTTAAAACAATACGTTGAGAAACTCATAAATCTGCTGAAGCTGCTTGCCTTGAACATTTAAGTTCTCTCAACTCTTCGATTTCTAGTTAGCTCAAAGTTAGCTCAATTGTTTTTTTTACAGTGTAGAGGAATAAAATGAAGATACTGTATGTGTCAAAATCTCACACGCCAGCTGCTCTCACTGTCAAACTGCACTTTAAAAGCCATCTCCCTTCATCAGAGCTTCTTTTCACATCGAAGAAAGCTCTACCACTTCTGGCCTGATTGTGAATCTGATTTGAATGTGAACGGCACAGAGACACGTTATTGAGCTCAGTGTGAGTTTGAGATTATTACATGCCATCATCCTACATAACTTCACTCACTTCAGATCTGAATTATACCCGCAGCGCTGACACGATTTCCCATCGAGTCTGACGCGTGAGAGTCGCGGTCCTTCGCCGGGACAGACTGACTGTCTGAGGAACAGATGACACGATTTCCCATCGAGTCTGACGCGTGAGAGTCGCGGTCCTTCGTCGGGACAGACTGACTGTCTGAGGAACAGATGACACGATTTCCCATCGAGTCTGACGCGTGAGAGTCGCGGTCCTTCGCCGGGACAGACTGACTGTCTGAGGAACAGATGACACGATTTCCCATCGAGTCTGACGCGTGAGAGTCGCGCTCCTTCGCCGGGACAGACTGACTGTCTGAGGAACAGATGACACGATTTCCCATCGAGTCTGACGCGTGAGAGTCGCGGTCATTCGCCGGGACAGACTGACTGTCTGAGGAACAGATGACACGATTTCCCATCGAGTCTGACGCGTGAGAGTCGCGGTCATTCGCCGGGACAGACTGACTGTCTGAGGAACAGATGACACGATTTCCCATCGAGTCTGACGCGTGAGAGTCGCGGTCATTCGCCGGGACAGACTGACTGTCTGAGGAACAGATGACACGATTTCCCATCGAGTCTGACGCGTGAGAGTCGCGGTCCTTCGTCGGGACAGACTGACTGTCTGAGGAACAGATGACACGATTTCCCATCGAGTCTGACGCGTGAGAGTCGCGGTCCTTCGCCGGGACAGACTGACTGTCTGAGGAACAGATGACACGATTTCCCATCGAGTCTGACGCGTGAGAGTCGCGGTCCTTCGCCGGGACAGACTGACTGTCTGAGGAACAGATGACACGATTTCCCATCGAGTCTGACGCGTGAGAGTCGCGGTCCTTTGTCGGGACAGACTGACTGTCTGAGGAACAGATGACACGATTTCCCATCGAGTCTGACGCGTGAGAGTCGCGGTCCTTCGCCGGGACAGACTGACTGTCTGAGGAACAGATGACACGATTTCCCATCGAGTCTGACGCGTGAGAGTCGCGGTCCTTCGCCGGGACAGACTGACTGTCTGAGGAACAGATGACACGATTTCCCATCGAGTCTGACGCGTGAGAGTCGCGGTCCTTCGCCGGGACAGACTGACTGTCTGAGGAACAGATGACACGATTTCCCATCGAGTCTGACGCGTGAGAGTCGCGGTCCTTCGCCGGGACAGACTGACTGTCTGAGGAACAGATGACACGATTTCCCATCGAGTCTGACGCGTGAGAGTCGCGGTCCTTCGCCGGGACAGACTGACTGTCTGAGGAACAGATGACACGATTTCCCATCGAGTCTGACGCGTGAGAGTCGCGGTCCTTCGCCGGGACAGACTGACGGTCTGAGGAACAGATGACACGATTTCCCATCGAGTCTGACGCGTGAGAGTCGCGGTCCTTCGCCGGGACAGACTGACTGTCTGAGGAACAGATGACACGATTTCCCATCGAGTCTGACGCGTGAGAGTCGCGGTCCTTCGCCGGGACAGACTGACTGTCTGAGGAACAGATGACACGATTTCCCATCGAGTCTGACGCGTGAGAGTCGCGGTCCTTCGCCGGGTCACACTGACTGTCTGAGGAACAGATGACACGATTTCCCATCGAGTCTGAGGCGTGAGAGTCGCGGTCCTTCGTCGGGACAGACTGACTGTCTGAGGAACAGATGACACGATTTCCCATCGAGTCTGACGCGTGAGTGTCGCGGTCCTTCGTCGGGACAGACTGACTGTCTGAGGAACAGATGACACGATTTCCCATCGAGTCTGACGCTTGAGAATCGCGGTCCTTCGCCGGGACAGAATGACTGTCTGAGGAACAGATGACACGATTTCCCATCGAGTCTGACGCGTGAGAGTCGCGGTCCTTCGCCGGGACAGACTGACTGTCTGAGGAACAGATGACACGATTTCCCATCGAGTCTGACGCGTGAGAGTCGCGGTCCTTCGCCGGGACAGACTGACTGTCTGAGGAACAGATGACACGATTTCCCATCGAGTCTGACGCGTGAGAGTCGCGGTCCTTCGTCGGGACAGACTGACTGTCTGAGGAACAGATGACACGATTTCCCATCGAGCCTGACGCGTGAGAGTCGCGGTCCTTCGTCGGGACAGACTGACTGTCTGAGGAACAGATGACACGATTTCCCATCGAGTCTGACGCGTGAGAGTCGCGGTCCTTCGTCGGGACAGACTGACTGTCTGAGGAACAGATGACACGATTTCCCATCGAGTCTGACGCGTGAGAGTCGCGGTCCTTCGCCGGGACAGACTGACTGTCTGAGGAACAGATGACACGATTTCCCATCGAGTCTGACGCGTGAGAGTCGCGGTCCTTCGCCGGGACAGACTGACTGTCTGAGGAACAGATGACACGATTTCCCATCGAGTCTGACGCGTGAGAGTCGCGGTCCTTCGTCGGGACAGACTGACTGTCTGAGGAACAGATGACACGATTTCCCATCGAGTCTGACGCGTGAGAGTCGCGGTCATTCGCCGGGACAGACTGACTGTCTGAGGAACAGATGACACGATTTCCCATCGAGTCTGACGCGTGAGAGTCGCGGTCCTTCGCCGGGACAGACTGACTGTCTGAGGAACAGATGACACGATTTCCCATCGAGTCTGACGCGTGAGAGTCGCGGTCATTCGCCGGGACAGACTGACTGTCTGAGGAACAGATGACACGATTTCCCATCGAGTCTGACGCGTGAGAGTCGCGGTCCTTCGCCGGGACAGACTGACTGTCTGAGGAACAGATGACACGATTTCCCATCGAGTCTGACGCGTGAGAGTCGCGGTCCTTCGTCGGGACAGACTGACTGTCTGAGGAACAGATTGACTTTAGGGACGTCAGACGCTTGGACAAACAGGGATCAGAGTATGTGTTTAAATGCTTTGTGTTGCTTCTATGCAATGTAATCCACAACAGATGACCTGTATATACAGTGGATAACCAGAAAAATCAAAAAAGCTTGCCGACCCTGGACTAGAAGATCAGTGATGAATACTTTACCAGACAGAGAAAGACTAGATTAAGTGACAAAACCTGACAAGAACATGTTTCATTCACATTTAACCCCAAATAAATCAAATGAATACTTTTATTGGGTTAAACAAAGCCTATTTTCAGTTCGTTTGCATTCATTGTGCCATTATTCTCATGTATATAATTCAAAACATTATTTTTACTGTAACAAAGAAAAGTAATACAATTAAAAAAAATATATAATGAATAAAAATTACAATAGATTATCTGAATTATAAAGTATTTATCATGGTATTATTTGTTATCAATATCAAATTTAATTCTAAATCTTCATTAATGAAAATCGAATGGTATTATCAATAGAGAATAATGTAAATTACCACAAAACATAAATGAATGACTCAATACAACAATGTTGACCAGGAGGAACATGTTTAATTGTCCTGCAGAATAGAATAGAAATAGAATGTATTATCTCAATTCTAAAGTATTTATTTACCATGGTATTATTTCTTGTATCTTAAACTGTAATTCCATATTTTCAGTAATGAAAATTACCATTAAGAACAATAACATAACATATAAATATATAATACTATTAATAATCACAAAATTAAACAAAAAACTAAAACTGCTAGACCACAGTTATGATTATCATGGAGGAAATGTTTAATTGTCATATAAATAAAATGATAAATAAATGAATTCTCTTGGTTTTGGGGTGAAACGGCAGATGTTTTCATGCGATTATCTGATTTCGTGAGGTCAGGGTGGCCTAACATGCACATTTCTGCTCCACTTCTCTGATTTCATTCATTTGTACCGTGTCTTCTCCTGACAGACAGGCGACTCGTCATCCTCCGTCTGCGTTTCTGCTGGTTAATTATTACCTAGGACAGATGATGCTCTAACAGTGTGACCTGATTCCCTTCTGTGATCACAGCATTTCAGCTTCATTTAATCAACTTTACCTCATTCCTCACACTTTTACACAGTCTGTGGCCTTCAAGACACACTTTAGAGCAGCGTCTAATTCCTCCTAGTTATGGGCAATGAACAGCTTTAATAATTAAACCGCAGAAATGTTCATCAGTAAACGTATATAAACCAGCATGAAAACGGATTTTATGAAGGTCTATGAGTTTAATAATTAAGATGACTCGTTCACAGCTGGAATCTGTTCCACACATTTTCTTTTCTTTGAACCATTTCCTACAATAGAGAGTGCACTTACTGAAAAGGACAGATTTGGTATATTCACATGATTTGACCTTTTCCTTTAACTCACATTAAGTGCAAACTGAACTTTTTCGTGCTATGAACCCGAGCTCTGAAGTACAAGCTTCTGGGAAACATTCATTCAATGCAAATATGCTCCTAATAACATCTGATTCTTCAGAGAAAGACATCAAGTGCTGTTCATTAATGACCGCTTCCATGCTCTCAAAGCATCTGATTCGAGTCATTTGGGTTAATCACATCCTACTGGCCAATCACAAGCAGAACATCTAATGAAGACAGTGATGTGAAGTTCCTCTGAGCGCAGTATAACGTGATATAGTTACGCTCGTTATCCAAACGACTGCCATAAATATTAATGACAGTTCAGTCTTGACCTAATTGCAGCCTCACGGAGAGAATAAAAGACTGGAAACTGGGTTAATATGAAGCTTTATGAATCATATCTCACCCTCATGTTGTTATAAACCTGAACGGCTTTCATAAAAGTGGTCCGTCCATATGTCTTATGATTGCTTTGTGTAAGAAACGGGTCAGTATCAGAGCAGCTGAACTGGAGATTCATGAATGAATCATTCAATCCCAGTTTTATGAACTGAATCAAGTGATTCTGAGATCCGAAAAATTTAATAAAATAAAATATGATCTAAAATGTAAAGTATTTATTTATCAGAGTATTACTTATTGTATCTTAATTCATACTGATTTAAACTGTAATTCTATATTTTCAGTAATGAAAATCAACATTAATCTGCAGACGTTCTCATGTTTTATGTGCTGATTTCATCATTATATATATTATATATATATACTGTATGTATACACATACACTGAACAAAGTTATAAATGCAATACTTTTGTTTTTGCTCCCATTTTTCATGAGCTGAATTCAAAGATCGAAGACTTTTTCTATGAACACAAAAGGCCTATTTCTCTCATATATTGTTCACAAATCTGTCTAAATCTGTGTTAGTGAACGAGATAATCATCCACCTCACAGGTGTGGCATATCAAGATGCTGATTAGACTGCATGATTATTGCACAGGTGTGTCTTAGGCTGGCCACAAAAAAAGGCCACTCTAAAATGTGCAGTTTTACTGTATTGGGGGGTCCGAAAACCAGTCAGTATCTGGTGTGACCACCATTTGCCTCACGCAGTGCAACACATCTCCTTCACATAGAGTTGATCAGGTTGTTGTTTGTGGCCTGTGGGATGTTGGTCCACTCCTCTTCAATGTTGTGTGAAGTTGCTGGATATTGGCAGGAACTGGAACACGCTGTCGTATACGCCGATCCAGAGCCTCCCAAACATGCTCAATGGGTGACGTGTCCGGTGAGTATACTGGCCATGCAAGAACTGGGATGTTTTCAGCTTCCAGGAATTGTGTACAGATCCTTGCAACATGGGGCCATGCATTATCATGCTGCAACATGAGGTGATGGTCGTGGATGAATGGCACAACAATGGGCCTCAGGATCTCGTCACGGTGTCTCTGTGAGCCACTCGATCCACACCGTTGACATCAGCAAACCGCTCACCCACACGACGCCATACACGCTGTCTGCCATCTGCCCTGTACAGTGAAAACCGGGATTCATCCGTGAAGGGAACACCTCTCCAAAGTGTCAGACGCCATCGAATGTGAGCATTTGCCCACTCAAGTCGGTTACGACGACGAACTGCAGTCAGGTCGAGACCCGATGAGGACGACAAGCATGCAGATGAGCTTCCCTGAGACGGTTTCTGACAGTTTGTGCAGAAATTCTTTGGTTATGTAAACTAGGGGTCGACCGATTATCGGCGCCGATATTAAGCATTTTACCGATTATCGATATCGGCCATTTTCAAAACAGATGTGCCGATAATTTTTTTTATTTTTTATAATGCAAACAAACATACTATTTACAGGTGACATTATTTATTGGTGAATAAATAATACACGTGCAATTATTTAATTTTTAAATGCGCTATTTGGCTCGATGCAGCCTGTCTGAGCTCAACACTCTGTGAGAGTGAGGCGATCTCTCAATCTCTGAGAGCAATCTCCGCCCACCGCTCATCTGATATGTAGAGAGTCACGAGTCCGACCAATCAACGCGGAAAACTGAAGGCAGTCTCACACCGAAAGCACTTGCTAACTGGAGCTGCGTCAGTGATCACGCATCAGTTGTCTCTCAAAGGTAAAGCAGCAGCAGACATTGCTGAAGTTGCAAAACACCTCAATATAACCCATGATGTCCGCGATGCGGAAAATGCGGGCGGAATCGCGGAATGCAGTCATATAATGGAATTTACCGTATAACGCGGAATGTCACGGAATGTGTCGAAGTTTGGATGAATTAATCAAAAGTAGGTCAGTACACTTAAATCGACTCGCGCTATGGACTAGTATCTATAAATATTAAGCCGCAAAAACACTTTAAATATGAATCCTGCATGTTCTGCATCTCTGTTAATGAATGACACAGACGTGCGGTTTCATTTACTGCACACACACATACTGAAGCGCGTGCTGCTCGCGGTGTTTTCAGCATCTGCCGTCTCACTAAATGAGGACATAAATACATGAACAACATCCCCAGAACTGCTCGCAGAGTCACTTCATGAGCATTTGACCGTTTCATTTGAGTAAAAACGATCGTCATATCATATATACATAGGCTACAGAAACTTAAAAGGTCCTCATGGCAACCTGTCAAAATATAAGTTCGGTTTAGCCGAATATATTACTGTATACGTAATACAACTACAACAATTATTACAACTTTTGTTGAGAATAATAACACAATACGCTATTTCTTCCATGTTTTAATTTTAATAGTAAACTCATTTGTTTGCCAAAAATAAAGTCTAACTCTCATTTGATTAAAAGATAAATTAAATTAATGTTTTATGCCTTCATTTGCACTGTACTGTAAATTAAAACCAACGGAAATGTTGTTGTTATTAACAGTTTTCAGAATTAAAGACATGTTTAAAAGCATTTAAAGAACGTTTTTTTGTCAGAGCTCTTGTTATTATTAATTTTGACATTAATTTTCATTTTTACACCAGACACGTATATCGGTTCAAAATATCGGTTATCGGTCTACTTGATCTGTAATAATCGGTATCGGTATCGGCCCTGAAAAATACATATCGGTCGACCCCTAATGTAAACCGATTGTTGCAGCAGCTGTCCGGGTGGCTGGTCTCAGACGATCTTGGAGGTGAAGATCCTGGATGTGGAGGTCCTGGGCTGGTGTGGTTATACGTGGTCTGCGGTTGTGAGGCTGGTTGGATGTACTGCCTAATGCTCTGAAACGCCTTTGGAGAAGGCTTATGGTAGAGAAATGAACATTAAATTCACAGACAACAGCTCTGGTGGACATTCCTGCAGTCAGCATACCAATAGCACGCTCCCTCAAAACTTACGACGTCTGTGGCATTGTGCTGTGTGATAAAACTGCACATTTTAGAGTGGCCTTTTATTGTGGCCAGCCTAAGACACACCTGTGCAATAATCATGCTGTCTAATCAGCATCTTGATATACCACACCTGTGAGGTGGATGGATTATCTCGTGCTCACTAACACAGATTTAGACAGATTTGTGAACAATATTTGAGAGAAATAGGTATTTTGTCTACAAGTCTTCGATCTTTGAGTTCAGCTCATGAAAAATGGGGGCAAAAACAAGTGTTGTGTTTATAATTTTGTTCAGTATATATAAAAAATTTCGTACCAATCAGTAAAAAAAAAAAACTAAATGTATTTATTTATTTTTATTTCAGTATAAAACGACTAAACAGTAGCAGAGGGTTAAATAGCCCTGTGACTGCTCTGCAAACAATCCGGCCAAAACAAAACTGCAAGAGACGAGTTATATACGCAGTAGAGCTCTGTGAACGACAGCCTTTAACCAGCACAATGAAAGCTGCAGACCTTTCAGCACAGATTGCATGTAAACCTGCCTGTCTATCACTCACCAATCCTCACAAATCACAAAGCCAACGCAGCTCACACGTCACAGTTACTGATACACATCTACTGAAGAACAGATGCAATTGAACCTGCTTTATTGACAAAAAAGAGGGCTCACAACCTCTTGTTCTTACACAAAGAAGTATTGCTCTCTGTTTCAGATAAGAGGCTGAGCTCCTTGAGGATGTAATCCTACAAGCACTGTGTTATCTGAGAGACCTGCACGCCTGATATTAGACCCTTCGTGAGAGTATTCAAGACACAAGTGCTACATATTATCAATACACACATGTGCTACATATGTATCAATACACACATGTGCTACATATGTATCAATACACACATGTGCTACATATGTATCAATACACACATGTGCTACATATGTATCAATACACACATGTGCTGCATATGTATCAATACACACATGTGCTACATATGTATCAATACACACATGTGCTACATATGTATCAATACACACATGTGCTGCATATGTATCAATACACACATGTGCTACATATGTATCAATACACACATGTGCTGCATATGTATCAATACACACATGTGCTGCATATGTATCAATACACACATGTGCTGCATATGTATCAATACACACATGTGCTGCATATGTATCAATACACACATGTGCTGCATATGTATCAATACACACATGTGCTGCATATGTATCAATACACACATGTGCTACATATGTATCAATACACACATGTGCTGCATATGTATCAATACACACATGTGCTGCATATGTATCAATACACACATGTGCTGCATATGTATCAATACACACATGTGCTGCATATGTATCAATACACACATGTGATACATATGTATCAATACACACATGTGCTGCATATGTATCAATACACACATGTGCTGCATATGTATCAATACACACATGTGCTACATATTATCAATACACACATGTGCTACATATGTGTGTAAATGTACAGTATATTCATGCTTTTTTATTTTAATCTTTTTATGACTGGCAAGTCAGGAAATATAAAATAAGGAAATAATGAATTCATGCATGCAAAAAACTGAAAAGTAACAATAATGACAGCTAAATATCTATACAATAATATGATATCAAATATTACAATTCATGACAAGATTAGATGTGTAATAATTCACAAATTGAGAAATTTCATGATTCATATTCTCTAATGAAATATATAAAAATCAACATTTACATTTTTATAAAATATTTTTTGATATAATAACAGTCAGATATTATCAAAAATAATATAAAAATACTTTACTGTAATACTTTGATATTAAAAATTCTAAAAGAAGATTAGAAAGTCAAGAAAGTGATGATGCAAAGAAATATTCATGATTCATACATTTTCTCTGATGAAGTATAAAACTACATTTAAAATATTTTGATATAGTATTTTTTGATACACTGTAGAACAAAATGTTTCAAAAAGTTGTTTCAACTTAAAATAATTTGTTACCTCGCTGACTTAAAATGTTTTGTTTAGTCAACTTGTAACGTCTCGGTTACGTATGTAACCCTCGTTCCCTGAAGGAGGGAACGGAGACGTCACGTCGGATGACCGACGAATTGGGATCTCGCCAGAGAGACCTATCCACTTCGAGTGTAACTAAACGAGCCAATGGACAATGGCATGCGATCATTGCATCCAGCTGCCGCTGATCACAGCGTGAGTATAAGAGGCAGCCGGTGCACCGCATTAATCATGTTTTCGCTGAGGAGCCGAGCCGGAGACCCGGCCGCCCAGCGGTGGTACAGCAACTGTGGCGACGGGACGTGACGTCTCCGTTCCCTCCTTCAGGGAACGAGGGTTACATACGTAACCGAGACGTTCCCTTTCAGTCGGTCACTCCGAGTCACGTCGGATGACCGACGAATTGGGATCCCTACCAAAGCGCCACAGGAGCTGCCCCTTCCAGCGCCCTGTGTAGACCTCCTGATCCTTCCTATAAGGCAGACGATAGGACCGGGCTACACAGAGAAGGTCGACTACTGCTGTCCCTAGAGCAACCCAAACAGTAGGACTTGAATAACACTGGGAAAGTGTGCCCTTCCACGTGGAAGAGGCACACTGCGGAGTCACCTCCTCCCAGCGGGGGTTAAGTGACATTACTCACGTGAAGTAACCCCGTAGGGCCCAATGCACATGTGATGGCTCAGGCTGCATCATTAGAGACGGCAGAACATGGTCTACCTGGGGAACACGGTTCTAATAAGCATACCGTGGAAAACACATATGGGATCCCAACAGGGTCACTCATATGGGCACTAGCCTCACACCAGATTTCAAGAATTCATTGGCTGAAAGGCCTGGCGCCGTACGTTCCGCCACGTCTGGGCACCGGAGTGCTGGAGGACTCGACAGGGTTTGCCCGGTTAGGGAACTCTCTGGAGAATAAGGCGTTTAGGGACGCCGGAAGCCGACTCTGAACAGGGCCTCTCAGTGCCACTACCCGTTTGAGGTGAGAACACAGGAGGAAACCGGTTCGACACGCAGGCTATAGAACCTAGCGAACGTGTTGGGAGTCGCCCAACCCGCAGCTCTACAGATGTCTGCTAGCGAGGCGCCACGAGCCAGCGCCCAGGACGATGCAACACCCCTAGTGGAGTGAGCACGCAACCTGAGCGGGCAGGGCACACCTTGTGCTTCATAGGCCAAGGTGATAGCATCCACTATCCAGTGGGCCATCCTCTGCTTGGAAACAGCCTTCCCCTTCTGCTGTCCACCGTAGCAGACAAAGAGCTGCTCTGAGGTCCTAAAGCTCTGAGTTCTATCCGTGTACTGTCGCAGTGCGCGTACCGGACAGAGCAAAGCTAGGGCTGGGTCTGCCTCCTCCGGGGGCAGCGCTTGCAGATTCACTACCTGGTCCCTGAAGGGAGTGGTAGGAACCTTGGGCACATAGCCGGGCCGGGGCCTCAGTGTTGCACTGGAGTCAGCCGGCCCAAACTGAAGGCACGAATCGTCGACCGAAAATGCCTGCAGGTCCCCCACCCTCTTGATCGAGGCCAATGCAGTCAGGAGTAGGGTTTTCATAGATAGAAACTTCAATTCGACTGACTGCAAAGGCTCAAAGGGGGCAGTTATTAGGGCTCTTAGCACCAAAGCCAAATCCCAAGAGGGTAGAGAGGGGGGCCTAGGAGGGTTCAACCTCCTGGCCCCTCTAAGAAACCTGACAACCAGATTGTGCTTCCCCACCGACTTCCCCTCTATGGGGTCGTGGTAAGCAGAAATAGCGGCCACATAAACCTTTAGGGTGGAAGGGGACAGCCTACGCTCCAACCCTTGCTGTAAGAAGGAAAGCACAGCTCTGATCGAGCATCTCCGGGGGTCCTCCTGGTGGGAGGAACACCATTCGACGAACAGGTTCCACTTCAGAGTATAGGCCCGTCTCGTGGATGGTGCCCGTGCTGAAGTGATAGTGAGTGCTACCTCCTGGGGTAGGTCAGCTAGAACCTCCGCGTCCCATCCAGGGACCATACGTGGAGTTTCCACAGGTCCGGGCGCGGGTGCCATAGGGTGCCCCGTCTCTGAGAAAGCAGATCCTTCCTCAGAGGAATTGGCCAGGGAGGGGCTGTCGCGAGGAGCATGAGTTCCGGGAACCAGGTCCTGTTGGGCCAATATGGAGCCACTAACAAGACCTACTCCTCGTCCTCCCTGATCTTGCACAGTGTCTGTGCTAGTAGGCTCACTGGGGGGAACGCATATTTGCGCAGGCCCCGGGGCCAGCTGTGTGCCAGTGCATCCGTGCCGAGCGTTGCCTCGGTTAGGGAGTAGAACTCTTGGCAGTGGGTGGTTTCTGGAGATGCAAACAGGTCGACCTGAGCAGCTCTGAACCGTCCCCAAATCAGCTGAACCGCCTGGGGATGGAGTCTCCACTCGCCTGGAAGTGCTGCTCGAGACAGCTCGTCGGCTGCCCGATTGAACACTCCTGGGATGTGGATGGCACGAAGGGACCTCAGATGCTTCTGACTCCAGAGGAGGAGGTGGCGGGCGAGTTGCGACATGCGACGGGAGCGCAAACCGCCTTGCCGGTTGATATACGCAACGGTCGCAGTGTTGTCCGTACGGACCAGAACGTCCTTGCGCTGAAGGCGCCCTCTGAGACGGCTCAGGGCAAGGCGTACTGCTAGCAACTCGAGGCAATTGATATGCCAATGCAGTTGGGGACCCGTCCAAACCCCTGATACTGCGTGCCCGTTGTACGTGGCTCCCCAGCCTGTGGTCGAGGCATCTGTGAATACCACAGCATGCCTGGATACCTGCTCCAGGGGCACTCCTGCCCGAAGGAACGAGGGATCTGACCACGGCCTGAAGGTCTTGCGGCAGGCCGGTGTAATCTGAACCCGGTAAGTGCCGCGTTTCCACGCCCACCTCGGGATTCGGCCATAGAGCCAGTGCTGAAGCGGTCTCATATGGAGCAGACCGAGCGGAACTGTCACCGCAGCTGCAGCCATATGCCCCAGGAGCCTCTGAAAGAGTTTCAGTGGAACCGCCGTCCTGCCTGATAAGGTCTTGAAGCAGTTCAGCACTGACTGAGCACGTTCCTGGGTGAGGCGTGCTGTTTGGTTGACCGAATCGAACTCCATGCCGAGAAAAGAGATCCTCTGCGTTGGCACGAGTTTGCTCTTTCCCCAGTTGACCCGAAGGCCCAGCAGGCTGAGGTGCTTGAGCACCAGGTCCCTGTGTGCAGACAACTGCTTGCGAGACTGTACGAGTATGAGCCAGTCGTCGAGGTAGTTGAGAATGCGCACACCTTGTTCTCTCAGGGGGACAAGGGCCGCCTCCACGACTTTGGTGAAAACGCGAGGCGACAGGGACAGCCCGAAGGGCAGGACCTTGTACTGATACGCCTGTCCCTCGAACGCGAAACGCAGGAATGGCCTGTGTCGCGGGAGGATCGAGACATGAAAGTACGCGTCCTTCAGGTCGATTGCTGCAAACCAATCTAGGGGACGGACGCATCCAAAAATGCGTTTCTGCGTCAACATCTTGAACGGCAGCTTGTGAAGTGCACGGTTCAAAACTCGCAGATCCAAGATCGGTCGTAACCCACCACCTTTCTTGGGCACAATGAAGTAGGGGCTGAACAACCCCGACCTCATATCGGCTGGAGGGACCGGCTCTATCGCGTCCTTCGCCAGTAGGACTGCGATTTCCGCACGCAAGACAGGAGCATCGGCGGGTTTGACTGAAGTGAACCGGATGCCCCTGAACTTGGGGGGACGCCGGGCGAACTGAACCGCATAGCCGAGTCTGATGGTCCGTAGGAGCCACCGAGACGGACTGGGGAGCGCTAGCCAGGCTCCGAGAGACCGTGCCAGCGGCACCAACGGAGCCACCGACGTACCCGTGGTGGGGCAGCGATGTGGAACACAGGGACCCGGCCCGGGGCCTGTGAAGGCCTGGCCTGTGATGGCAGGGGGCGGGGTCTGGGTGTGTAGTGTAACACTCACCTGATTCCTCCTCGTGTGGGAGGAAACGCAGGAGCCCGGCTTGTGTGTGACGACTTGTAGCGGGGGCTTGAGTGCTACTGCCTTTACCCGGTTCCACAAATGGGCAGGAGGGGTGCTCTTGGGCAACCCCCCCCTGCCTGGCGAGAGAGGAGGAAGGAAGTGATCCCGTGATGCACGGTACACCACTCTCCTCCTCTTGAGACCCAGAGACTGAGGAAACTGCTCTTTTATTGAAGTTTTGGGTACCGCTGGCTGCTGGGCCAGCGGCGGAACAAAAACAAAACGAAACAAAGGATTCTCCACCCGGCCCTCCTCCGGGGGAGGGAGTGGTGCGGTCACCATCTCCCGACGAGCAGTTCCCTCCATCTCTGGGTCGCCCGTCTCAGGGCCTCTTGCACTTGCGCTTGCCGCCGGGTCTGGCGGGGGCCTGGACGGGCTGGGCGTCCTGTCTGTGACCGGCTCCACGACGCCGCACGGTGGAAGGCTGCTGCCGCGGCGTGGGAGCGGGGGCGGCCACAGGGGGGCGCCCACGGCGACGAGCAGGCTGAGGGGCTGCAGCCGGAGTGGAAGCAGCAGCGGGTTTCCTCCGGCGCATGATGTGCTTAATCGCCTCAGTCTGCTTCTGTGCTGCCGAAAACTGCTGGGCACAGCTCTCGACAGCGTCGCCGAAAAGGCCGGTCTGTGACATGGGAGCATTCAGGAACTGTACCTTCTCCTGCTCCTTCATGTCAGTGAGACACAGCCAGAGATGGCGCTCCTGGACCACAAGCGTGGACATCGCACGACCCAGAGACTGTGCGGTCACCTTCGTCGCTTGGAGCGCGAGGTCCGTCGCAGCACGCAGCTCATGTAGAACCGCCAGGTCGTGCCCACCCTCGTGCAGGTTTCTCAGTGCTTTGGCCTGATGGACCTGCAGTAACGCCATGGCGTGTAGGGCAGAAGCCGCCTCCCCACAGGCTCTATAAGCACTGCCAGTGAGGCCTGACGAGTACTTACAGGCCCGTGAGGGGAGACACGGTTCACCCCGCAGAGTGGAAGCGACTGTTGGACACAACTGCATGGCCACAGACCGCTCCACAGAGGGGATGCCCGTGTACCCCAAAGCGGCTCCACCATCGAGGGTGGTGAGGGGGGAGGTGCCACAAGGTTTATTTCGGGCAGTAAAAGGTGCCTTCCATGACCTTGTAAGCTCCTCATGCACTTCCGGAAAGAATGGCACCGGAGGGGGGCGCTGAAAACCAGCGCGACCCCCCCCGAGAAACCACTCGTCCAACCTAGAAGGGTCGGGACGCGGTGGAGGATTCCACACGAGCCCGACGTTCTCGGCGGCCCGGGAAAGCATAGCCGTCATCTCTGGGTCTGGCTCGGACAACGCTACCACACCCGAAGGGGGCAACGCAGCCGAGTCGTCATGCCCGGAGAGAGAGGGCTCGCCCTCCGATGCAGCGACCGACATCTGGTCATCAGGGGAGGCACCGAAGGAAACGGGTGGGGTACCCCACTCAGCAGAGGCCCCAGTCCGAACCAACGGTACCCCCGCCGGCTGCGGAGTGCCTGAGGGGTGAGAACCTCCACTTGGGGAAGCCCTCACCGTAATCCTCAGATCACCTCTGACTCCACCGGATGCTGTGCCGCCCCGTTTTGTGCCAGGACGAACGCCAGATCGCGGCAGAGGCAGAGGGACCCTGCCATGTTTGACACAGCGGAGTCTATTGCGCAACTCCGAGATGGTCATGTCCCCACAAGAAGAACATGAACCATCCACGAAAGCTTCCTCAGCGTGCTGAATGCCCAGACACGTGAGGCAGTGATCGTGACCGTCCTGAGGCGCCAGAGATCGACCGCACCCAGAAACGCACGGGTGATAAGACATCTTTAAAAAGACGCGATCACCCGTGTACTCTTTTAGAGAAATTTGCTCTTTTAGTGCTGAAGCACGCAGGGGAGCTGGCCACCGCACACTCCTGTGTGACTGTCTTCACGGACCGTTGTTCTCCCGTGAGACCGCGACCACCGCTGCTGTGCCGTAACGCCCGCACTCGTGAAGCTTCTCGTAGCGTCAGGAAGAGCAGTAGTGAAACACCACCGCTCGGCTCCGAAGCGAAAGGATGATTAATGCGGTGCACCGGCTGCCTCTTATACTCACGCTGTGATCAGCGGCAGCTGGATGCAATGATCGCATGCCAATGTCCATTGGCTCGTTTAGTTACACTCGAAGTGGATAGGTCTCTCTGGCGAGATCCCAATTCGTCGGTCATCCGACGTGACTCGGAGTGACCGACTGAAAGGGAATGTTAAGATACTCAATGTTAATTTAAGAACAAATGGAATATTTTAGTTGACTAAATAAAACATTTTAAGTCAGCGGGTAACAAATGATATTACGATAAAACAACTATATTTAATGTTTACAGTGAATACAGCAGTTACAGTCCAGGCATTGAAGGAGTGCAGATATTTCCCCAAACACAATGAAATATTTGACTTTTGTGAAACGTTGCTTGTTTTACTCGGAGTCTGCGTGCTGCTCGATGACACACAATATTTCAGAAATATGCTTCTTATCACCATAAAAAGTGATACGTTGACTTGACTTAAAAAAATGCCTTAAAGATTGCCGTTGCCTTAAAATGATTAAGTAATTAATAATAAAAAAGTACAAGTTAAGTGAATTGTCAGTTGTGACTTAACTTTTTCAATTATTATTTTTTAAAGTTAAGTAAGCATCACTTTTTACAGTGTATAATAACAGCTAAAAATTAACGTAAATAACATTACATATAATACTGAATACTGAATAATATAAACATTCCCGACAACACAATTAGAAAATCATGATTTGATGGTCAGGAAGAAATATTAATTATTCATACATTTTATCAGATATTTTTTTTTATATATTTTAATATAATATTTGATACAATAACAGAAAAATATAATACGCCAACTAATAGAATATTAAATAATATTAAACACGCGCGCGCACGCACGCACGCACCCACCCACCCACCCACACACACACACACACACACACACACACACACACACACACACACACACACAAACACATGTTGGTTTTTATGGTTTACGGGGACTCTTCATAGGCGTAATGGTTTTATACTGTACAAGCTGTATGTGCTATTGCCCTACACCTACCCTACACCTAAACTTAGCCCTCACAGGAGACGGCGCATTTCTATTTTCCCTCAAAAAAACTCACTCTGTATGATTTATAAGCGTTTTAAATTATGGGGACACTGAAAATGTCCTCATAAATCACCTTCTCCTTGTAATACCTATGTCATACCCATGTCATTATACAAATTTGTGTCCTCATAAACCACATAAACATGCACACACACACACACACACAATATTATTTGATATAATAACATCCAAATATTACATGAAATGAGAATAAACAATATTGAGATTCATTAAAAAAGCTCCAAGATTAGAAGATTAAGATTTACCTGCCAGTAAAAAAATATTGATGATCTATATCTTTTCTAAATTCCACAGATGTATAAAAGAAATACATTTCTACTAACATTAAGGTACATCAATTTGTTACCCAGACAGAATTATTGAAAAGGATATCAAAGTGTGTGCACCTTCATTCCACTCTCATCTGACATTACATGGAAAGTAACTCGTTTATTTTCACTAATGCATGTGAACGCAGCAGTACAACATGGACGGATAATTAGCACAGAAAATAAACAGTACTGTGTGTTCGTGGCAGAACCATGCTGAAAACAACACATCTAATATAAGCAGGTGATTAGACGGGATGTGTGGAGCCTGGTTGCTATAATAATGATGACAGGGAAATATGTGCTCTGTATGTAGAGCCGTGATGCTGGAGCACAGGAGCTGCTTCATCACTGCACACACAGGCCAGACCATCAGAGGATTTACCAACTACTCGTTACTGTTGTGTTCTCTTCTCAGCACCTATTCTTAACCCCGTTAAGACGTCACACACATGTCAGGAGCAGGAGGATGAAATAAACCAATCAAATCTCAGCTAACCAGATTTAAAACCCATAGAAACGCTGTTTGTGTGGAATTTATGTGGTTTATTTCACACAGCATGAAGAGAATGTTACACACTGTCAAACATATTTATCTACTCTAAAATAACACGTATAATTCATGTCGCTTGCTGTTTCTTTCTAATTGTGAAATTCAATAGCAATTTCTGTGTGATAATTATTTCTACTTTTTTTATTTCCTGCTTTAAAAATTCCAAGTTCATTTAATTCATTGCAAAATAAAATAAA
>CM049833.1:28627913-28792913 GCA_027422435.1 Schizopygopsis pylzovi | reverse complement strand
TTGTGGCAAATGTAAAGAGACTCCTTTAAGCCATTCATGAGAAATTGCATTGACAATATATGGCGCAGTACCGGTGGCGAGCCAGTGGGGGCGGTAGAGAGCAGAATGTGTGTGTATGCCCGGGGTAATACACACACTTTTTTCTCAGTTTACTATCTTTCTGAGGACCTCTCTGAAACGTTGAGAGAAGCCTATTTACAGACTCTGGAGGCCATTAGAGTGAAAAAAAAGTGAGGACCGGCCAAAATGTCCTCACTTTGCTAAAATGTCCTCACTCCAAAGGTTAAAAACTTGCGATGGTCCTCACAAAGATAGCCATACAAACACACACACACACACACACACACACACACACACACACACACACACACACACACACACACACACAAACAGTGGAGCTTTATAGTTTAGGAGACCACGGACCGTTTGCTCCATCAGCCGCTGCCTAGTGAACAGACAAGCCAGTCCAGTCACTGTTGTCAAGGTTTTATAAAGTCCACATTCACAGCTGCAGAAATAAAGGCACTAATTGTTCACACGTCAAACTTGGTGGCGTCAAACACTTGCATAAATACGGTTTAAAATAGACCCGACTCTTGCATCATTTCAAGTCGTTTTCAAATGACACACATTTGTTTCTTGGCATGAGGTGCGTTCAGCTTTTCTGATTCCGATAGAGGTTTATCAACCTGCCAGACGGCCGTATGTGTTATTAGGAGCGAGAGCAGCCAGAAATAGCAGCACACGACTCCTGAGAAATCCATCAGTGCAAATAACATCTGCTTTGCTCAAACACAGAGTCTGCTCTCTGCCTGCGCTGATGGGATCGTGGAGGGATAGAGACCGGTGTACTGGGGATATTGGGAGCGGAGTGTGCTTTATTAACAAGCTCATTGTCTAGATACAGAGCGATGCTGTGATCAAATAACATACTTGACTCTGCTGAGACTTGCACATGACAATTAACATATATAATATACTAATAAATAAGTATTACGATTTCTGTATTCACACGTGCCCAAAGGATCCGCACCAGAGGAGGAAACAAACTTAAGTTCGATTCAACTGAACCAAACAAGACAGGTGTGAATAACCCTAAATGTTCTAGTCTCTTCTGCAAACCAAGGTTGCATTTATATGATTAAAAATACAGTAAAATTTTGGAATATTTTTACAGCTGTTTTTCATTGGAAAATATGTTAAACTGTAATTTATTTCTGTGATGCGGCGCTGTATTTTCAGCATCATTACTCTTCAGTCTTCAGTGTCACATAATCTTCAGAAATCATAATAATATTCTGCTCATTAAACATTTCTGATTATTATCAATGTTGAATACAGTCATGCTGTTTCATATTTTTGTGTAAACCATGATACATTTAATTTTTTAGGATTCACAGATGAATAGAAAGTAAAAAAAAAAACGCATTTATTTGAAATATACATATTTTTTTGAACATTATAAATGACTTTTCTGGCACTTATGATAAATGTAATGCATCCTTGCAAAGTTATATATATATTATAATTAGTTTCTTTACAATAGTTTTGTGGTTTATCACAATTTAAACAACATGTGAAGCAGAAAAAATAGTGTTCAACATTGATAATGACCAGAGCAGCAAATCAGCTTATTAGGAAACAATAATAAAAATAAACATGCACGCTGGATGAATTATTCAATAACATCTATAATATGCGTTCAGAAAACAGACAATGGTGAATTTTCATTTTATGCTGACTTTAATACATTTTTTAGATCATACGATTGATGTCAATCATGTGATCATTCTTAAATCATGGTTTTCAGTCACATGATGCTGATAATATAATATGATAATGATAATTAAAAGCACAAGTATGTTCACTAGTGTTCTCAGACGTTATGGGATGTGTCGGATCAGACTCACATTAAGGCCAGGCCCAGGTAGTTAGCAGTGCTGCCCCAGTACATGGGGTTCTCCGTCACATTAAAGGGGAAACCAGACACCTTCTGATCCATGAGGATGTCAAAATAGTCCCCTGTTTAAGGATAAAAACACAATCATGAATCATAGAACTCCACATGTATCGTTTACACACAAACTCCAGGGAATTATGGCCCATGTTGAGCCTGAAAAACACTGCTTTCACAGGCAGCGTATGGAGGAAAGAAGGCATCATGTACATGTAGTGACTATAAATACTGGTGTTCAATATTCCCTCCTATTTACTCTTCTTACACAACATAATGCACAGCTGCACAGTTAACATCTTTATATACTGTAGAGACTTCATATCCCCAGCTCTATAAATATATTGCATTTATAGAAACAGGTCATGATTTCAATTCAGCATATCAAAAATATTAATAAATATACAAATATGTCAAATAAATGCTGTTGCACACAAAAGAACATGCATATAACAAACATGTGATAATATGCATGTTATTTTGTGTGCAACAGCATTTATTTATATATTTGTAGTGAAAATTAAATTAGGAGAAAAAAATTAACTAGGCTAATTAATCACACAATTTTCATCGTAATTAATTCCACCTAACATTAACATTTTTAAATAGACTTTTATATTGCACTAATTTCACATTCAATCTTCAAATGAATATAGAAACATCAAAGACAGTATATTTTTGTATTACTGAAGGTCAGTATCACTGATACCAATACTGAGGTCTCTATGATATTGTTATTCTTTCCCTAATATATAACCATTGAATATACCATTTAACATTACAGTATAATTGAGAGCTATCATTTTTAACATTTATTAGACTTTAAAAAACAACAACTTCTAATTGAAGTGAATTTAAACAATCTTCACATAAACCCATTATATTAAATGTCATATTCAGCAACCTGAAGTTATCAAACACTGAAGTCTAAATGAAATACAGATGAATCGTTGCTGCAACAAAAGCTTTCCTCTTGTTCGTTTGTAATTTAACAGATATCACAGCAGCTGGTTATGAGCTTGTCTGGCTGCTATTACTTTAAGAGCTGCTGCTGCTGGACGTGATGTGGATCGGACACATATTCTCTCATCACGCTTTAATATGAAATGATACAGGCTACAGCGCAAACATTAGTTTATACTGACATATCCGACAACATGTCATCTGCCCACAGTTCACTGTTGTTCTACTGAAGCTGTACCGTTTCCACGCTTGTTTGCCTCGCACCTGACGCTGAGACAAAGTGGAGTGCGTGTTTGAAAAGCATTGATCCGTTTAATGTGTTCGTAAAGACGTTCTGCTTCTAAATAAACACAATTGTTTGAGAAACAAGAGACTGAAGCAGCAGTTGTGAGTGAGGTGGCGTTAACTGGTTAATTGAAATGCTTAATTTTGACAGAACTAATATATACAGTGCCCTCCATAAGTAACGGGACAGTAAATACAAAATTGCTCTGTTCGCTGTGGAGTCAAGACATTTGCAAATATGATTAAAAGATGAATATGAGACAAAACTACAGAATGCCACATTTTATTATTAGCCGCTTCAACACATACATGTTTTACCAAATAAAAAGTTCAGCACTTTTAGAGTTTATCCACTCATTGATGTGAGCGTCAGTATTGGGACAGTTGAACATACGGCAGATATAAAATATTAAACGCTATTATTTAGTTTCAGATCCCAGCAGTGATTCTGTGACACATAGACATCACCAGACTCTCGATCTCATCCTTTGAAATACTTTCCCAGCCTTTAATGCAGCCAATTCCAACTGTTTCTGCCTTTACTCTCCTCTTCAGCTGGAGAAATTCATGTTCAATCAGATTTAAAGCTGGAGATTGTCTAAGACTTTCTATTTCTTTGCCCTTATAAACTCCTTGACTGAGCTGGCCGGGTGTTTTGGATCATTGTCCTGATGTAATATGAAGCACTTCCCAATGAATCCGGTGGCATTTTTGTGAATATTGGTAGACAAGATGGTTTTGTACCCTTCTAAATTCATTCTGCTACTGTCATCATACATGAAGTCATCAGTAGTGTTGTTCCAGAGACAGCCGTGCATGCCCATGCCATGACAACACCTCCACCATGCCATGACAACACCTCCACCATGCCATGACACCACCTCCACCATGCCATGACACCACCTCCACCATGCCATGACACCACCTCCACCATGCCATGACAACACCTCCACCATGCCATGACACTCACCTCCATCATGCCATGACACGACCTCCACCATGCCATGACACCACCTCCACCATGCCATGACACTCACCTCCACCATGCCATGACACCACCTCCACCATCCATGACACCCACCTCCACCATGCCATGACACCACCTCCACCATGCCATGACACCACCTCCACCATGCCATGACACCACCTCCACCATGCCATGACACCACCTCCACCATGCCATGACACCACCTCCACCATGCCATGACACCACCTCCACCATGCCATGACAACACCTCCACCATGCCATCACCTCCACCATGCCATGACATCACCTCCACCATGCCATGACACCACCTCCACCATGCCATGACACCACCTCCACCATGCCATCACCTCCACCATGCCATGACACCACCTCCACCATGCCATGACACCACCTCCACCATGCTTTACAGATGAGTCTGTATGATTGGGATCTTTTGCAGTTCCTTTTTTCTCCACAGTTTTGTTTTCCCATCACTTAGATAAAGATTCATCTTTGTCTCATCGGTCCATAAACACAGTTCCAGAACTCTTCTGGCTCACCTTTGTGCTGTTTTGCAAACTCTAATCTTGTCTTTCTATGTTTGGTGCTGGTCAGAGGTTTGCATCTCGCTGTAACGTCTGTAATTCTGTGTCAGAGTCTCCTGAGGACAGAAGATCGTCAGAACATCACCTCAGCTTTCTGGACGCTGTTGGTGATTTTACAGACACGTCTTTTAGGGTTCATTTTCACCTCTTTTATGATTTGTCTGTCATCAACTACTGTTGTTTTCTCAGTCGATCAGGTGGTTTTTGGTTGCTGGTGGTTTCCAAACTCGTGATTTCTCCATGCCCTTTGTTTTTGCTAGAGCTCTAATTTACTTATTTTATTTTAGCTTCCAAATTACATGCTTTTCTCTCAAAGTCAGCTCCCTCATCTTCATCCTGGTTTGTGTGTGTCATCTCCCTCCCTGCTTTTAATATCTGAAGAATTAATGCAACAGGACACAGCTGATCACTTAGAAAGACCCGTGAGGAAACTGGTCCAATACTTATGCTCACATCAGATCGGGGGATGAAACTCTGAAAGTGCTGAACTTCTTAGCTGGTAAAACATGTATGTGTTGAAGCGGCTAATAATAAAATGTGACATTCTGTAGTTTTGTCTCATATTAATCTTTTAATCATATTTGTAAATGTCTTGACTCCACAGCCAACAGAGCAATTTGGACTTTACTGTTCCAATACTTTTGGAGGGCATGCTGTATATATATATATACACACTCACTGGCCACTTTATTAGGTACACTTGCTAGGACCGGGTTGGACCCCTTTTTCCTTCAGAACTGTCTTAATTCTTCGTGGCATAGATTCAACAAGGTGATGGAAACATTCCTCAGAGATTTTGGTCCATATTGTCATGATAGCGTCACACAGTTGCTGCAGATTTGTCGTCTGCACATCCATGATGTGAATCTCTCGTTCCACCACAGTCCCAAAGGTGCTCTATTGGATTGAAAATCTGGTAGACTGTGGAGGATATTTGAATAAAGTGAACTCATTGTCATGTTCAAGAAACCAGTCTGAGATGATTTGATCTTTGTGACACGGTGCGTTATCCTGCTGGAAGTACATCAGAAGATGGTACACTGTAGTCATAAAGGGATGGACGTGGTCAGAAACAATACTCAGGTAGACTGTGGTGTTTAAACGATGCTCAATTGGTACTAATGACCCAAAGTGTGCCAAGAAAATACCCCCCACACCATTACACCACCAGCACCAGCCTGAACCATTGAGACAAGGCAGGATGATCCATGCTTTCATGTTCTTTACACCAAATTCTGACCCTACATCTGAATGCAGCAGAAATCGAGACTCATCAGACCAGGCAACGTTTTTACAATCTTCTATTGTCCAGTTTTGGTGAGTCTGTGTGAATTGTATCCTCCGTGTGCTGTTCTTATCTGACAGGAGCGACGTGTTTAGACTTAGACGTTTTCTGCAAAATGCTGAATCAGACAAACAAGACTGTGTGATTCATCAGCGCTGCTTCAAAAACCGAGCAGGTTACACAAACACTGCTTTCCCAAATCTCCAGGTTTGCTGGAACAGACCTGGAAAAAAACCTCAGCAGCGAGACCGATTCTCTCCTGCTTCATGCAAATCAGTCTGATGAAAATGAAGAACTAGGATTCGGCCGGGAGTGAATCATGCAGGGAGAAAAGTGATTATGTGCATGTCGACGACTCATAACGTCACTAGCTTTTACTCTGTTTCCAGGTCATGCTGAACAAAAGGCCGGTTGGATTTCGTGATCTGGTTCCAGTCGCTGCCCTTCAGAGAAGTAGAGCACCTTTTGTCATCAGGACTATGTAACCAGCCCTGCAATATCTGGGTTTTAACCCTCCTTTCCCCTTCTTCTCTGACCCAGTTTAGGATAAAAGTCTGATGGTAACATGCACCTGTTTGTCCTGCGTTTCTTTTATTTAGGTTTCATTTTTCAGAGCGCAAATTTGTCATTATATAAGCTGATATATTAGAGAGCCCTGCCATCACTCTTGTAAATACAGCACATACCGCTCAGCTGTTATGAATGAAAACACACTTCATTCACAAATACAAATCAATGCAAACTACTCATGCACATAATAATAATAATAATAATGCAGGTCAACAGCTTTGTGCTGCCAGTCATTCATTGCTAACACTTGAACTAACAATATACAATCTTCTAAAACATTATTAATCATCTCATATAAAGCTCATTTTAGTGTTTACCTGATACAAAAGTTGCTATTTTATTTATATTTATTTAAATTTTAATATGTAATGGACTAATGTTAACTAATCATGAATATTTTTTTTTGTTGCTATTTTATTTTTATTTATTTAAATATTCATATTACTTTACTGGACTAATGTGAAATAATCATGAATATTTTTTAAACCAATGTTAACAAAAATGAATAAAATACTGTAACAAATGAAATGCTCATTAATGCATCAACTAACGTTAACTAATGAGACCTTACTGTAAAGTTTGACCCATTAATTTAACATAACAACCAGAGCATCACAAACTGATAAAACTATCCTCAGATGCTCATTAATGCATCAACTAACGTCTAACTAATGAGACCTTACTATAAAGTTGTACCCATTAATTATAACAACTAATAATTCTATTGTTAGCATCACAAACTGTAAAAACTAGTCCTCATGATTCATTACTAGAACTCTTACTGATAAATGACTAATTCCTTTTAAACAACGCTAAATATATTACATATATTGTCTTTTAAAACATATTATAAAATGTAAAAACTAGTATGTGTTGTTACTAGATCTTTACTGTAAGGCACTTATGGTTAAGCAAATAACCAAATAGGTGTTGATATAGCATTCATTGAATCATTTATAGTGTTATAAATATTATGAAATGTTATTTTTATTATTTATATTTCCTATATATAATGCATAACTGTAATTTGTAGTGTTCAAATAGTATGCGTGTGTTTATAAACGTACTTAATTTCTTCCTAATAAATTACAATTACAATTCAAACAGCAATTGTTCATCCTAATTGTGCATCTCAATCCAGGAACTGAATTTACACCCAGATGCATTATTAGACTTAAACAGAAACAGAACTAAAAAAAGCATGGGTTTTATAACAGCAAGGGCACAAAGCATGTTTCCGTGCATCAACTGCTCCAGTAAAAGCGTCTGACCCACATCAGGGCTCCGGCGAGTGCTTGTCTGTGATTGGTCAGACGCAGGTGTCAGATCCCTGCTGAGGTACAGCACGGTCAGTATAGGAGTGAATGCTTACAATCACAGTGTGTGAGAACACCTCACAGAACATTACGTGCCTTCTAGACGTGCTGCTTTAGCATTGTGACCCTCGGGTAGAGACGGAACATGGACCAAAACCTGGAGACGTGGACTAAAAGATGACTGACCGTGTAGAAGATTTTCTTTTATTAGTGCTTTTAGTCATCAAGGAGGCTTTACATTGATCAACAGTAAAGACATTTATAAAGCTACAAAATATTTATATTTCAACCAAATGCTGTTCTCGTGAAAAATCAAATTTCCACAAAAATATTGGGCGGCACAACAGTTTTTAACATTGATAATAATCAGAAATGTTTCTTGAGCAGCATATTATTATGATTTCTGAAGATCATGTGATGCTATGTTATGATGCTGAAAAGTCAGCTTTGATCACAGCCATCAATTACATTTTAGCAGATATTAACATAGAAAATATTATTTTTTTGATCAAATAAATGTGGCCTTGATAAGCACAAGAGACTTCTTTTAAAATCTTACCGACCCCAAATGAATGGCAGTGTATGTAAGCAGGGCCTAAACACATTCTGCATCAACTGCCAATGGCAGAAAAATGAATTAAAAAAAGAGTTACTGGCCAACCGAAGAGTAACACTGTTTCATATAACTCTGATTTTGACTTGCATTTGGCACTTGGTGAGTGAATTGTTTGGCGTGTATGTTAGGGCTGTGCAATTAATCGAATTTGATTATCATGCGCATCTCGTCAGTAAAGCCGGTTTTGTGATTAGTAGTAAATCTCCATCACCTGCTTTCAGATGGAGCGGCATTTGAGCTGTAGTTCACTGACAAGCTAGGCATAATCACAGACGAATCGCTGTCGATTATGAACGTGATATAGCTTATCAGTGAACTACGTCTCTGTGTATTAAATTCCACCTGAAAGCAGGTGATGGAGATTTCCCACCATGTGTATGTAAGTGTGTATGTGGTACAGGAGCATGAGTGGATGATTTACCCAGGAAAGTGCCAGTGACGCCCAGAGCCATGAAGCTGCTGATCACAAACACAGATCCCAGCGCCATGAGAGCCGCTCCTGTGTAGAACATGTGTGCGTTCTCCAGCAGATCCCAGCGAGCGTGAGCCTTCATGGCCACTGTAATACTGACAGACAAACACAGAAACAAACATAAGAGACAGTGAAAATCACCAGAAGTACATATAACCTTACAATCTGCCTTTGTTTGCTCACATAATACGGTTGTGTGAATAAAAAGAAGTGACGCATCCCACTGCAGCTCTTTGTCTGAATGACATACAGTAAACTGATTATATGTTCCCAAGCAAAAGTGGGCCAGAAAGATCAGTTTCTTTACAGAAGCGTCTGGTAAGACTGAGCATGGAGGGTTTCTTTGGCCCGTGTGGAGGTACAGATGGGATGCAGGCTGCTTCGGTGCTGTTTGTCAGACTGACTGATTTAAATTAAAACTCCTACTCATCTGACCTCAATGGGAAGTGAAATAATTCATAAAATGTTATTTTAAAGGGTTCTCAGTGATGCATCATCAGTTTCAACAGCACATGTTATTTCTGAGGTGCTGATAATCCTGACAAACTTACTGTGATCTCTGTGATTACAGGTGCATCTCAATAAATTAGAATGTCGTGGAAAAGTTCATTTATTTCAGTAATTCAACTCAAATTGTGAAACTCGTGTATTAAATAAATTCAATGCACACAGACTGAAGTAGTTTAAGTCTTTGGTTCTTTTAATTGTGATGATTTTGGCTCACATTTAACAAAAACCCACCAATTCACTCTCAACAAATTAGAATACTTCATAAGACCAATAAAAAAATCATTTTTAGTGAATTGTAGGTCTTCTGGGAAGTATGTTCATTTACTGTATATGTACTCAATACTTGGTAGGGGCTTCTTTTGCTTTAATTACTGGCTCAATTCGGCGTGGCATGGAGGTGATCAGTTTGTGGCACTGCTGAGGTGGTGTGAAGCACAGGTTTCTTTGACAGTGGCCTTCAGCTCATCTGCATGTTTTGGTCTCTTGTTTCTCATTTTCCTCTTGACAATACCTCATAGATTCTCTATGTTCAGGTCTGGTGAGTTTGCTGGCCAGTCAATCACACCAACACCATGCTCATTTAACCCTCTGGTTGTGTTCGGACTCCTGTCACACTTGTGGTGTTCCCGGTCAAAAATGACCGGACTCCAAACAACTGCTTATAAATTTGTCATTATGCTATATTATCACTAAATATTGGATTCAATCTTTTTGTCAACTTGTTTTCTTTCATTTAGGACTGGTTTTGTGTTTCTATTTGCATCTGATTAATCGTAAGCCTCATTTATCCGAAAGTAGGCACCTCATTTTTTGAGTGAAAAAAGCATTTTTTATGAATAAATTTCACAATATGAGATAAAAAATTATGAAAATTTGCACTGTTTCTCACACTAGTGTACTTTAATGTTTAATCTGGAGGTTTGGTTTTAAATTCTTTTATTTTGTACAAAATTGCAAAAAGTCACACTTGTGGTGTTCCCGGTCAAAAATGACCGGACTCCGATCAATTGCTTATAAATCTGTCATTATGGTATATTTTCACCAAATATTGGATTCAATCTTTTTGTCAACTTGTTTTCTTTCATTTAGGACTGGTTTTGTGTTTCTATTTGCATCTGATTAATCGTAAGCCTCATTTATCCGAAAGTAGGCACCAAATTTTTTGAGTGAAAAAAGCATTTTTTATGAATAATTTTCACAATATGAGTTAAAAAATTATGAAAATTTGCACTGTTTATCACACTAGTGTGCTTTAATGTTTAATCAGGAAGTTTTCTTTTAAATGCTTTAAATTTGTACAAAATTGCACAAAGTCACACTTGTCAAAAATGGCCGGCCATTGAAAGTGAATGGGGAAGAATGAAAGTAAGAGAAACAACTAGTGTTCAGGAGCATGTCGTGCTTACAAACATAAAGGCCTTGGACCTGTGCGTGTGTGAATGCATGTATACTCACGCTATCACACACACACGTTCAAACTGCCTTGTCTTTAGCCTATTTTCTTTCATCACATATTCTAGACAAAACATTATGGCAATAGGTTTTGAGGCTTTCATGTTCTCACAGAGTAGACGAAAGTTTACAAATAAATGCTTTAGCTCACAGAGAGAGAGCATATAAATGCCTCACATCACCTTGCTTGTCATTCAGTCTGTGTCAGCGCAATGGCGAAGAAGCTGTCTTTACAAGAGGTTCTTGATAATATTACTGATCAAGAGAATAACGGGAGTATAGCGGGAATAGAGGAAGAGACAACTGAAGATGAATCTTACAGTGAAGATGCATTGCAAGATATATTGGAAGAGGAAAACATCACTGAACAAGCTGAAAACCTTGCAACAACTGAAGAGGAGCAATCTTCTGATTTTGAGGGCCAAGCTGAAGTTGATGTAACATTCTGGTCGAAGGATGGAAATTTGTCCTGGTCATCATCTCCAACTGAGAAGAAAGGCAGATTATCCACAGAAAATGTCATAAAGATGACACCAGGGTTGACAAAATATGCCACATCCCGCATTGAAGACATAAAATCAAGCTTTCCTGTGGCTCAGTGGTTAGAGCATTGCGTTAGCAGTGCAAAGGTTGTGGGTTCGATTCCCAGGGAACACACATACTGACAAAAAAATGTATAGCCTGAATGCACTGTAAGTCGCTTTGGATAAAAGCGTCTGCTAAATGCATAAATGTAAATGTACAAGAAAAACTGGAATGAGGTAGATCGAACAGACATAGAGGCATACATAGGTCTCTTGATTCTGTGTGGGGTCTACAAGTCCGCCAGTTTATGGGATACAGACACAGGTCGGGCAAACATTTGCAAGGCACATGCAAAATTTATTTGTGAGTCATGTGAATAAGTTCACAAAATGTCCAGTTGCACGGCACATACAAATGCTAGTGTCAGTCACTTGCATGAGTTCAAACAACAACCAGGTGTTCGTTGATGTGGTTCTCTATATGACAATGCCAATGTTTTTGTTTTTCTGTCACAATGGTCAGATTTGTTGTTCCATGATATTGTCTCTGTTTGACAGTGTCAGTGTGCAGGATATATATAACTGAAATATAACAGTTTTGGTTTGTTGTTCCATGAAATGTTATAATGTAAAAAAATCGTAATGTGTTCTTTCTTGTTTGTCACGATGGTCAGATTTAACAGGGAACGGCATAAGTGTTACTTTGTGCCCCTTTTCAGAAAATAAAAGCATTTCAAAATAAAGGTCCTTTTTGTGATCTTCCCCATTCACTTTCAATGGCCAGCCATTTTTGACAAGTGTGACTTTGTGCAATTTTGTACAAAATAAAAACATTTGAAAGCAAACTTCCTGATTAAATATTAAAGCACACTAGTGTGATAAACAGTGCACATTTTCATATTTTTTTAACTCATATTGTGAATATTATTCATAAAAAATGCTTTTTCCACTCAAAAAACGAGGTACCTACTCTCAGATAAATGAGGCCTACGATTATTCAGATGCAAATAGAAACACAAAACCAGTCCTAAATGAAAGAAAACAAGTTGACAAAAAGATTGAATCCAATATTTGGTGATAATATAGCATAATGATAGATTTATAAGCAATTGATCGGAGCCCGGTCATTTTTGACCGGGAACACCACAAGTGTGACTTTTTGCAATTTTGTACAAAATAAAAGCATTTAAAAGCAAACCTCCAGATTAAACATTAAAGTACACTAGTTTGAGAAACAGTGCAAATTTTCATAATTTTTTGTCATATTGTGAAAATTATTCATAAAAAATGTTTTTTTCTCTCAAAAAATGAGGTGCCTACTTTCGGATAAATGAGGCTTACGATTAATCAGATGCAAATAGAAACACAAAACCAGTCCTAAATGAAGGAAAACAAGTTGACAAAAAGATTGAATCCAATATTTGGTGATAATATAGCATAATGACAGATTTATAAGCAATTGACCGGAGCCCGGTCATTTTTGACCGGGAACACCACAAGTGTGACTTTTTGCTATTTTGTACAAAATAAAAGCATTTAAAAGCAAACCTCCTAATTAAACATTAAAGTACACTAGTTTGAGAAACAGTGCAAATTTTCATAATTTTTTATCTCATATTGTGAAAATTATTCATAAAAAAAGATTTTTTCACTCAAAAAACGAGGCACCTACTCTCAGATAAATGAGGCTTACGATTAATCAGATGCAAATAGAAACACAAAACCAGTCCTAAATGAAAGAAAACAAGTTGACAAAAAGAACAAATACAATATTTAGTGATAATATAGCATAATTACGGATTTATAAGCAGTTGTTT
This sequence comes from Schizopygopsis pylzovi, assembly GCA_027422435.1. NCBI lineage: Eukaryota > Metazoa > Chordata > Actinopteri > Cypriniformes > Cyprinidae > Schizopygopsis > Schizopygopsis pylzovi. The sequence continues at coordinate 28,779,577 of CM049833.1, read as the reverse complement.
GGAGTCCGGTCATTTTTGACCGGGAACACCACAAGTGTTACTAGGTGAAATAAAACCCACAAAAAATGTAGAATTTTTTTTAAAAATTAATGAGAAGTACTTATACCCTATGTGAACAAAGTCAGTAAGTTTGAGTCCAATGCGATAATGTTAACTAGTATTTTCGGGAAAAAGAAAATCTTTTTCGGGTCAATTTGACCCGAACACAACCAGAGGGTTAACCAACTTCTGGTGCTTTTAAAAAGCTGCTCAGTAGAAGGAAGCATGAAGTAGTTAAACTACTTCAGTCTGTGTGCATTGAATTTATTTAATACACGAGTTTCACAATTTGAGTTGAATTACTGAAATAAATGAACTTTTCCACTACATTCTAATTTATTGAGATGCACCTGTATATGAGATTATTCCATAATCTATACCTCTGAAGAAGCCACAAGAACCCTCATTATACTTAAATAAAATGTGCTACTTGAAATAGAAATATCTGAAATATACTAAAATATAAAAAGCTGACCTTATTATATTTCAAAATGTTTCATGCATTGGCAGCTTTTTTAATTGACGTACAGAAAAACATTATATATAGACATAAAAACAACAAAATGACTAGAACTTTGACTAAAATTAAAATTAAAATGAGAACAAGATATAATAACATAAACTTAAATTATTAATAATAACTGTAATAGTATTTTACTAAAGCTTTGATATAAAGTCTTGTTTTATGATATATTATAAAAATATAATAATAATAATATTTATTTTATAGTGTTATAGTAAGTAGATGCTTTACGTAGTAAAACAAAAAATCTAAAGTACTAAAACACAGACAATCAATCAATCAATACATATATATATGCTTTAATTTTGGATAAGATTAATAAAGTAAGACCCATACTAACAATTATTTGCTAAATGGATCTAAAAATAACCTTGTTTTCCTTCGAATTAAGTTTATGTTTATGACTTCACTGGCAGATTTGTTTTCTTTCTTATTTTGCTGCTCTGTTTTTTCCCCAGAAAGTAAAGGCATTTTTGCCTTGCTTGCCATAACAAATTATATACAATTATTAAATCAAAATATAAACAATGAGAAAAAAAATCTGTCAATGAGGTCAGAAAAATAAACAATGCAAAGAGGGAGATTTTTTTCTGACAGATATTTATTTCTGGCTTTAAGTATAAAAACATTTCATTTTCATACATTTTTCAGAAAACAAGTTTTAACATCTCAAGTCATTTGAAGAACATTTAGATATTTTGACTGTTAAACAAGACAAAAATACAGAATATTTTTTTTTTTGCCACAAACAACTTGAGATGAGCGGAAATGCAGCAAAAAGCATTAATATTTGGTTCACAGTGTCCATGCCACAGATGGCGTTTCTGTCCATTAAAACCACTTAGGTCAACAAACAATGCTAAACTGAAACGGTGTGAAGAGACCGTCAGCATCACAGCAGCTGAATCCTAACAAAGTCTTATAAAGAGCCCATGTCCCACTGCTCTTTACCCTACATCCAGCGTCCGAACACTAATTCTCTCTCTCAGCAGGGAAGAGCTTTCAGACAGGAGAAGAGTAGTTATCCCTGAGCCTTTCTCCTGCATCTCTCTTTTAGGCCCTGAAAACAAATAATTGGAGCTTCACTGCCTTTGAAAAACACCTGGTCAGGGATGAAGAGCTTTCGAGAACGGAGAGGAACAGAAAGAAAGGTCAGTGTTACGGAGCGGAGCATATTATCTGTTTTCTGGGTCACGGCACCAAGATTTGACCACTTCAACAAAGATAAAGACACATCTTAAAGGTAAAGTGTCCTTTTCAACTTTAAAATAGTTGTTCATATCATTTTTAAAACACCTACAAGTAACTAACAGCTTGATTTCCCCCAACATAACCAACAGAGTGATGTAGGGATGATGTATGTTTTGGACAAATATATGAACATTTATATTTTAGCACTTCTAGTTCCATCGTCCTGAAGTCAAGGTTTGCCTTTTATTGTGGCCAGCCTAAAGCACACCTGTGTACTAATCATTCTGTCTAATCAGCATCTTGATATGCCACACCTGTGAGGTGGATGCATAATCTCAGCAAAGGAGAAGTGCTCACTAACACAGATTTAGACAGATTTGTGAACAATATTTGAGAGAAACAGGCCTTTTGTGTACATAGAAAAAGTCTTAGCTCTTTGAGTTCAGCTCATGAAAAATGGAGGCAAAAACAAAAGTGTTGCATTTATAATTTTTTTCAGTATATATACAGTGCCCTCCAAAAGTATTGGAACAGTAAAGTCAAAATTGCTCTGTTGGCTGTGGAGTCAAGACATTTACAAATATGATTAAAAGATTAATATGAGACAAAACTACAGAATGTCACATTTTATTTTTTGGTGATTCGACACATATGTTTTACCAAATAAGAAGTTCAGCACTTTTAGAGTTTCATCCCCCGATCTGATGTGAGCATAAGTATTGGACCAGTTTCCTCACGGGTCTTTCTAAGTGATCAGCTGTGTCCTGTTGCATTAATTCTTCAGGTATTAAAAGCAGGTACGTATCAGTTATATCCATTACTTCTGTATTCTGAATCTTGCATTCGAGATGACACACACAAACCAGGATGAAGACGAGGGAGCTGACTTTGAGAGAAAAGCAAGCAATTTGGATGCTAAAAGAAAATAATTCAATTAGAGCTCTAGCAAAGACAAAGTGCATGGAGAAATCAAGAGTTTGGAAACTATCAGCGACACCAGCAACCAAAAACCACCTGATCGGCTGAGAAAACAACAGTAGTTGATGACAGACAACTCATAAAAGCTGTGAAAATAAACCCTAAAAGATATGTCTTTTGTCCTTGTCATTTCTAGACTGGACTACTGCAATGCTCTTCTAGCTGGACTTCCATCAAACACAATCAAACCTCTACAAATGATTCAGAATGCAGCAGCACGACTGGTCTTCAACGAGCCCAAAAGAGCCCATGTTACTCCTCTCTTTGTCTCCTTGCACTGGCTACCAGTTGCAGCTCGCATCCAGTTCAAGACACTGATGCTTGCATATAGAACAACCACAGGCTCAGCACCCACCTTCTTCCACTCACTATTACGAATCTACATCCCCTCCAGAAGTCTGAGATCTGCTAGTGAGCGACGCCTCGTGGTACCATCACAGAGAGGCTCAAAATCACTCTCCAGAACATTCTCTTTCACCGTTCCTGGCCGGTGGAATGATCTTCCCACCCTCATCCGGAATGCTGGATCCCTGTCAATTTTCAAGCAACAACTGAAAACTCATCTCTTTCAACTCTACTTGACTACATAAAAAAAATTAAAAAAAAATCTTTCACTTTTTCAAAATCTTCATGTTTCTCTTTATCTTTCTCTCCTTCCCTTGCTAGTTTGTATTTATTTGAACAATGTCTGAGACTTAGTGTTATTGGAACTTCCTCTGTATGTTTGCCTCTTCAAGATTAATCGCTTTATGTACTCCCAATTGTAAGTCGCTTTGGATAAAAGCGTCTGCTAAATGACTAAATGTAAATGTAAATGTAAATGTCTGTAAAATCACCAACAACTTCCAGAAAGCTGAGCTGATGCTCTGACAATCTACTGTCCTCAGGAGACTCTGACACAGAATTACAGACGTTACAGCGAGATGCAAACCTTTGACCAGCACCAAACATAGAAAGACAAGATTAGAGTTTGCAAAACAGCACAAAGATGAGCCAGAAGAGTTTTGGAACTGTGTTTATGGACCGATGAGACAAAGATGAACCTTTATCTAAGTGATGGGAAAGCAAAACTGTGGAGAAAAAAGGGAACCACAAAAGATCCCAAGCATACAGTCTCATCTGTAAAGCATGGTGGAGGTGGTGTCATGGCATGGTGGAGGTGGTGTCATGGCATGGTGGAGGTGTTGTCATGGCATGGTGGAGGTGGTGTCATGGCATGGTGGAGGTGATGTCATGGCATGGTGGAGGTGGTGTCATGGCATGGTGGAGGTGGTGTCATGGCATGGTGGAGGTGGTGTCATGGCATGGTGGAGGTGGTGTCATGGCATGGTGGAGGTGGTGTCATGGCATGGTGGAGGTGTTGTCATGGCATGGTGGAGGTGGTGTCATGGCATGGTGGAGGTGGTGTCATGGCATGGTGGAGGTGGTGTCATGGCATGGGCATGCACGGCTGTCTCTGGAACAACTCTACTGATGACTTAATGTATGATGACAGTAGCAGAATGAATTTGGAAGGGTACAAAACCATCTTGTCTACCAATATTCAAGAAAATGCCACCGGATTCATTGGGAAGTGCTTCATATTACATCAGGACAATGACCCAAAACACCCGGCCAGCTCAGTCAAGGAGTTTATAAGGGCAAAGAAATGGAAAGTCTTAGATTGCTCAAGTCAATCTCCAGCTTTAAATCTGATTGAACATGGATTTCTCCAGCTGAAGAGGAGAGTAAAGCAGAAATTATTCATAAAAAAAGATTTTTTCACTCAAAAAACGAGGCACCTACTCTCAGATAAATGAGGCTTACGATTAATCAGATGCAAATAGAAACACAAAACCAGTCCTAAATGAAAGAAAACAAGTTGACAAAAAGAACAAATCCAATATTTAGTGATAATATAGCATAATTACGGATTTATAAGCAGTTGTTTGGAGTCCGGTCATTTTTGACCGGGAACACCACAAGTGTTACTAGGTGAAATAAAACCCACAAAAAATTAAGAAAATTTTTAAAAAATTTATGAGAAGTACTTATACCCTATGTGAACAAAGTCAGTAAGTTTGAGTCCAATGCGATAATGTTAACTAGTATTTTCGGGAAAAAGAAAATCTTTTTCGGGTCAATTTGACCCGAACACAACCAGAGGGTTAACCAACTTCTGGTGCTTTTAAAAAGCTGCTCAGTAGAAGGAAGCATGAAGTAGTTAAACTACTTCAGTCTGTGTGCATTGAATTTATTTAATACACGAGTTTCACAATTTGAGTTGAATTACTGAAATAAATGAACTTTTCCACGACATTCTAATTTATTGAGATGCACCTGTAAATGAGATTATTCCATAATCTATACCTCTGAAGAAGCCACAAGAACCCTCATTATACTTAACTAAAATGTGCTACTTGAAATAGAAATATCTGAAATATACTAAAATATAAAAAGCTGACCTTATTATATTTCAAAATGTTTCATGCATTGGCAGCTTTTTTAATTGACGTACAGAAAAACATTATATATAGACATAAAAACAACAAAATGACTAGAACTTTGACTAAAATTAAAATTAAAATGAGAACAAGATATAATAACATACACTTAAATTGTTAATAATAACTGTAATAGTATTTTACTAAAGCTTTGATATAAAGTCTTGTTTTATGATATATTATAAAAATATAATAATAATAATAATAATATTTATTTTATAGTGTTATAGTAAGTAGATGCTTTACGTAGTAAAACAAAAAATCAAAAGTACTAAAACACAAAGAATCAATCAATCAATCAATACATATATATATGCTTTAATTTTGGATAAGATTAATAAAGTAAGACCCATACTAACAATTATTTGCTAAATGGATCTAAAAATAACCTTGTTTTCCTTCGAATTAAGTGTATTTTTCTGACTTCACTGGTAGATTTGATTTCTTTCTTATTTTGCTGCTCTGTTTTTTCCCCAGAAAACAAAGGCATTTTTGTCTTGCTTGCCATTAAAAATATATACAATTATTAAATCAAAATATAAACAATGAGAAAAAAATCTGTCAATGAGGTCAGAAAAATAAACAATGCAAAGAGGGAGATTTTTTTCTGACAGATATTTATTTCTGGTTTTAAGTATAAATTCATTTCATTTTCATACATTTTTCAGAAAACAAGTTTTAACATCTCAAGTCATTTGAAGAACATTTAGATATTTTGACTGTTAAACAAGACAAAAATACAGAATCATTTTTTTTTTGCCACAAACAACTTGAGATGAGCGGAAATGCAGCAAAAAGCATTAATATTTGGTTCACAGTGTCCATGCCACAGATGGCGTTTCTGTCCATTAAAACCACTTAGGTCAACAAACAATGCTAAACTGAAACGGTGTGAAGAGACCGTCAGCATTACAGCAGCTGAATCCTAACAAAGTCTTATAAAGAGCCCATGTCCCACTGCTATATACCCTACATCCAGCGTCCGAACACTAATTCTCTCTCTCAGCAGGGAAGAGCTTTCAGACAGGAGAAGAGTAGTTATCCCTGAGCCTTTCTCCAGCATCTCTCTTTTAGGCCCTGAAAACAAATAATTGGACCTTCACTGCCTTTGAAAAACACCTGGTCAGGGATGAAGAGCTTTCGAGAACGGAGAGGAACAGAAAGAAAGGTCAGTGTTACGGAGCGGAGTATATTGTCTGTTTTCTGGGTCACGGCACCAAGATTTGACCACTTCAACAAAGATAAAGACACATCTTAAAGGTAAAGTGTCTTTTTCAACTTTAAAATAGTTGTTCATATCATTTTTAAAACACCTACAAGTAACTCAAATTTATATTTTAGCAATTCTAGTTCCATCATCCTGAAGTCAAGGTTTGCCTCTTATTGTGGCCAGCCTAAAGCACACCTGTGCAATAATCATGCAGTCTAATCAGCATCTTGATATGCCACACCTGTGAGGTGGATGATTATCTCGTTCACTAACACAGATTTAGACAGATTTGTGAACAATATTTGAGAGAAACAGGCCTTTTGTGTACATAGAAAAAGTCTTCGATGTCTTTGAGTTCAGCTCATGAAAAATGGAGGCAAAAACAAAAGTGTTGCATTTATAATTTTGTTCAGTATATATATGCAGTGCCCTCCAAAAGTATTGGAACAGTAACGTCAAAATTGCTCTGTTGGCTGTGGAGTCAAGACATTTACAAATATGATTAAAAGATTAATATGAGACAAAACTACAGGATGTCACATTTTATTTTTTGGTGATTCGACACATATGTTTTACCAGCTAAGAAGTTCAGCACTTTTAGTGTTCATCCCTCTATCTGATGTGAGCATAAGTATTGGACCAGTTTCCTCACAGGTCTTTCTAAGTGATCAGCTGTGTCCTGTTGCATTAATTCTTCAGATATTAAAAGCAGGTACGTATCAGTTATATCCATTACTTCTGCATTCTGAATCTTGCATTCGAGATGACACACACAAACCAGGATGAAGATGAGGGAGCTGACTTTGAGAGAAAAGCAAGCAATTTGGATGCTAAAAGAAAATAATTCAATTAGAGCTCTAGCGAAGACAAAGTGCATGGAGAAATCAAGAGTTTGGAAACCACCAGCGACACCAGCAACCAAAAACCACCTGATCGGCTGAGAAAACAACAGTAGTTGATGACAGACAAATCATAAAAGAGGTGAAAATGAACCCTAAAAGACATGTCTGTAAAATCAGCAACAACTTCCAGAAAGCTGGGTGATGCTCTGACGATCTACTGTCCTCAGGAGACTCTGACACAGAATTACAGACGTTACAGCGAGATGCAAACCTCTGACCAGCACCAAACATAGAAAGACAAGATTAGAGTTTGCAAAACAGCACAAAGATGAGCCAGAAGAGTTTTGGAACTGTGTTTATGGACCGATGAGACAAAGATGAACCTTTATCTAAGTGATGGGAAAACAAAACTGTGGAGAAAAAGGGAACCACAAAAGATCCCAAGCATACAGCCTCATCTGTAAAGCATGGTGGAGGTGGTGTCATGGCATGGTGGAGGTGGTGTCATGGCATGGTGGAGGTGGTGCCATGGCATGGTGGAGGTGTTGTCATGGCATGGTGGAGGTGGTGTCATGGCATGGTGGAGGTGGTGTCATGGCATGGGCATGCATGACTGTCTCTGGAACAACTCTACTGATGACTTCATGTATGATGACAGTAGCAGAATGAATTTGGAAGGGTACAAAACCATCTTGTCTACCAATATTCAAGAAAATGCCACCGGATTCATTGGGAAGTGCTTCATATTACATCAGGACAATGATCCAAAACACCCGGCCAGTTCAGTCAAGGAGTTTATAAGGGCAAAGAAATGGAAAGTCTTCGATTGCTCAAGTCAATCTCCAGATATAAATCTGATTGAACATGAATTTCACCAGCTGAAGAGGAGAGTAAAGGCAGAAACAGTTGGAATTGGCTGCATTAAAGGCTGGAAAACGTATTTCAAAGGATGAGAGCAAGAGTCTGGTGATGTCTGTGTGTCACAGACGCACTGCTGTGATCTGAAACTAAATAATAGCTTTTAATATTTTATATCTGCCTTATGTTCAACTGTCCCAATACTTATGCTCACATCAATGAGTGGGATGAACTCTAAAAGTGCTGTTCTTTTTATTTGGTAAAACATGAATGTGAATGTTGAAGCGGCTAATAATAAAATATGACATTCTGTAGTTTTGTCTCATATTCATCTTTTAATCATATTTGTAAATGTCTTGACTCCTCAGCCAGCAGAGCAATTTTGTATTTACTGTTCCAATACTTATGGAGGGCTCTGTATATATTCAATATTGATGAGAAATTATATTTTAATATATAATTGTATTTAATTTATAAGAACATATAATCTGATAACCAATATTAATCCCATTGGAATGAGTGGAAATAAATTAATTAAATTGTTTTGAATTTATAACGAATGATTGCTCAAAAAGAGCCCGAATTTATGAAACCTATACTGCTTTTGCTATATTTTGGATCAAATAAATGCAGGCTTGGTGAGCAGAAGAGAATTCTTTAAAAGAGAATTCTTTAAAAAACATTAAAAAACTTTCTGTCCAAAAACTTTTGACTGGTAGTGCCTGTCTGTGTCTGTGTGTGTGTGTGTGTGTGTGTGTGTGTGTGTGTCTGTGTGTGTGTTTGTCTGTCTGTCTGTCTGTCTGTCTGTCTGTCTGTCTGTCTGTCTGTCTGTCTGTGTGTGTGTGTGTGTTTGTGTGTGTGTGTGTGTCTGTCTGTCTGTCTGTGTGTGTGTGTGTGTGTGTGTGTGTGTGTGTGTGTGTGTGTGCTCTGTGTGTGTGTCTGTCTGTCTGTGTGTGTGTGTGTGTGTGTGTGTGTGTGTGTCTGTCTGTCTGTCTGTCTGTCTGTCTGTGTGTGTGTGTGTGTGTGTGTGTGTGTGTGTGTCTCTGTGTGTGTGTCTGTCTGTCTGTGTGTGTGTGTGTGTGTGTGTGTGTGTGTGTGTGTGTGTGTGTGTGTCGTCTGTGTGTGTGTCTGTCTGTCTGTGTGTGTCTGTCTGTCTGTCTGTCTGTCTGTCTGTCTGTCTGTCTGTCTGTCTGTCTGTCTGTGCTGTCTGTCGTGTCTGTCTGTCTGTCTGTCTGTCTGTCTGTCTGTCTGTCTGTCTGTTGTGTGTGTGTGTGTGTGTGTGTGTGTGTGTGTGTGTGTGTGTGTGTGTGTGTGTGTGTGTGTGTGTGTGTCTCTGTTGTGTGTCTGTCTGTCTGTCTGTGTGTGTGTGTAAATGAGTGATAGATGTGTGTGTGTATGTGTGCAAAATGTGTCATAGTCTGTCTGTGTGTCAACAGCTGTATGTGTTTGAATGTGTCAAGCATGGTGATGTGATGTGTGTGTGTGTGTTAAATGAAGACTGAAAGAGTTGATCATAAGCTTAATGGTTAGGCTACAAACATGTAAGAATCATAAACTGTTTATGGTCACACAGCTTATTTTCTGCAATATTTCAAACGCCAATGGGAAATCCTATTGTTTTTGTTAAAGCAACCAGGGTGACACTAACTTGTGGTTTGGCCTACAAAAATATGTCATCACCTGGAGAGCGGGGATGCTCAATGAAGTCTTATTGGAGCTATTAGTTGTTATCAATGTTCTTTTGACCAATAGCTTTACATTAAGGGTCAGAAAGACGTGATTTAGAGTCCTACAGATTGTTTATTTGCGCGCATACGTGCTATTCGCGTGTAGTGATGTATATCACTAAGAATACTACTAACACCTGGAGAATCATTTATCTCAATGATAGTTTATTGGATACAGCTATTTATGTTGCTATCAAAATGTTACTTTTTGTACAAATGGCTTTTTACACCTAATTCTGAAGGGTTATCAATGGAGAACGATGCATTTGGCTCCTACAATTGTTTAGTTTGAGTATTATTTTGCTATTCTCTTTAGTGAATGTACTAGTCACTAAGAATGACACACTTCACCTTCAGACTGCTTTAAATGAGTCTTCATCTTGAGCTCATCTACCAAGTTAAGTTCAACCACCTCAATGTTGCTAATTATGACTTTCAGAGGACTATTACATCTAAAGCTTCAGCTCCACACGGCTGATGGTTGGAATAATTCACTGGGGAATACAGATGACACCAGCAGAACATTCATTACGCCAAAAAGAGCTGCCAAATCCCTCTCTGTGAGGCCTGAGAAAATCATCACGGCAAAAACACTAAAAGATCAAATCCTTTCAATTACCCACAATAAATGATTACTTTTCAGTCGCTGCCAACATACTAGATTTGTCCAGTCTAATATTATGTGGCAGAGACTTCTTTCATGTAGTTCCTTGTTTATATCACAACTCATACTTTTTCTCACAATTGAGCATTTTTTCTTGCAATTGCATGTTTAAATCTCATAATTCATAATTTTTTTTTTCTCAGAACAGGGATTTTTTTTATTTGAAAATATGTACTTTTTCTTCTAATTTCTAGCTTATATCTCACAATTTGCACATTTTCCTCATCACTGTCAGTTTATATCTATAAATTCATACTTTTTTCCTCACAATTTATCATTTTTTCTTACAAATCGCAAGTTCATATGTCACAATTCATCCTTTTTTACTCAAAATTAAAAAAAATTCAAGCAATTTTGTGTTTATATTTCACAATAAGAAAAAAAGTCCAGAAGTACTTTACCAAGTACTTTAACAATTATGATGAACAAAAGTCAGAATTGTGAGATAGAAAGTCAAGTTTTTTTAATTCTACAGAAATAAGCTTTCACACTTCTTAGGCCAAACTGAAACATAGTTAAACATATTTTTAGAATAGTCTCCTCAGCTGGCAATACAGTATTTTGTTCTTTACTGTATATCCACACTCATTCAGTACAAGCTAATAGTTTTAATATGACATTTTGAAATAGAAAAAATATATATTTTCTTGTAAAACATACTCCAGTAATCTTCATTTACATTTTTGCATGTGGTTCTTCTGGAAGGCTGCAATAGACTCCTAACAACAAGCAGAATAAGAGGAAAACCAGCTTATATAACAGGTTTTTACTGTATTTTATCCTCCGTTTCATTAAGTAATGAAGTTCAATATATCATTACATTTGTAATCCTTTCAGAAAATGAGTCTATCTTCACCTACGCTCATTTTTGACTGTAAAACTGCGCGCCTTCTTTCCAGAACCCGAACATGACCTGTTTATTCCCTCTGCTCAGACGTTTGTGTTTTACAGAGACCTGAAGCGGTGTGGTGTGATTTCACGTCCACACTCTCCTCATCAGTATTATCTAACCTCAGTATGAAGATAGCATGAGTTTGACCTCTATAGAGCACAGACTCACTCACGTCTGCCGCTATTACAGGCCGTGTGTGTGTGTGTGTGTGTGTGTGTGTGTGTGTGTGTGTGTGTGTGTGTGTGTGTGTGTGTGTGTGTGTGTGTGTGCGAGCCTGATAATGCAGCCCGTTTATTTTGTTGACCTTCATTTTGCCAATTGTCCACCTGCGTGGACTGTCAGAGACTAATAGCGCTTCATCAGACCTACAGGATTTCTATGAAGGATTATGTAAGAATGATGATGTAGGTAATGCTTTCATCATTTGTTCATGAAAAATTATATAGTTTAGACCATCTTTATTTATCGCTGGGTTTGCTGCATCTGAATGAGCTTTTGGGTTTTTCAGCAAAGAAATAGAAGAGGATCAGCTTCTAAACAACTAAATGTTTGTAACGGTCCTGTTTCACTCAAATTGAAACGTTGAAAAATGTGTTTCAGGTTGGATAAATAACACATATATATAAACAAATAAACCAACAAACAAATCAAATACATTTACATTTATGCATTTAGCAGACGCTTTTATCCAAAGCCACTTAAAGTGCATTCAGGCTATACATATTTTTGTCAGTACATGTGTTTCCTGGGAATCGAACCCACAACCTTTGCGCTGCTAACGCAATGCTCTACCACTGAACCACAGGAACATGTATTAAAATAAATTTAATAATAATCCAATCAATCTTAAATCAAGATCATTTACTTGAGAATTGCTGTGGCAATTTTAACTGACTCTCATCAGCATAAGAGACAAACTCACTCTTAGTCTTTAAAAAGGTTTTATTCTTTGCAAAGAAGGTCAACAGTCATACAGACACAAGCTTGCTGCAGAGCGTGAAAACGGGGAGGTGCACCTTATATCCACGCTCTAGGCACTCAAGGGCACAGCTGTACTTTTCCATATTACTGAGAAAGTAAAGGACATTATACTATTATCATGCAGTAAAAACACCACTACCCTTAGATTTGAGGCTCAAATAACCTTTCAGGTCACAAACATACATCTGTCCCGTCTCCAATCGTCCGGATCTCCGCCCAATATTCCCTTACGGACCCCCTGTCATCTTAGGCTACAGCCCCAGACACATTTCTTCCTACACAGCCATACCCAAAAAGGGTTTGCACTACATGTTCTCATAAACACATGAAAATCAACAAAAATGAATTTTCTTCAACAGAAGCTAAATGATACATGTCTTGTCTTCTGACATATTTTAAGCATAAACTTGCTTTATTTTGATATTGTTTTCAGAAAACAAGTAAAAAATACTAAGTATGAAAATCATGTTTCTTCATGTAATAATAGAATATTATGGGCTTTCATATGAAGATAATGCAGTGTTTTAAGCATAATTGAATATATTGACATGTCTGCATTAAAGAAACCTATTCTACAGCATTTTATCATGTGGTCAAACATGTGTAGTCGTCAGTGCATCATGGGAAAATAAAGTGCAGGAACATCAGAATCCAAGAGTCTTCTCAGGCAGACTTTGCTTTAATTTACAAACCCGATTCCAAAAAAGTTGGGACACTGTACAAATTGTGAATAAAAACAGAATGCAATGATGTGGAAGTTTCGAATTTCAATATTTTATTCAGAATACAACATAGATGACATAGCAAATGTTTAAACTGAGAAAATGTATCATTTTAAGGGAAAAATAAGTTGATTTTAAATTTCATGGCATCAACACATCTCAAGAAAGTTGGGACAAGGCCATGTTTACCACTGTGTGGCATCCCCTCTTCTTTTTATAACAGTCTGCAAACGTCTGGGGACTGAGGAGACAAGTTGCTCAAGTTTAGGAATAGGAATGTTGTCCCATTCTTGTCTAATACAGGCTTCTAGTTGCTCAACTGTCTTAGGTCTTCTTTGTCGCATATTCCTCTTTATGATGCGCCAAATGTTTTCTATGGGTGAAAGATCTGGACTGCAGGCTGGCCATTTCAGTACCCGGATCCTTCTTCTACGCAGCCATGATGTTGTAATTGATGCAGTACGTGGTCTGGCATTGTCATGTTGGAAAATGCAAGGTCTTCCCTGAAAGAGACGACATCTGGATGGGAGCATATGTTGTTCTAGAACTTGGATATACCTTTCAGCATTGATGGTGCCTTTCCAGATGTGTAAGCTGCCCATGCCACACGCACTCATGCAACCCCATACCATCAGAGATGCAGGCTTCTGAACGGAGCGCTGATAATAACTTGGGTTGTCCTTGTCCTCTTTAGTCCGGATGACATGGCGTCCCAGTTTTCCAAAAAGAACTTCAAATTTTGATTCGTCTGACCACAGAACAGTTTTCTACTTTGCCACAGTCCATTTTAAATGAGCCTTGGCCCAGAGAAAACGCCTGCGCTTCTGGATTATGTTTAGATATGGCTTATTTTTTGACCTATAGAGTTTTAGCCGGCAACGGCGAATGGCATGGTGGATTGTGTTCACCGACAATGTTTTCTGGAAGTATTCCTGAGCCCATGTTGTGATTTCCATTACAGTAGCATTCCTGTATGTGATGCAGTGCCGTCTAAGGGCCCGAAGATCACGGGCATCCAGTATGGTTTTCCAGCCTTGACCCTTACGCACAGAGATTGTTCCAGATTCTCTGAATCTTTGGATGATATTATGCACTGCAGATGATGATAACTTTGCAATTTTTCTCTGAGAAACTCCTTTCTGATATTGCTCCACTATTTTTCGCCGCAGCATTGGGGGAATTGGTGATCCTCTTCCCATCTTGACTTCTGAGAGACACTGCCACTCTGAGAGGCTCTTTTTATACCCAATCATGTTGCCAATTGACCTAATAAGTTGCAAATTGGTCCTCCAGCTGTTCCTTATATGTACATTTAACTTTTCCGGCCTCTTATTGCTACCTGTCCCAACTTTTTTGGAATGTGTGGCTCTCATGAAATCCAAAATGAGCCAATATTTGGCATGACATTTCAAAATGTCTCACTTTCAACATTTTATATGTTATCTATATTCTATTGTGAATAAAATATACGTTTATGAGATTTGTAAATTATTGCATTCCTTTTTTATCCACAATTTGTGCAGTGTCCCAACTTTTTTGGAATCGGGTTTGTAGATTGAGTTGTGATCAATCTCAGTGTGTTTCATCCTAATTTCTGTGAAATGTCTCGATGTGAAGGAAACAGAAAGCATTTAGGTGTGACGCACAGCCTCCCAATGATCAATACAAAGCCCTGCTTGATAATAATGTTTTTCATATCTCTTTGACTTATTTCTGTCTGGAGAAAGTCGTCTCAGAAGTGCCTCCAGAGCTTAGTGCACACGAACACAATGCATCATGGGATGCGTTCGATATTCTGTCTGTTTACTCTGATCCTCCACCATTCATTACCACTTGAAGACTTGATGATGCTTGTGGTTGTTGACCTACATAGTGTCCATCCTACTGGAATTGAAACTCGTACACGCATATACATATACATATATATATATATATATTGTATATATTAAATAAATGATCAAGTTGTGTGAATAAAATAGAAAATAAATATTTTATTTAATATTTAAAAAATTCCATATATAGAATACAGTAGATTTTTGTGAACTAGTAAACAAAACTATTAATGTATACAGAGTCTGTACAGTGTGCAAATGATTATTTTTCCCCCGTCACCTTGTGCAGTTTGTAATTTGATATATCGTCATAAGAATTGTTGAGTTGCTGCATGGGTATAAATAAGCAGCAGGTGCAACGCATATTCAGCTTTTCGCTTTGGAGCCGAGCGCTGTTTATCTGAGAAGAACCAGTTATTTTGGGAGAGGTCTTTTTTTATTGTTTAGTTTTGGTGTGACGACTCTGCAACGGTGATCTCGTGAGTGCAGATCAACAGAGTGTGTGCACACGCAGGCTGCACTAATCCCTACCAATGCTGCGGCGGGCATTTCAGCACTGATAAAAGAGTGATTTTCCTAAAAGAGATTACACGGGTGTGATGTTGCATCTTTTTAAAGATGTCATTCCACCCATGCGTTTCTGGATGCGGTCATTACCTGGCGCTGGCGGATGGTCACGATCGCTGCTTCACGTGTCTGGGCATTAAGCACTCTGAGGTGGTGTTCTTGGATGAGTGATGTTCCCATTGAGTGAAGATGACCATCTCGGAGCTTCGGACCAGGCTACAATACCTCAAAAAGGGAGGAGTTCCAGTGCCTCTGCCTAGATCTAGTTCTCTTCCTGGTAAAAGCCAGGGGAGGACTACTTTAGGTAGTCACCTGGGTGGTCACCATATCCTTCAGGACTCCCCCCGACGACCAGGTGTCAATCGAGGCATCAGAAGGTTGAGGAGCCACCTTCTGGGATGGGCTCATGACGAGCTTACCAGGTCATGGATGGCACCTTTCACTGCCAGAAACCGGCCTGGCGACTCCTCCTCCCTCACTATTCTCACGGATGAGCGGCCAGGGGGTAAACGGAGATCCCACCTTTAGTGCGGCCATCAGGCTAAAGCACTGAAGGACCTGCACGAGGGTGTTCACGACCCGGCGGTTCTAAAAGAGCTATGGACGACAACTGACCTCGCGCTTCAAGCGACGAAGTTCACTGTGCGTTCGCTGGCTCATGCGATGTCCACGCTTGTGGTCCAGGAACACCATCTCTGGCTGACATGAAGGATACCGACAAGACTCTTGAATTCCCCCGTGTCCCAGACCGGCCTTTTCAGCGACACGGTTGAGAGTTTTGCCCAGCAGTCTTAGCTGCACAGAAGCAGTCGATTAACCATCTGGGGTCGGCAAATGCGCCGGCGCGTTTCGTGAAATTGAATGCAAAATAATGCAGAACATTTCTTACTTTAATTATTTATTTAATTAACCAAAATATGTATTATTTATTTACAATGAAATTAATCTCAGATGCAGATAAAATGTCTTTAATGATTAACCTTCAATAAGTGTTCGATGATGGCAAAAAGCAATTGCGAGAAAAAGTATGAATTGTGAGACAAACTTTACAAAAAAATAAGGCAACCTATCACAGACAACTTGATTAGTTAAATTAACTAGCAACCGACAACTTAAAAACGTTGGTTCATCTAATGAATATAAGGCAGTCTATTGAATTTTAAAAGAGCTGTCTAAATTATGTATGTATTTAACTTTAGGAATGTTAGACGATAACAAAGGTAATCTAAATGTAAAAATATATTTATGTACAAATAAATAAACAATATAAAAAAACTATAATACACACATCACACGCACACGCCACACTACACTTTGTCACACACACACACACACACACACACAACACACGACAACGCACCGCATAACTACACGTACACACTACAAACATCACACACACAAGCACGCACGCACGCACGCACAACGCACCACACACACACACACACACACACACCACACACACACACACACACAATGATTGAGATACATCACAGTTTTGAAGTGTTCCTGCTGAAATCTGTAGGCATCAGAAGTGGGAACAGCATGTTGAGACCTCGAAGATTTTTAATTAAGCACATTGAAATTGCATTTTCCAGCGTGGTTTTGACCAGACCAGACCTTCAGAAGACTATCTCAACAAACCAGTGAAATAAAGCCTGGTAAACATATGTATGGACAGCAGGCGATAGGATCCTAATGAAACTGTCTGAGCATTTCTCCGCATTACATATAGTCATGAGATAACATTCTTTTAACTCAAAGAGTTTTGGTCCTTTCCAGGAGTTCAATTGTCTTTTCCGCACTGAACAGACTTGTATATGGCCAAAAATGAGTTTGGGGAAAACTGCAGATCTGCAGCAGAATCTCATTCAATCTTTTACTCAATGAAAGCATAACATTGTGGATTTTATGAAAGTTTTCTCCAACAGACTAACTGCTCGTGTTTATAGCTTGATTACCTTTACACGGACGAAAACTGTCAAGTCAAATGTATTTATTACTTTATAACAATCACGTAGTTTCAAAGCAGCTTCACAAAAAATAATGATGATCATGTTTATAATCTTAATATCTTCATGCGTTATAGTCACATAGCAGATTAGTGCTGGGAGATAATATAGTTACATTCTGCGATGAAATACAAAATCAAGCAGCCGAGATCTGATATTTGACAGTGTATATGTTACTTGCTGTTTCTTTGTTAAATACTTAAGCAATAAAAAATCCTAACTCTACAACATTTGTATTTCCAATGTGTTAAAAACACACTGACTTAGTAGTTGACACAGTAGCCACTAACATACATACATACTATCTTTTCCATAATGAAAGTCAATGGCTACCGTCAACTGAAGTTTGGTTACTAACATACTTCAAACGATCTTCTTTTGTGTTCAACAGAAGAAGAAGAAAACCTCATGCAGTTTGGAAGGACTTGAGGGTGAATAAATGATGACAGAATCGTCATTTTGGGGTGAACAATCTCCTTCATAAGCCAAAGAATTAGCTTTCAACAAATTTAACCATGAAGAGACGTCTGGTAACAGCGACACATATTGATCATAAGAATTGTTGAGTTGCTGCATGGGTATAAATAGAGCAGCAGGTGCAACTCATATTCAGCTTTTCGCTTTGGAGCCGAGCGCTGTTTATCTGAGAAGAACCAGTTCTTTTGGGAGAGGTCTTTTTTTATTGTTTAGTTTTGGTGTGACGGCTCTGCAACGGTGATCTCGTGAGTGCAGATCAACGAGAGTGTGTGCACACGGCAGGCTGCACTAATCCCTACCAATGCTGCGGCGGGCATTTCAGCACTGATAAAAGAGTGATTTTCCCTAAAAGAGTATTACACAGGTGTGATGCTGCATCTTTTTAAAGATGTCATTCCACCCATGTGTTTCTGGATGCGGTCATTAGCTGGCGCTGGCGGATGGTCACGATCGCTGCCTCACGTGTCTGGGCATTAAGCACGCTGAGGTGATGTTCGTGGATGAGTGATGTTCCCATTGAGTGAAGATGACCATCTCGGAGTTTCGGACCAGGCTACAATACCTCATAAAGGGAGGAGTTCCAGTGCCTCTGCCTAGATCTAGTTCTCTTCCTGGTAAAAGCCAGGGGAGGCTACTTTAGGTAGTCACCTGGGTGGTCACCATATCCTTCAGGACTCCCCCCGACGACCAGGTGTCAATCGATGCATCAGAAGGTTGAGGAGCCACCTTCTGGGATGGGCTCATGACGAGCTTACCAGGTCATGGATGGCACCTTTCACTGCCAGAAACCGGCCTGGCGACTCCTCCTCCCTCACTATTCTCGACGGATGAGCGGCCAGGGGGTAAACGGAGATCCCACCTTTGGTGCGGCCATCAGGCTAAAGCACTGAAGGACCTGCACGAGGGTGTTCACGACCCGGCGGTTCTAAAAGAGCTATGGATGACGACTGACCTCGCGCTTCAAGCGACGAAGTTCCCTTTGCGTTCGCTGGGTCATAAGATGTCCACGCTTGTGGTCCAGGAACGCCATCTCTGGCCGACATGAAGGATACCGACAAGACTCTTGAATTCCCCCGTGTCCCAGACCGGCCTTTTCAGCGACACGGTTGAGAGTTTTGCCCAGCAGTTCTTAGCAGCAGTCGATTAACCATCTGGGGTCGACAAATGCGCCGGCGCGTTTCGTGAAATTGAATGCAAAATAATGCAGAACATTTCTTACTTTAATTATTTATTTAATTAACCAAAATATTTATTATTTATTTACAATGAAATTAATCTCAGATGCAGATAAAATGTCTTTAATGATTAACCTTCAATAAGTGTTCGATGATGGCAAAAAGCAATTGCGAGAAAAAGTATGAATTTGTGAGACAAACTTTACAAAAAAATAAGGCAACCTATCACAGACAACTTGATTAGTTAAATTAACTAGCAACCGACAACTTAAAAACGTTGGTTCATCTAATGAATATAAGGCAGTCTATTGAATTTTAAAAGATCTGTCTAAATTATGTATGTATTTAACTTTAGGAATGTTAGACGATAACAAAAGTAATCTAAATGTAAAAATATATTTATGTACAAATAAATAAAAAAATTATAAACACACACACACGCACACGCGCACACGCTCACACACTCACACACACACACACACACACACGCACGCACGCACACACACACACACACGCACGCACGCACGCACGCACGCACGCACACGCACACACACACACACACACACACACACACACACACACACACACACAATGATTGAGATACATCACAGTTTTGAAGTGTTCCTGCTGAAATCTGTAGGCATCAGAAGTGGGAACAGCATGTTGAGACCTCGAAGATTTTTAATTAAGCACATTGAAATTGCATTTTCCAGCGTGGGTTTGACCAGACCAGACCAGACCAGACCAGACCTGACCAGACCTTCAGAAGACTATCTCAACAAACCAGTGAAATAAAGCCTGGTAAACGTGTATTATGGACAGCAGGCGATAGGATCCTAATGATTGGAAAATGTTACCGAAGGATTTCTCCAGCATTTATCAGCACAGTCAGGTGTAGTTTAGCATTGCTGGTGTGGGAGACTCACAAAGATCTGTGGATCATCTCCAAGAGAAAATATCTGCTGCTTTCTCCTGCACTTACATATGTTCATGAGAAAAATATTGAACAGGTTGCTTGGGGGAAACTGCAGATCTGCAGCAGAATCTCATTCAATCTTTTACTCAATGAAAGCATAACATTGTGGATTTTCAACACTTCCATGATTTTTATTTTTTCCTTATGAAAGTTTTCTCCAACAGACTAACTGCTCGTGTTTATAGCTTGATTACCTTTACACAGACGAAAACTGTCAAGTCAAATGTATTTATTACTTTATAACAATCACGTAGTTTCAAAGCAGCTATCCAAAAAAATAATGATGCTCATGTTTATAATCTTAATATCTTCATGCGTTATAGTCACATAGCAGATTAGTGCTGGGAGATAATATAGTTACAGTCTGCGATGAAATACAAACTCAAGCAGCCGAGATCTGATATTTGACAGTGTATATGTTACTTGCTGTTTCTTTGTTAAATACTTGTTAAATGTACAAGCACTTTCTAAATGAAAATTGTCTTCAAGTCCTAATCCTACAACATTTTTATTTCCAATGTGTTAAAACACACACTGACATAGTAGTTGATACAGTAGCCACTAACGTACATACTATCTTTTCCATAATGAAAGTCAATGGCTACCGTCAGCTGAAGTTTGGTTACTAACATACTTCAAACTATCTTCTTTTGTGTTCAACAGAAGAAGAAGAAAACCTCATGCAGTTTGGAAGGACGTGAGGGTGAATAGATGATGACAGAATCATCATTTTTGGGGTGAACGATCTCTTTCATAAGCCAAAGAATTAGCTTTCAACAAATTTAACCATGAAGAGACGTCTGGTGACAGCGACACATATTGATCAAAAAAGAGGGGTAAAATATTTATAGCTTCAGATTCACTTTGTTTTACGTCATTATTCTTTTCTTCATATCTTTAGAGGTTTTGATGACCAGGATTGATTTTGTGTCATTTTGCATGGATTTACTGTTTTTTGCTACTCTCTCTCTACAATATTTGTTGCTGGTAAAAATACCAGCAAACTTTTATACAAAACATTTTTTTATAACCGAAACGCATTCATAATTGTAAACCAATTTAATTGCAGTACCACCTACTGGTCTGAACCAAAATAAGGGTAAAAATCAATAGACATATTGAAAGAAAAAAACCCATTTTTTTCATTATGCTTAAAATTAAGTAATATTAAAATAAAAATGGAAAATATAACAATAAAAAGTTGCTACCAAACAGGAACTGAGGGAGTAACACATGTTTTGTGTATTCAAATTAAAATATGTTTCTTTTGAAACAAAGCGAAACCACAATGCCTTCATAATAGTACACAGCTTTAATAGCAGCACCACGTCATATGATGCACAGCTAAACGTTAAAAACATTGGTGAGCATGCATGTAGCTTTTAAAATACTTTTTTTTAAAGATTGCATCATGCCTTACCTATTGAAAATGGCTTATTTCTTTATTTTACGATCTAGCACATAACAAATCAGTTCAACATTGTGAGAGAACATGGTGAGACATCTAAAATGAATACAAAAACAAAGTTCTCAAATTAAATAAATGCATTGAGATTCAGTGCTATTAGGTGCTGAAATTGCATCTTGCCAGAACAAACTGAACAGTGCAACTAGCTTTATCATCAGATTAACCAATAATAACCATCACTACGCTGCTCACAGGGAAAGTAATTCGTGCTCAACATGAAATCCTAGAGTAAGGCATCAGGCAGATGATTAGTTTAACTGTCAAATGAGATCCTCCAGACTCTATAAATAGCTTTTATCCACTGCCTCTCAGTGCATCAAGGATCTGTGCGCAACCACAGTGTAATTAATCACTGCATGCATAATGTCTTTATTATTGTGTATGATTCATCACTAATGTAAATGTAATTATAAATGGAATGCGGCTAGATATAATAGATGTCAATCTGTATGCTAATAATGTTTGGTCTGTTTGGGGATTGAAACAGCGCTCAGTGTACCAGAGCAGAATGAGTCCCCAGACAGATACAGAACAATTAAAAGACGTGCTTGTGCATAATTCCCCGTTATGATCTAGCCGTCCAAGTGACTGTCAGGGGCATACAGTAAATCACCTTTCAAAGAAGCAGGAGCAATTTTCTATATAAAAGTCTATATAATGAAAGTGTTTTTCCTGCATTAAAGGAATAGTTCACCCAAATATATATATACAAAAATACTAAAATTGTCCTCATCCTCAGGCCATCCAACATAAGTTTGTTTCTTCATCAGATTTGGAGAAATGTAGCATTGCATCAGTGTCTCAGCAATGGATGCTCTGCAGTGAATGGGTGCCGTCAGAACGAGAGTCTGATAAAAACATCACAATAATCCACAGTCCATCAGTTAACATCTGGAGAAGACAAGAGCTGTGTGTTTGTAAGAAACAAATCCATCATTATGATGTTTTTAACTAAAATCCGAGTCCATAATCCATAATAACACCTCCTCCAGTGGAAAAGTATGGTCTGAATCAGGAGAGAAATCTGCACAGATCCAGCAGCGTTTACAAACCAAAACAGCTCTAAACTAATATGTGGCTGGGTTTTGATGTGAGAGACTACGGGAGATGGGCTTTTTCACTGGAGGAAGCGTTATTATGGACTTGTTTTTATGCCTTAAAAAGCACCTATTATGCTAAATTCACTTTTGCACGTTGTCTGAACATAAATGTGATTTGGCACCCTATTATCAGGGCCGCTGCTGGCCAAATGGGTGCCATGAGCAGAACTGTATTGTTGTGCCCCCTCCTTCAAATAATATGGATATAAAAAATAAACTATTAAAGAGGTTAAAATAGAAATGTAATAAAATATTAAAGTAAACGAAGCAGTTTTACTACGATAAAACCATGGTTCATTTATGTAAGGGTTTTGATGTCCACATGCTTTTGTTGAGGAGATGAAAGAGGCTGTGTCATCTATACCAAAAGGTGGCCAAAAATGAAAGATTAAGTGGATATTTGAATTATTAAATGTTTGGTCAATATTAAAGGATTGATCGAACTGTAAGTGTAACAGCAGCAATAACCAGGCCTTCGGCTCCCTGTGCAGGCATTTGTAATAATATCTAATGTACAGTGGGGCAAAAAAGTATTTAGTCAGCCACCAATTGTGCAAGTTCTCCCACTTAAAAAGATGAGAGAGGCCTGTAATTTTCATCATAGGTATACCTCAACTACGAGAGACAAAATAAGAAAAAGAAATCCAGAAAATCACATTGTAGGATTTTTAAAGAATTTATTTGCAAATTATGGTGGAAAATAAGTATTTGGTCAATAACAAAATTTCATCTCAATACTTTGTTATATACCCTTTGTTGGCAATGACAGAGGTCAAACGTTTTCTGTAAGTCTTCACAAGGTTTTCACACACTGTCGCTGGTATTTTGGCCCATTCCTCCATGCAGATCTCCTCTAGAGCAGTGATGTTTTGGGACTTTCAACTCCCTCCAAAGATTTTCTATGGGGTTGAGATCTGGAGACTGGCTAGGCCACTCCAGGACCTTGAAATGCTTCTTACGAAGCCACTCCTTCGTTGCCCGGGCGGTGTGTTTGGGATCATTGTCATGCTGAAAGACCCCCACGTTTCATCTTCAATGCCCTTGCTGATGGAAGGAGGTTTAATTTGATTATTTTATATAGTCGCTATTGGTTTCGTTTTGTTTGAGCTTGTCATTGTTTTTTTATTCTTCTTTCTTTCTTTCTTTCTTTCTTTCTTTCTTTCTTTCTTTTCTTAATGCCTTTATTTTTGTCAAATACAGTTCTTAATACAACATATTTCACCGTTTAAACATGTATACAACATTTCTTATTTTTAAATTCGTTTAACAAGCATTTTAGAAGTAAAAATAAAACTTTCATAGTCGCAAAAAAACCCTGATGCGGCTCGTTTAGGTGACTTGGTTTGCTTTGCATAAAATAAAACCGATTACTGTTTTATAGATTATATGGAACAAACCTATATTTGACAAAAAATAAAGTAAGTGGCACTGAGAACTGCTCTCACTCGAAGAAAAAAATATCTGCGTGCACTCAATCCAAACGCAAACTCTGCGACTGTCATATAGGATATGGGTTACACAAAAACCCAAACATTACAAAAAAAAAAGTTTAATAAAATAACCTTGATTTTTAGAGTATATGCACACAATAAAAGCAACTGATGCAAGCTGGTAATCACTTAAGTGGGTCAACCGAGAGATTGCGCGAATGATCCGTTACCTCTCCATAATTGTTGGCTTATTGGTCACTCCGCTTTATTACAAATTAAACACTGCATATGATAAACGCTAAATATTTAATATTCCACTTGGCTAAAACACAACAAAACACGGTTTTGGGTGTACGTAAGCCTATTTAGTAGATAATATTACACTTGTGTTATCTCCCCCGCGCTTTCTCTCTCACACACATACATTAGCTATAATCTTACCTTTCAGAAGCGCGTGTCTGGCTTTAAAACTCATCAGACAGCACCAGCAGCAAAAGGAATTCATGTCTGGATAGTTTTCGTTTTGATGACATTTATGAATGTATATAATTATGTTTTGCATGTAGAGTAGCCTATTGATGACGCTCAGTTGGGGGGCGGCGCGGGAGCGGCATTACTATGAAGCAAAGTTTAATTTAGATGTAGAATAACTAAGCGGTGATAACGAATGCCCAAAAGATAAAGTAAAAATATCTGTCCCTTTGCCCCCCTGACTGTGTTGCGCCCCTTGGTGACTGCCTTGTTCGCCTATATGCACGCGCCGGCCCTGCTCATCGACAGCCCGCCTGATCTGTCAGGGTGGCGTTATGCACATCCTGCGCACTGTGCGCAATAAAATACATGACACAGAAGCACTGGTGCATGCGTGCAGCGCATGAGCGAGATATGAACGGGAACGGGATATTGTTAGACCGCCCACTCCCGTTCAAATTACACCAGAGTTACCGACCGTTACTGTGTTTTATTCCCGCGTTGACAAGAAATTTGGTCAAATCCCGCTGAAAAACAGTAGCAAGAGTGATTAAAGACAGGAATGATGACCTCAAATCACCAAGACGGGTACGCTTCTCATTACCGCGGTGAAGCGGTAATGCGGTTATCGTCACAGCCCTACATAATAGTACACAGCTTTAATAGCAGCACCACGTCATATGGTGCAAAGTTAACCGTTAAAAACATTGGTGAGCATGCATGTAGCTTTTAAAATACTTTTTTTTAAAGATTGCATCATGCCTTACCTATTGTAAATTTAAAATGGCTTATTTCTTTATTTTACGATCTAGCACATAACAAATCAGTTCAACATTGTGAGAGAACATGGTGAGATATCTAAAATGAATACAAAAACAAAGTTCTTAAATTAAATAAATGCATTGAGGTTCAGTGCTATTAGGTGCTGAAATTGCATCTTGCCAGAACAAACTGAACAGTGCAACTAGCTTTATCATCAGATTAACCAATAATAACCATCACTACGCTGCTCATAGGGAAAGTAATTCGTGCTCAACATGAAATCCTAGAGTAAGGCATCAGGCAGATGATTAGTTTAACTGTCAAATGAGATCCTCCGAGACTCTATACATAGCTTTTATCCACTGCCTCTCAGTGCATCAAGGATCTGTGCGCAACCACAGTGTAATTAATCACTGCATGCATAAAGTCTTTATTATTGTGTATGATTCATCACTAATGTAAATGTAATTATAAATGGAATGCGGCTAGATATAATAGATGTCAATCTGTATGCTAATAAAGTTTGGTCTGTTTGGGGATTGAAACAGCGCTCAGTGTACCAGAGCAGAATGAGTCCCCAGACAGATACAGACCAATTAAAAGACGTGCTTGTGCATAATTCCCCGTTATAAAATATAGCCATCCAAGTGACTGTAAGAGGCATACAGTAAACCACCTTCTTTCAAAGAAACAGGAGCAATTTTCTATATAAAAGTCTATATAATGAAAGTGTGTTTCCTGCATTAAAGGAATAGTTCACCAAATATATATTTAAAAAAAATACTAAAATTGTCTCATCGGCCATCCATACATAGTTAGTTTCTTCGATCAGATTTAGGAGAATGATGTAAGCACATACGCTCAGCCCTGCAGCATTTGAAATGGGAAAAAATTCCATCATCCTAAAAGCATTTTGCATAAATAAAAAAACAAATGTTTTAAATTTTAATGGAAAATTGAAAAATTTATTTCCTTTGAAGAATTTGATAGTTTTGCCTGGTTTTGGCAATGGTGCCTCAGAATTCTGAAAAAATCAGGATTCATCCTCATATTTCTGGATGGGTAAATCTGGGTGTTGAGACCAGCCTATTTGATGTTTTTAAAAACCCTCCTATCCTGAGACTCTGATGGAAAAGTATGGGACCCAGGGTATCTTACAATCCTGCGTTTAGCGATTTCTCAAATTAATGTGATGGGCCATTATTTTTCCTTTGACAGATCGGTCTTTCACTGGCTTGCGTATAGCTCATTTTATGCTAAACCACTGTTTCAATGCACTTTGTCTTCTGCAAACAACAAGTTTGGCTTTTATATAAGCCTTTTTGGCTAAATGGTGCCCATAGAACATTTCTCTCTCTGGACATCCAAATCTTCTACAAACTCAAGGGCTGACATGTACTGGTTAAAGGGGGACACGTCTGGCATCAGATTTGATCCCTGCGCAGTTGTTACTGATGGTACCTTTGTTACTTTGGTCCCAGTTTGCAGGTATTCATAGGTCCCCCTGTGGTTCTGGATTTTGCTCAAGTTCTTGATATTTTGACCCCACGGTTAGTTTTTTGGAGCCCCAGATCAGGTATATTATGGTTTGTATGTCTTCCTTTCAAAATTTGCTTCATTTTTCAATTCTCATAATTTTACATTCAGATCATTTCCCACTTGTGGTTACAATTTTTTTTTGTTTTTTGAAGCTTTTGTTTGGCCATGTGGAGTTTGGTGTGATGTTTGAGGTTGAGGACGGGTGTCTTTTATACTGATAACGAGTTCAAACAGATGCCATTAATACAGGTAACGAGTGGAGGACAGAGGAGCCTCTTAAAGAAGAAGTTACAGGTCTGTGAGAGCCAGCAATCTTGCTTGTTTGTAGGTGACCAAATACTTATTTTCCACCATAATTTGCAAATAAATTCTTTAAAAATCCTACAATGTGATTTTCTGGATTTTTTTTTCTTATTTTGTCTCTCATAGTTGAGGTATACCTATGATGAAAATTACAGGCCTCTCTCATCTTTTTAAGTGGGAGAACTTGCACAAATTGGTGGCTGACTTTTTTGCCCCACTGTATATATTTGAAAATATACTAAAAGTGTCCTCAGGCCATCCAACATAGGTTTGTTTCTTCATCAGATTTGGAGAAATGTAGCATTGCATCAGTGTCTCAGCAATGGATGCTCTGCAGTGAATGGGTGCCGTCAGAATGAGAGTCTGATAAAAACATCACAATAATCCACACCACTCCAGTCCATCAGTTAACATCAGAAGCTGAAACAAATCAATCATTATACGAGTCCATAATACAACAAATTAAGCTCGGATGAGCTTTATTTGTCACATACACAATTACACAGAGTATAATGAGGAGTGAAATGTGTTCTCTGCATTTAACCCATCCAAGTGTACACACTTGGAGCAGTGGGCAGCCGACTGTGCAGCGCCCGGGGAGCAGTCGTGGACTTCCTGTCGGAGCCGGGATTCGAACCCACAACCTTGGGTTACCTCGGGTTTCAAGTCCAACTCTCTATCCATTAGGCCAACGACTGCCCTTAATCCATAATCCATAATAACGCTTCCTCCAGTGGAAAAGTATGATCTGAATCAGGAGAGACATCTGCACAGATCAAGCAGCGTTTATAAGCCAAAACAGCGCTAAACAAATATGTGTCTGGATTTTGATGTGAGAGACAACAGCAGATGGGCTTTTTCACTGGAGGAAGCATTATTATGGAATCATATATATTTGTTTAAATGCCTTAAAAAGCACCTATTATGCTAAATTCACTTTTGCACATTGTTTGAACATAAATGTGATTTGGCAGTGTGTTTACACAACTTACACACAAAAAAAATATTATAGAGGTTAAAATAGAACTTTAATAAAATATTAAAGTAAATAAATACATTGTAATTAAATTGTATCATTTAGAAATGACACTTGCAGCTAGACAGTTACCTACAGCTATTATATTATTAATACAGTTGTCTGATTGAGTTTACGGTCTCAAGCATTCAGAAATCACACAAAATAAAACGAAGCAGTTTTACTACGATAAAACCATGGTTCATTTCCGTAAGGGTTTTGATGTCCACATGTTTTTGTTGAGGAGATGAAAGAGGCTGTGTCATCTATACCAAAAGGTGGCCAAAAATGAAAGATTAAGTGGATATTTGAATTATTAAATGTTTGGTCAATATTAAAGGATTGATCGAACTGTAAGTGTAACAGCAGCAATAGCCAGGCCTTCGGCTCCCTGTGCAGGCATTTGTAATAATATCTAATATACATCAATTGTTTATTTTGTATTACATCATGTATTTTAACAGTGTTTTTCAATTAAACCATATAATTATTCATTAACCAATCATTATTCCCTCATTGTTTTATATAATGCATTTTAAGTCATATTAAAGGCTGTTGTTGGCTTAGGTCTGTTTTTATAACCACACAAATATTATCTTAATACTGCTTTGTAAACTATTATTTTAAGTCACAAAACCATGATTAATTTGTACTTTCTATCCATAGCCATTATTTTTGGTTTTATTCGTAGTTAAAACAAGGCTATTTATCGTAAGGGAACATGGAAAGTCAGAGATAATATTATATGCGTCATTGGTGGCTAAATTATTACCGACATTAAAACAGTTTATGAACGTCAACAACCAATAAAGTTTCATAGGATTATGATTGTACCTGAAAGTGATGCCCGGCTTCATCTTTTTTTCAGCACTGGATTGCTGATGTCTTATCACAGGCCAAGCTGTCCATCAATTATGATTATTTACATTCCACCGCAAACATGAGGTGCGAGCGGTCGCCGGCTCTTTAAAAAACATTTTTTATGTTCATGATTAGATGGTTTATTTATGTATATGTTATTTTTTTGCAACTGAGAGTTGGTGTCCTATGCAAACTGCGTACTCTGCGTATAGGGAGCAGCAGTACTGCCTATTATCATAAAAATTAAACTGCTTTTTTCTTTTAATCCCCATAAATCATAAGCAGTGTCTCAGAGCTTACTGATCACAGAATCAATAAGAAGTGTGACATCACACTTTACAAGCCCCTCCCACAACTGTTGGTAACCAAAGAGTTGACGGTACCCATTGACTTCCATGGCTTCCCCCCCCATACTATGGATGGCAATGACTACCATATTTATTTTGTGTTCACCAGAAATAAATGAAACTTCATACAGGTTTGGAACAACACGAGGGTGAGTAAATGATGACAGAATTGTCATTTTTGGGTGAACTGTTCCTTTAAGACCTTTTAAGGGCTTCAATTTTGAAGGGTGGATTATGGTCTTTTAAGACCTGCAGAAACCCTGATTTTAGAAAAGTTGTGAGCTTAAAGTGTAAAGCGTAACAGGATTGATCCTAATGGAGCCGATTCGGTGTGTTTGTACTGCAGTTTTACTGAGAACATATTCACTCTCTCAGAACAGGGTAGAAAATACTTCTGGTCCTACTTCCGGCGCTGCATTGTACAGTCGACGTTAGGGATGGCTCCGCTCAATTTGTGCTTTAATATACTTTTTTACGTATTTTTACTTTCTCTTTTTACACGCATAACGTCTGCACTATTTATATACGACAGAAGAACACTTTTGGACATTGGACACCACTGCACTAACCTGCTTCAGGACACTTTATCCACGGATCCAGCGTGGCCATTGGAGATACTTCGGAACACCGAGGTTAACAAAGGCCGCCTCAATAATCCCAGGCGGCGAAGGAAACACCGCGGGAGACGCGCTGGAATACGTAACAGACTGAGGAAACGGGCTCACAGTCCTCCTCTGCCGAGTATTCTGCTCGCTAATGTACAATCCTTGGAGAATAAGATGGACGATCTTAGAGCCAGGATTAGTTTCCAACGGGACATCAGAGACTGTAACATCCTCTGTTTGACCGAAACATGGCTTACGCCCTCGGTCCCGGACAACGCTGTAACGCCGTCTGATAACTTTTCTGTTTTACGGATGGACAGAACAGCCGAGGCTGGAAAAACCAAAGGTGGTGGAGTGTGTTTCATGATCAACAAGAAATGGTGTGACCCCAGGAATATCTCCATTCTGTCGCGTTCCTGCTCGGCTCATCTGGAACATCTCTCCATTATCTGCCGCCCATTCTACCTCCCCCGGGAGTTTTCATCGATCATCATCACTGCCGTATATATTCCACCACAAGCAGATACTAGCGTGGCTTTGTCCATACTTCACGACGAGCTCAGCGGCTATATCAACAAGCACCCTGACGCTGCCGCCATCATAGCTGGGGACTTTAACAAGGCCAACCTCAAAAAAGTCATGCCAAACTTTCACCAACACATATCCTGCCCAACTAGAGGACTGAATACACTGGATCATTGCTACACCCAGTTTAAGAATGCCTACAAAGCTCGTTCCCTGCCGGCTTTTGGCAAATCAGACCACGCGGCCATATTTCTCACACCGGAATATAAACAACGGATCGTTCAGAGACCCCCGGTGGAGAGGGAAGTGACGCACTGGTCCGCCCACTCTGAAGCTATGCTACAGGCGTCTTGATGACGTCGACTGGGACATGTTCCGGGCGAGTTCATCTGACGTCAGCGAATTCACGGATGTAGCAGTAAGCTTTATCAACACGCTAACCGAGCAAGCCACCGAAACAGTAACAATAAGGACATTCTCCAATCAGAAACCGTGGGTGGACAGAACAATTCGTGACGCAGTTAACCATCGAACTGCCGCATACAATGCTGGTCTTTTGTCGGGGAACATGAGCGAATACAAAACAGCGTGTTATGCTCTCCGGCGTGCAATAAGAGCCGCTAAACGCCGGTACAGGGAGAGAATTGAGTCACATTTCCAGCTCAATGACTCTCGACGCATGTGGCAGGGACTGAAGACCATCTGTTCCTCTGGAAATATCTCTTCCGCGGAGGTGAGAGCAGATCCGCTGCTGGCCGAGGAGCTAAACTCTTTCTACGGCCGCTTTGAGTGTAACGTTAATGGCGGCGCGAATCTGCCGATCAGCGCGTCAGAAAGCAGCAGACAGAGCAGCGATGGTCTTGCTATCACTTTTTCAGAGGTTGACGTTCGGAGGGAACTAAAGAGAGTGAACGTAAGGAAAGCAGCAGGACCTGATGGGATTACTGGCCGCGTTCTGAGGTCCTGTGCTGATCAGCTTGCTGGTTTGTTTACTTCCATCTTTAATGAGTCCCTTGCTACCTCTGTTGTTCCCACCTCCTTTAAAAAATCTGTCATAATCCCTGTGCCTAAGAACAGTAAACCCTCTTGCCTGAATGACTATCGTCCAGTTGCCCTCACATCGACAGTCATGAAGGTTTTTGAGAGACTCTTAAAGAAACACATTTGCTCCTCCATCCCTGCTACCTTGGACCCTCTTCAGTTTGCCTATCGGCCAAATAGGTCTACTGATGATGCCATCTCCCAGGTACTGCACTCCTCCCTCACTCACATCGACAGCAAGAATGGCAACTATGTCAGGCTGCTATTCATCGACTATAGCTCAGCTTTCAACACTATAGTCCCCACCAAGCTAGCTGTCAAACTATCAGACCTCGGCCTAAACACTTCACTCTGTGACTGGATCCAAGATTTCCTCACCGCCAGACCACAAGTGGTGAAAGTCGGCCAGTTCACCTCCAACTCCATCACCCTGAACATAGGAGCCCCACAGGGCTGTGTACTGAGCCCCCTGCTATACTCTCTCTACACCCACGACTGCGTGTCCTCACACAGCTCCACTTCCATTGTTAAATTTGCTGACGATACTGTGGTTCTGGGCC
Source organism: Schizopygopsis pylzovi (assembly GCA_027422435.1). Classification (NCBI taxonomy): domain Eukaryota; kingdom Metazoa; phylum Chordata; class Actinopteri; order Cypriniformes; family Cyprinidae; genus Schizopygopsis; species Schizopygopsis pylzovi. Next base: position 28,747,404 of record CM049833.1, on the reverse strand, counting down.
TCGTTTCCAACAATGATGAGGCCGCATACTTGGATGAGGTGGAGAGACTTACATCATGGTGCCAGGACAACTGTCTCTCTCTGAACGTGAGCAAAACCAAAGAGCTGATTGTAGACTTCAGGAAGAGACAGCAGCAGCCCTACACTCCTCTTATGATCAGCGGGACCCCTGTGGAGAGGGTGAGCAGCTTCAAGTACCTCGGTGTAAACATCTCCGAGGACCTGACATGGACTGCACACATCCAAACACAGATCAAGAAAGCCAGGCAAAGACTGTACCATCTGCGACAGCTGAGGAAATTCAGGGTCTCACCAGCTATCCTGAAAACTTTCTATTCAGGGGCCATAGAAAGTGTACTGACTCAGTGCATCTCAGTGTGGTATAATAATGCCACAAACCAGGACTGCAAAGCTCTGCAGAGAGTCGTGCGCCTAGCCGAGCGCATCTCAGGATCTACACTCCCCTCTCTGCAGGGCATCTACCTCAAACGCTGCAGAAGCAGAGCTGTTAAAATCATCAAAGACTCAAACCACCCCGGTAACCATCTTTTCATTTTACTGCCATCTGGCAGGCGCTACAGGAGCATGTTGGCTAAAACGGAAAGACTGAAGAGGAGTTTCTTCCCTCAGGCCATCAGGCTCCTAAACTCAGGATCATAACATCCACAGGACTCAATTTAATAAACTGTAATCACATCCATTATTCCCCATCATCCACACTGCTGCTTTGTGTACATCCCCGGTACAACCTATTTGCACATTCTCCTGCACTGCACACTTTATCTCATTGCACATCTTACCCCTTATTTTATTTCTTATTTGTCTCTTATTTCATTCTCACCATATTTGTATATATATATACTCTCTCGTGTTTTGTTTCATAGTTTTTATTGCTTATATGTTATTATGTTTTATTTTTTATTTTTTTTGCACTTTCCATTGAGCGGACCTGTCCTGATTAACATTTCACTACCTATTATACCCTGTATGATTATGTATGTGACAAATAATAAAGAACCTTGAACCTTGAACCTTGAAAATAGCAGCAGCCCGTCTAACACACGCACGCACGCACGCACGCACGCACACAGAGACACACACACAGAGACACACACACACACACACACACACACACACACACACACACACACACAGAGACACACACACACACACACACACACACACACACACACACACACACACAGAGACACACACACACACACACACACACACACACACACACACACACACACACACACACACACAGAGACACAAACAAACACACACACACACACACACACACACACAGAGACACACACACACACACACACACACACACACACACACACACACTCACACACACACACACACACACACACACACGCACACACATGTGGCGTCGATGACACCAGCATCACCAGCGTGGAGGCAAAGGCTGCCATGGCAACGGCCAGATCCTCTCGAGAATAAAGCAAATGAAATAAGCGGCTGAATGTGCCGCTGGTCAGATGAGTGCATCAGGCAGAAGCCACACTATTATTATTGATGAAATTCATAAAATGGTGAAAGGTAAACACCCTGAACCTTTAGTATTATGCAAAATGAATCAGTAATGTTGATTCTGAGTACTGCTTTGCCGTTGACCTGTGACAGTAAATAATACAGCGGTGATGCGGTTACCTGTGACTGCGGTAGACATTGAGGAGCAGGATGAGCACAGCGAGGGAATAACAGGCCACATATGGACCTCCGAACAGACGGGTCAGACCTCTGGTCCTGTGCTCCCATCTGGCCACCTGAAGCAAACACATCAGACAAATCAGCATATTAGGATGATTTCTGAGGAATGGAGTAACGATGCTGAAAATTCAGTTTTGATCATGGAAATAAATGGTGTTTTACTGTATGTTAAAGTAGAAAACCGCTTTTCGAATTTGCAAAAATATTTACTGGGTTTTATTCTGTATTTTTATCAAATTAATGCAAATTTGATAAGCAGACGAGACTTAAAAAGACATTCAAAATCTTACACACACACACACACACACACACACACACACACACACACACACACACACACACACACACACACACACACACACACACAATCAAAATTAAGAAGCTATTGAAACTTTTGAAAAAAAAAAATAATTGAACTGGAAATGAACCAAATGTATTTTTTACCCCTTTGATAATAATATATTTTTTCTCATTTTAAGAATAAACTGTATTTTCTTTCCCCAAAAACAATGCCTAATATGTAATATAAGTCATTTTTCTTCTCAAGAAAATGCATCTTGATCTAAGAATGTTTAGATATGGTCAAGGTCAAGTTTATTAATATAGACCAAGGTGCTGCACAGCCAAAACATCAGAAATATCAACTAACAAATACATTAAGACATATCAAACATAAAATCATTCTCTGATGGATAAATATGTTTAAGGAAAAACAAGAAAAAATTATATACTATACTAAAAATAATATTTTTGCAGTGTGGCACTGATTCGTTTAACTGTCAGGATAAATATATATTTTATAAAGTACATTTGGAACCTACATTATATTATTTCTGTGATGACTGAATGTCAAAGTTATCTCTGTATATTAAAATATATATATATATATATATATATATATATATCACTTTACATTTACACTGAAATTTACATTTCACTTCTGATTATACCCTGTATAATTTATTATGTGACAAATAAAGAAACCTTGAACCTTGAACTTTGAGCACAAATGATGTTCATTACTGTTTATTTTGGGATACGTTTTGTACTGAATGAGTTCTGTATTATCCAGTCCAATTCTTGTAATTATTATTTTATTTTTTATAAGTAGATAGATAGATAGAGAGAGAGAGAGAGAGAGAGCGAGGGTGAGAGAGAGAGAGAGTGTGTGTAAATAATCAGAAAACAAGTAAATACATAAATAAACAGACACTTTAATTTGTGTATTTACTATTAGAACATAAATACAAATTAAAAAATATATTTTATGTGCATATGGGAAATTGCATTGTAAACCTGAAATTTGATAACTTAAAATAACTGCAGGATATCTTGTTTAATTACTAAATATCTTTACAATCTCTTGAATATTTTACAAAGAACCGATGCCATGAAACTTCAACAAATCAGACTGAAAATGTTTGACATGCATCTTTCTGACAATAACTGAAGTGCCCTGACCTCAGAAACCCAGAGTCTCTCTCTTTCCTACATGCATAATATACCAACAGCAGCCTGTTTTCAGCTTTCCAAATCATTAATGCATTTCTTCCACAAACCCTCCTTCTTGCAGGCTCTGTTTGTAATGGCTCTCCTCTGCTGTGTGGATATTCATAGTGAGCTCTATTGTGGGCAGACAGGGACCTGCTGGGAAAACAGCTCTTATCTGAATTAGAGCCCAACCTGCGGCCTGCTGAACCACGTAATTAACGAGCAGAGAGGCTCAGTTCAGGCCGGGTCACGGCACCACCATTACAGCAGATAAAATCATTAATAGTACCGCGCAGAGCCTAATTAACATCTTCTGAGAGGAGCCAGATGGTGGGTTTGTATACGGGCAGAGAGTCATACACGCTCGTTTTAATTGTAAGTCTGCAGGTCAATCCGCATGACCCAATCTGCTAATTAGGAAAATACATTTTGACATGTTCTCAAATAGCTGTGATAATGTCAACACTCACATTTCACAAGATGAATAAATGAAGCAGAGCGTGGAATAAAATACCAATGTTACCGAATATAACTCACCAGCAGCTGTAAACATTTTCCATGACACGTCACATCTCAACACATTTACTGAAATACTGTATTTTCACCCGAATAATAATTATACATTTTTATGTCACTGGTTAATAATCAGTGAATTCATTTTATCTTGGTTATTTGGTCATTACAAGTTAATATATTAGATATTAATATAATATTAATCAACAGATTTTTAGAAAGAAAGATCGCAGCTGCGTGTTGTTGCTGTTGTTTTTAATGTTTAATTAAATTAATAAAATATAATATAATATAATATTATATAGGAGTTAATTTAATGAATAAAATGTACATTTCAAATATAATTCAATATATGAACTCATAGGCTATTGCAATATTTCTTCATTTAAAAAGATAGTAAAAAATTATAAAATAAAAAATACTACAGTATCTCACAGAAGTGAGTACACCCCTCACATTTTTGTAAATATTGTATTATATATTTTCATGTGACAACACTGAAGAAATGACACTTTCCTACAATGTAAAGTACAGCTCGTATAACAGTGTAAATTTACTGTCCCCTCAAAATAACTCAACACACAGACATTAATGTCTAAACCGCTGGACACAAAAGTGAGTACACCCCTAAGTGAACATGTCCAAATATAAAACTATATATACACTACATGTCAAAAGTTTGGAATAATTATGATTTTCAAATGTTTTGAGTCTCTCCTGCTCACCAAAGCTGCTTTTATTTGATCAAAAATATGGTAAAAACAGTAATATTGTACAAAATTATTACAAGTTAAAATAACTATTTTCTGTATTAATATCTGTTCTATAAAATGTAAAATATTTCTGTGATCTTTACTCATTACTCCAGTCTTCAGTGTCACATGATCTTCAGAAATCATTCTAATGTAAATTCAAAAGACTACATTCAAAAACATTAATAAATCTAAATTACTCCAAACTTCTGTGTCCCAGTCAAGTCATTACACCATATAATTACACATGAAACAATATGTGTATGTATTGACTTCATTCAAAAGCATGATCTCAACTATTATCTGGTCTAAAGCGAGACTGAAATGTGCTAAACGGAAGTGATTTGTTAGTAATGCTCGTTCTGTCCCAAAACTAAAGTGCAATTCTGGCATGTCGACTTTCCAGAAACAGTTGCATGATTTGTTCGTTTCGTAATCTCAATCAAGACTTCACCAGTTTACGGTAACAGTGTGCACTCCATCGAAATCATTTCATTAGTACTTCTGAAGAATTAATGCACGGCTAATATGAGTGTTAAATGGACTGAGTGTCGTGTATATGGAAATGATGCAAATACAGATGATTGGCATGGGTTCTGCAGAAGTCCTCATTAGAAGAGTATTATGCAGACCGGCGCGTCAAACAGAACAGAACATGCAGAGACGGTGTAATGATGTCAGGACGGCACCACCATCACCAACATCTCAAGAAACCAGAGACTTCTGACCCAATAAACACGAACGTGATGCCAGACACTAATCATTACATTAGTCCAACTTCTGCCTTTTTATTTTAATCACTTTCAGTTTTCAGACGCAAAGACAAAGTTACTTTCTATTCTAGGTACGCAGGTGCAAAAATAGCTCCGACGATAACAAAAAGCATCATTAAAGTAGTTCATATGAATTCATATTCACTGTAAAGGAAGATCATTTGCATGATTTCCAGGGTTAATTACTAAGAAGGGATGATTGTGAAAGGTGTGAGTGACGACTGACGTCAGACAGCAGAAAGGCTGAAGGGGAAAGTTTTACTTGCATTTAAAAAAATACTTGGGTCTAAATTTAAGATGTATTTGAAATAAAATTCAGTTTTTAAACTATTTGGGTTACACTGTTTAAGTAAAAACTTTATGGGATGCACATTTGTCAGTCATTCATTAATGAAAAAGAAGGTTTCTGCACTTTTTTTTTTTTTTATAATTTACTTATATGCATCTACTTGATTTTATTTAAATAATATTTTAAATGCATTTATTCAAACTGCTTTGAATGAGAATAAAACTGTTAATTGTGAAAGCAAATCAGTTAAAAAGTGTGCACAATGTTAAAATATATCAAACAAAACATGTTGAAGAAGGACAAGAGCACACTTCTAAAGAAGGCCGGTTCTGTAGTGTGGTGTGTGTTACCCACTATAGACGAGACAGCACGGGATACTTGATCAATATGATCAATCATGATAGTCATCCTCTTCATGAAACCGTTCAAGCCTGTGTGACTTCTTTAATTCAGCTCGTGTTACAAGAAACAATACAGAAAGTCATTTTTACCAACAGCTATTAGATTGCATAATCAATGTCATATTAGATGATTGAGTTTAGAAATCATTGTATATCCTACAATCATGGAGTAGTTCATACTTTGGTGCTTGAAACAAAGTGCTGCTATATGAAATGCATTTATTTATTGTGTGGTGCTGTGACAGGTGAATTTCCCTTTGGGATTAATACAGTAATTTTCTTTATTAATAAAGATTAATTTAAAACAGTTTTTAAACAATTTAAAACAGTAAAATTTTATTTAAAACAAGTAAAAAATTTAGAAAGAAAGAAAGAAAGAGGGAGGGAGGGAGGGAGAGGAGGGAGGGAGGAGAAGAAAGAAAGAAAGAAAGAAAGAAAGAAAGAAAGGAAGGAAGGAAGGAAGGAAGGAAGAAGGAAGGAAGGAAGGAAGGAAGGAAAGGAAAGAAAGAAAGAAAGAAAGAAAGAAAGAAAGAAGGAAAGAAGGAAGGAAGAAAGAAAGAAAGAAAGAAAGAAGGAAAGGAAGGAAAGGAAAGAAAGGAAAGAAGGAAAGAAGGAAAGAAAGAAAGAAAGGAAAGAAAGAAAGAAAGAAAGAAAGAAAGGAAAGAAGGAAAGAAAGAAAGAAAGAAAGAAAGAAGGAAAGAAAGAAAGAAAGAAAGAAAGAAGGAAAGAAGGAAGAAAGAAAGAAAGAAAGAAAGAAGGAAAGAAGGAAAGAAAGAAAGAAAGAAAGAAAGAAGGAAAGAAGGAAAGAAAGAAAGAAAGAAAGAAAGAAAGAAAGAAAGAAGGAAAGAAAGAAAGAAAGAAAGAAAGAAAGAAAGAAAGAAAGAAAGAAAGAAAGAAAGAAAGAGAAAGAAAGAAAGAAAGAAAGAAAGAAAGAAAGAAAGATGAGAATTGGTATAAAAACGTGCAATTAACTTTTTATTTGTTATACAGTGGTGGCAACGAATAAATCTGATTTATGATATATAAACTCAGAACCGTGAGGAACAATCTCAAATCTGTTTATCTCACAACTCTGAGTCATTTATATATAATACAGTATTAGTTTTATTTTCAATGAAATGTGAGAAAAAAGAGAACTGAGGGATTAAAAAGTCAAAATGACCTTTTTTTAGTTTATATGTGGCAATTCTGAGTCCTTTATATCTTTATAACAGTTTTTCTCAAAGTGCAGAATTATGAAGAGAAAGGGGAATTGTGAGATTGTCAATATTTATTTATTTTAAGGTAGAAACAGCTTCCATATACAGGGCTCTAGATTAACTTTTTTGCACTGGTGCTCCTAACTTTTTTTCTTAGGTGTCCCGGCACAAAAGTTAGGTGCACCCAAATTTTCGTATAGACAATATTGACTAGTAAACGATTAACTAACAATCTGGTAACATAAAGTTCTTTATTTGAAGCACAGTTCTACAAGAAAGGTAACTTACAGAAAAAGTGCTGGTGCTAAAAGCTTTTATTGAGTGTGTTTGAACACAGAACTCTTCCGCTGCTGCTGCGGGACACTAAACACCATCGAGCCGCTCTTCACAGTCTCTTCAGAAGCTTAAAACAGGCCCGAGACCCGGCCCGCGTCTCAACTATGAAGCCCAGCCCTAGGGACTTAAAAAAGTCAGAGCCCGACTTTAAATTTAATATAAGAAAATAACATTTGGGGCTAAAAGTGTGTTGTAACGCAAGCGTTACTGAACATATACCAAGTAAAATATTACTAGAAATGTATTAGTAATGCTTTACACTACTGCGTTACAGCAAAAAGTCATCCGTTACTGTAATGCATTACTTATGTAACGCATTACTCCCAACACTGCATATGTATACCTCTTAACACAATAAGTCAAAAGAGTTTACAGTGTCTGCGTATGACGCCAGAGAAGAATATGAAAAGATACAGCAGATAACACACACACTTGTCAAAGGTGAAGCGTCACATAGGCGTTCTGACACCTCTCATAAACTCAATCCGTATGTGACGCACGCATGCACTCTGTAATTACACTAAAAATATCCTTCATTAAAGTCTGCGTACGAGAGCTGCTTACCATGACTCACACCCAAAGCATCTCACAAGACTACAGTTTTTCTTAATTAAATGGTTCTGTGTCGTCGGAGAATGACAATCCCCCACGCTGAAATATCAAATATAAACTAAACCACTTAGGATCCAATTAGCATTTACTAAAAATAGAAATGACATGCCAGCAGTGAGTATGTAACGAAGCTGAAGAAATGCTTCTGCGTCCGTGCCGAATAAAAACAACAACATGCGACTTTGTTATACAAGACAATCTGTTGAGAAACTAACACAACTTTACTGTGTTTCAGAGGGAGAGATTTCAGAAACAGTAACTTCTCGTTGTACAGACTGAGATGATCCGGCTTATGAACGTCTAGAGAGATGCATCATGCATTAAACATCATTTAAAAAGCAGAGAAGTGTGTAAACCGGAGTGATTATATCTGATTAAATCTGTGTTATTATGAGCTTTTTCAGGTCTGTGTCTGTGGCATCAGTGGAAAGTATGTGCTCGACTCAACAAATGCATTCAATTCATGATTGCATCAAATGTCAGTGTATTTCTAATAAGTTGATTGCAAATACAATCATGCATCCAGAGATGAGCTCTTCATAACACTGGCACATACGGAAGATTTCTGCAGCTTCGTCACGCTCTTACATGTGTGCATTAGATATCTACAACTCAGGGTTATTATAGTTAACCAAAAATACACCTTTTGATACTTGAAATCAAATGTACTTGAACTAAAACACTTGTTTTGTATTTTAAAATTAATTTAATTATATCTCTCATTTTAATTTAGTTTAAGTGGATGTAAAAATAAAACTGAATGAAAAATTAATACAAAATACTAAATAGACATTAAATGAATAACTACCAATTAGAAAAACACATCTAAAATAAAAATGAAAAATACAAAAAACTAATATATTAAAACACTTTAATGAAATTAAAATACTTTCTGTGTGTATTAGTGATACTTATTTCACTAATAAAAAATAAAAAATTGAATTAAAAAAAAATTGTTGTTGGTTTATTTTTATTTATTTGTTTATAATTTTGCAAATATTTTTTGACCAAATTGTGTTGCAGTGATTTTTGTCCAAATAGTGTGTTAATGTTCAACAACATACAATATGGATAACTTAACAAATATACCCTTTGTCAAATGTTACTTAAAAAATTTGCATCTTAATGAATATAAAAATAAAAGAATGAATGAATAATTAATAACAACGCATACCTTGATCAATAACTGAATAAATAAATGTATACAAAATAAATGAATGCATAGGTAAATGAGCAAATTAATAAACTAAATAATTGCATAAATGAAAGAGAGAAACAAATGAATAAATAGATAAATGTCACTTAGCTTGATTTGTTTTCTTGTATTATGCACATAATTTATATATGTTTAAGAGTGGCCGCTTTACTGTCTTTTGTGAGACACACCTCACCAGTCCACCGTTTGTCTATTTCTCCTCCTTTCATCCACTCTTCTCTCATTCTCGGCGCCCGGTTCTGACTCATCAGGAGTGCGTCTCTGTCTCCAGAGCATTAAAACCCTTATGTAACACAACCCTGCCGTCTAATTGGCCACACAGCATCTCCATCCATCTTCCCTGTTGTGTTCTCCATCAAAGACACCTCTGAAGACTTTAGCGGCCGTTTTAAAACATTCCTGTAGCAAACAGTACAAAATACTGCATTACTTTCTCACTGAGAGCAGCATTTGATGGAAAAACACACCTGAAGACCTGATATACTGATGCTTCTTCAACACTGCCGATGCTTTACAGGACACTATCAGTGTTAGTTTAGGATAAATCAGATTCTTTTATATATTTCTATTAATATGTGGAATTCATTTTTACTTATATATTTTCAGATACTAATAAAACATTACCCTCGTAATGTTTATACATTTTTTATAATTAAGTTTTAGTTATTTTAGTACAATAAATTAAATGAGAAATGTTGACTTGGCAAATAGATGAAATTAAATAAAAAAAGACTTATTTTCATACTATTTTATTTCAAGTAATGAAATAGTTTTTAAGGGTTTAGCTTCAGTTTTAATGAACTATAATAACTATATATAACCCTGCTGTGTGTATATATATATATATATAAACTCTTTAAAAATCTTGAGGAATTCAAACAATGTCAGATTAATTACGTTGACCCAAAAAATCGAGTAAAAAAAGAGAAGCGTCTGAGAAGTGTACTGGTGATGATAACAGAGCAAACAGAGTATTGTGTCATATACTGTGGATCAAAATCAGACTGTTTGCTGATAAATGTATCATGTGACGCCAACAATACAGATGAACACACACACACGCACCCAGAGAAACAGACAACAGACAGACAATACACACACACACAGTGACACACAAGACAAACAAAGACACAGATCAAAACACACTACAACTACAACACATGCATCTAATATTACAAATGGTTAATTATATTAAATAGTACATTTGTCTATGGCATTTACAAAAGCAAATTTTGTGCAGGATTTAATTTAAAGCAATTTTCACTCAGAAATTGCTAGTAAATTTCACAAATAATTAGAAAGAAACAGCAAGTAACACTGAATTCAACGTGACATTTTTAAGTAGAATAGTGATGAAACTATTTTATTTTGAAATGTAATGTTAGCTTTATTCACAGCTTCAAAAATCACTTTTTTACAGTGTAGGAAGAAACTGGTAACACTTTACAATCATTTTTTTTATAAATTAAGATTAAATGCAACCATTTACAATGGATTAACACTAACGATACTTGCTTCGTTAATGTTAGTTTCTACATTTTCTAATTAAATACTGTATATTCGTTAAAGCATTATGAAATAATGCCAATTAACAATGAACAATAGTATATCAAAGATCAAATTTGAGTTTCAGCAAGTGAAAATGAGATCCGCATTGAGATCCCGTTATATCAGACTTCGGGAAAAGGACATGTTTGGCACTCATTCTATGCAATAGCATTGATAGAGGGAAACAAGATGCATTTCTACTTTCAATATTATTTGTTCTTCAGATATTATTCTTTAAAAACAAAAAGTGTCTGAAAAGTGACTCACATTTAGTTTTTGACCACTGACAATGTGTACAATTTTACACCTGAAGCCATGTTGAGAGCCCTGTATCTCTGAAAATGAACCATATAGGGCCTTAAAGATGAAGATGTCAAAAGACTAGTTTGCAAAAAAAGCTAAATCTAAAATGCATTAAGACACTTTTAAGGCGTCTTGAGTTACAGGCATGCAAACTTTGGAGAAAAAAAAACCTTAAAGTGCTTTTTCCCCATTTTTAAATGGTCACCACTGGCATATAATGAAACAAAGATAGCTGAAGTCAACCGATTTTACTAATAGATCTACCAATCTCTGTAAAAATAATATAGTGATGCTGCAGAATTTCTGCAGTCGTATTTACCCCCTGTAATTTGTCTCTGAATCTTAAGTGAGATTATCTTTGTTCAGTTCTGTACTGTACATCACAGAAACCCAGTGCATTAAAATAACCAGAGGAATCTGGATTGAGTTTGACCTTCTTGAACTCAGAGAGTGTTCTCCGGGCTTTTCTGCTGTTTTGGTGTGGATGCGCATGAACGCCTGCTGATGTGTCACACACTCAGCATGTGATATAGGGTTAACAACACACTCCAGTCAGCATGTGATATAGGGTTAACAACACACTCCTGTCAGCATGTGATATAGGGTTAACAACACACTCCTGTCAGCATGTGATATAGGGTTAACAACACACTCCTGTCAGCATGTGATATAGGGTTAACAACACACTCCTGTCAGCATGTGATATAGGGTTAACAACACACTCCACTCAGCATGTGATATAGGGTTAACAACACACTCCTGTCAGCATGTGATATAGGGTTAACAACACACTCCTGTCAGCATGTGATATAGGGTTAACAACACACTCCAGTCAGCATGTGATATAGGGTTAACAACACACTCCTGTCAGCATGTGATATAGGGTTAACAACACACTCCAGTCAGCATGTGATATAGGGTTAACAACACACTCCAGTCAGCATGTGATATAGGGTTAACACACTCCACTCAGCGTGTGATATAGGGTTAACAACACACTCCTGTCAGCATGTGATATAGGGTTAACAACACACTCCACTCAGCATGTGATATAGGGTTAACAAAACACTCCTGTCAGCATGTGATATAGGGTTAACACACTCCAGTCAGCATGTGATATAGGGTTAACAACACACTCCTGTCAGCATGTGATATAGGGTTAACAACACACTCCAGTCAGCATGTGATATAGGGTTAACAACACACTCCAGTCAGCATGTGATATAGGGTTAACACACTCCAATCTGCATGTGATATATGGTTAACAACACACTCCAGTCAGCGTGTGATATAGGGTTAACACACTCCAGTCAGCGTGTGATATAGGGTTAACACACTCCACTCAGCATGTGATATAGGGTTAACACACTCCAGTCAGCATGTGATATAGGGTTAACACACTCCGCTCAGCATGTGATATAGGGTTAACACACTCCACTCAGCATGTGATATAGGGTTAACAACACACTCCAGTCAGCATGTGATATAGGGTTAACAACACACTCCACTCAGCATGTGATATAGGGTTAACACACTCCACTCAGCATGTGATATAGGGTTAACAACACACTCCAGTCAGCATGTGATATAGGGTTAACAACACACTCCTGTCAGCATGTGATATAGGGTTAACAACACACTCCTGTCAGCATGTGATATAGGGTTAACAACACACTCCTGTCAGCATGTGATATAGGGTTAACAACACACTCCTGTCAGCATGTGATATAGGGTTAACAACACACTCCAGTCAGCATGTGATATAGGGTTAACAACACACTCCAGTCAGCATGTGATATAGGGTTAACACACACTCCAGTCAGCATGTGATATAGGGTTAACAACACACTCCAGTCAGCATGTGATATAGGGTTAACACACTCCAGTCAGCATGTGATATAGGGTTAACACACTCCAGTCAGCATGTGATATAGGGTTAACACACTCCAGTCAGCATGTGATATAGGGTTAACACACACTCCAGTCAGCATGTGATATAGGGTTAACACACTCCAGTCAGCATGTGATATAGGGTTAACAACACACTCCAGTCAGCATGTGATATAGGGTTAACAACACACTCCAGTCAGCATGTGATATAGGGTTAACAACACACTCCAGTCAGCATGATATAGGGTTAACACACTCCACTCGGCATGTGATATAGGGTTAACACACTCCAGTCAGCATGTGATATAGGGTTAACAACACACTCCAGTCAGCATGTGATATAGGGTTAACAACACACTCCAGTCAGCATGTGATATAGGGTTAACACACTCCAGTCAGCATGTGATATAGGGTTAACAACACACTCCAGTCAGCATGTGATATAGGGTTAACAACACACTCCAGTCAGCATGTGATATAGGGTTAACACACTCCAGTCAGCATGTGATATAGGGTTAACAACACACTCCAGTCAGCATGTGATATAGGGTTAACAACACACTCCAGTCAGCATGTGATATAGGGTTAACAACACACTCCAGTCAGCATGTGATATAGGGTTAACAACACACTCCAGTCAGCATGTGATATAGGGTTAACAACACACTCCAGTCAGCATGTGATATAGGGTTAACAACACACTCCAGTCAGCATGTGATATAGGGTTAACACACACTCCAGTCAGCATGTGATATAGGGTTAACAACACACTCCAGTCAGCATGTGATATAGGGTTAACACACTCCAGTCAGCATGTGATATAGGGTTAACAACACACTCCAGTCAGCATGTGATATAGGGTTAACAACACACTCCAGTCAGCATGTGATATAGGGTTAACAACACACTCCAGCCATGTGATATAGGTTAACACACTCCAGTCAGCATGTGATATAGGGTTAACAACACACCCGATGGAAGGGCAACATCTCAGCATGTGATATAGGGTTAACAACACACTCCAGTCAGCATGTGATATAGGGTTAACAACACACTCCAGTCAGCATGTGATATAGGGTTAACAACACACTCCATCAGCATGTGATATAGGGTTAACACACATCCAGTCAGCATGTGATATAGGGTTAACAACACACTCCAGTCAGCATGTGATATAGGTTAACAACACACTCCAGTCCAGCATGTGATATAGGGTTAACAACACACTCCAGTCAGCATGTGATATAGGGTTAACAACACACTCCAGTCAGCATGTGATATAGGGTTAACAACACACTCCAGTCAGCATGTGATATAGGGTTAACAACACAGTCCGCCTGAGAGATTCACTCTCCGTTTCTCTGGTTTGAGAGGCTTGTGATGAACCGATGGACGGGAAGATCTTCAGATCTGAATTATGGTGGATGGAGAGATGAAAGAGTGACAGTATATGGAGTAATGCACTTTTCTCTCATTATTTACAGTACTGATTCGCACGTGGTTTCAAATGTGGATGCTGTTTTGAACAGACAAAAGTTGAATGTTTAAACAGCTCTTTTCAGTCCCTCCAGTTTTTCACAATTCTGATCACAGAACACAATGCAAAATCAACTAAATACTGCAACATGATGAGATCCTGCATAATCCACCATTTAACCACAAAACAGCCTCAAAAAGCGCAGCACTACTTTAAGTTATTGATAGTGTGATGAATCGTGCATTCATGTTAATCAAACAAAAGAAAAGGAGAAAATCAGTCACTGCTCTTGACTGCATAACTACATCACTTTAGCAATCATTCATGCATTCATACAGTGAAGATGCATGCAGTTTTACTATTTTTTTATGCCGTGTTTTATTTGATTTGATTTTTAATTTTCGATACAACCCACCTAAACAACTTAAAGCACTCCTTGTTTTATTTATATATTTTTCCTGTTGTTGATATTTTGCTTATTTGTTCTTATTTTATAATATAAAACCTTTTTTTTTGGTAAATTAGAATTTGGTAAAACGCAAAAATACACAAGCATTATGATTTTTTCCCCCAGTTAAGTATTTCTGTTATTTAAGTATTATTTATATATTTGGAAATATATTTTTATTTTCCTTTTCCATTTAGTTACATGTTTTGACATTTTATTAGATCTATATGATCTATATGTTTTAATACCTTTTCTAAAAATGTATTTCAGTTTTCATTTTAGTATTTTAATACATTGAATTAAACAAAATTAAATTAGAACTGTTGCCTTGACAAGTTTACAGCTTTATTTTAAGTTTATTCATTTTAGGTAACAATGTAATTCAAACTACATGTTTTTTTACATTTTAGGTTTTAGTTAATAACCCTGTCAGGTATGACTTATTGTCAATTATCTAGTGTCATACATAATATGGTAAATGTGATATTCCAATGATTATTTTAAAATGCATTTTTTTGTATTTATTTATTTGTGCAAAATTCTGGAAATTACAGTCACAAAATTAGTCATTTTAATTGACTGACTGATTGATTGATTGATTGATTGCTGTCTTTTCCATACAGTGAATTCATACTAGTACAACCATATATATGGTTTATATGACTCGCACACTGTATTTCATTTCAGTGTTGTACTGAAGAATGAAAGTAACAAACGAGAGAGACGTTGTTTCTCAAGTATATACTGATTGAGAAGTAATCAAAAATCCCATCTTCCTCACATCACCTCTCATGATCTCTTCAATTCTGTATCACACACTACATTATATCAAGAGTGTGTCAGCGCTGCTCATCGGCCAGCTGTTCCTGCAATCACTGAGCAATCTCTCATTTATTCACAGTCCGAGTCGAGCGCTCGCGTCTCTTCTCCTGTCAGACAATCATCAGCATTCAGTCATTTGAGGTCATCTGATCTGGTTTCCTTTATTTGTTTTGGGCTGCAGGTCACTGTCCCGGCTTTCACTTAAGTGCCATATTTTATTTGCATCTCAGGCTGTTTTTGTGGATTACTGTACAACAGTGTTTGGAACATGCAATATCTGTGATAAAGATTATTCATTTTTTATCACTAATGTCAAATAGGTCTCACTGCAATTTTTCAGATACATTTTATTTTAAACGGATACAAAAAAAAAACCTTAGCTGTGTTTGTGATTATACATCACGTCCCTTAAAGCTCCTTTAAAATGTATATTACATGCAGGTTATTCATATACAATTTATGAAGCGATTTCTGTTTTATTTTGATTAATCATGCAGCCCTAATAGGGATCCTTATAAATCTACATGCAATTTGATAATGTACAGATGTTTCTTTAATACATTTCACTTTATTGATCCGAACCTATTCCAGGACTAGATTTTCCAAGTAATTATTTTCAGACTGTCATTACAGAGCGATGCTTTTGGCTGACTCTGCCACAAGTGTCTCTCCCAGAATGCAGTGCGTGACGTACTTTCATGCCCATGTAAGGCTGCAGTAAGGTAGAAAATGCATCCAAAAATGGCAACTTCTCTACGTCTACAGAGATGACGGCATCCAAGAAATCAATCAAGTGTCTATTAGTCAAATAAAGTGGAGTAGAGTGCCAATTAGAGCATGTGCCGCTGACTGGACATGGTTTCTAGCCTGGAGAATAAAACAGAATGAAAAACCTAAATATAGACACCATAGTTACCATTTCATAAACACCATTTGACTCCATTTATTTTGTTCTTTCCCCCCCCAGACGTAAACAGAATCATTAAGCAGAACTGGAACCAAAATACTTAAATTAATGTCTTGCAGTTAAACAATTAAATAAAACTAAAATCAATCCTGCAGCTGAAATAAAATTAAACGGAAAAATAAAATCATTAAGCAGAAGTGGAAACAAAATAGTTAAATTAAAGATGTTTAGTTCCAGAATTAAAATGTCCTGATAATTTGCTGACCCCCGTATCATCCAATATGTTCATCTCTTTCTTTCTTCAGCTGAAAAGAAAATCATTTTTTTTGAGGAAAAATTACAGATTTTTTCTCCATAAAGTGGGTTGAAGGTCCAAATTGCAGTTTCAATGCAGCTTCAAAGAGCTCTACATGATGCCAGCCGAGGAATAAGGGTCTTATCTAGTGAAAAAAAATCGCTCATTATACATATATATATATATATATATACAGGTGCATCTAAAAAAAATTGGATATCATGAAAAAGTTAATTGTTTTTGTAACATTTCAAAAAGGGAAACTTTCATATATTCTAGGTGCATTTCATGTAAAGTAATACATTCAAAACGTTTTTTTGTTTCGTTTTCATTTTGATGATTAGAGCTTATAGATCATGAAAGTCAAAAATCAGTATCTCAAAATATTAGAATATTTACATTCGAGTTTAAATAAATTACATCCATACAGTATAAACTCTGGGTATCTCTTGTTCTTTGAAACACAATAATGGAGAACCCTGCTGACTTGGCAATGGTCCAGAAGACGATCACTGACACCCTCCACAAAGAGAGTAAGTCACAGAGGGGCATTACTGAAAGGGGGGGCTGTTCAAGGAGTGCTGTATCAAAGCATATTAAATGCAAAGTTGACTGGAAGGTGTATTCATATACACTTCAGTATTCACCCGGCTGCTTCTGTCTTCTGTGTCATCATCACTAAACACCAGAACCCACCAGACTCAGTGCATCTCAGTGTGGTATAATAATGCCACAAACCAGGACTGTAAAGCTCTGCAGAGAGTCGTGCGTTTAGCTGAGCGCATCTCAGGGTCGGCTCTTCCCTCTCTGCAGGACATCTACCTCAAACACTGCAAAAGCAGAGCTGCTAAAATCATCAAGGACTCAACTCACCCCGGTAACCATCTTTTCTGTTTACTGCCATCTGGCAAGTGCTTCAGGAGCATGATGGCAAAGACTGAAAGACTGAGGAGGAGCTTCTTCCCTCAGGCCATCAGCTCCTAAACTCAGTCTCATAACATCATTACATCCACAGGACTCAACTTAATAAACTGTAAACACATCCATTATTCTCCATCATCCACACTGCTGCTATGTGTACATACCCGGTACAACCTATTTGCACATTCTCTTGCACATCCGTGTTTTTTATTAATATTTATTATCCACAGTATACTGTATTGCACATTTTATCTCATTGCACATCTTACTCATTTTATTTTATTATTTGTTCCCTTTTTCATTCTCACCTATATTTATATATATATTCTCTTGTGTTATGTTTCATTGTTTTATTGCGTATGTTATTTTTATTTTCTATTTTATTATTATTATTATTATTTTTTGCACTTTCCATTGAGCGGACCTGTCCTGACCTACATTTCACTACTGATTATACCCTGTATGATTGTGTATGTGACAAATAATAAAGAACCTTGAACCTTGAACCTTTGACAGTGACACGTCTGGCTCCTGAAGAGTATTCTTCTCTCGGTTGGATGTTGTGAAAGGGTTTTTCTCCGATCATCCACCAATGTTGTCCTCCGTGGACGTCCAGGTCTTTTTATATTACTGAGCTCATCAGTGTTTTTTTCTCTCAGAATGTACCAGACTGTTGATTTGGCCACTCCTAATGTTCCTGCTATCTCTCTGATGATTTCTTTTGTTTTTGAAGCCTAACAATTGTCTGTTTTGCTTGTATGGAGAGCTCCTTTGACCGCACGATGTGGGTTCACACGACAACCGCTTCCGAATGCAAATGCCACACTTAATAAACTCCAGACCTTTTACCAGCATAATTGGTGTAAAAAAAAGTCCATGAAACAGCTTTTGAGTCAACTGTCCAATTACTTATGGTCCATTAAAAAGGGGGGGTAGGTACATATTAACGTTTCACAGTTACAGTAATTGGACCTTCAAACCATTGGCCACTATATGGAAAAATTCCTGAAATTTTTCTCAAAAACATTAATTACTTTGCAACGGAAGAAAGACAACATCTTTGAGCAAATTACCAGGAATATTTATTCTGGAACTGAACTAATCCTTTAATGTCCTACAGCTGAACTGTGGTCAGTTCATTAGTTAGTAAGTTAAGTAAAATTAGTAAGTAAATTAAATAAATAACAATAATTAATTAAATTAAAAGCAACATTGTATTAATGTCCTGAATTTGAACTGCAATAATAAAATAAAATAAAATAAATATTAAATAATACAAATAATGAACTGGAACCAAAATAATTACATTTGTGTTCTACAGGTGAACTGTAAAAATATAATAAAACAAAATAAATAAAATCAATAAGAAGTACTGGAAACAAAATAGTTAAATTAATGTTCAACAGCCGAACTGTAAAATAATAATACATTTAATTATATTAAATTAAAAACAACCAAAATCTTTAAATTAATGTAATGCAGTTTAACTGCAAAAAATAAAATAAAATAAAAGTAGCAGTATGGAATTTCTTTTTTAACCCAAGAGCACTAAAATAAAGAATGGGAGCATTAAATGACCAGAATCATTAACCAGAACTGAACCAGAATCATCAAGCAGAACTGAACCAGAATCATTAAGCAGAACTGAACCAGAAGAACTGAACCAGAATCATTAAGCAGAACTGAACCAGAATCATTAAGCAGAACTGAACCAGAAGAACTGAACCAGAATCATTAAGCAGAACTGAACCAGAATCATCAAGCAGAACTGAACCAGAATCATTAAGCAGAACTGAACCAGAAGAACTGAACCAGAATCATTAAGCAGAACTGAACCAGAATCATCAAGCAGAACTGAACCAGAATCATCAAGCAGAACTGAACCAGAATCATTAAGCAGAACTGAACCAGAATCATCAAGCAGAACTGGACCCGAATCATTAACCAGAACTGAACCAGAATCATTAACCAGAACTGAACCAGAATCATTAAGCAGAACTGAACCAGAATCATTAAGCAGAACTGAACCAGAATCATCAAGCAGAACTGAACCAGAATCATCAAGCAGAACTGAATCAGAATCATTAACCAGAACTGAACCAGAATCATTAAGCAGAACTGAACCAGAATCATTAACCAGAACTGAACCAGAATCATCAAGCAGAACTGAACCAGAATCATTAACCAGAACTGAACCAGAATCATTAAGCAGAACTGAACCAGAATCATTAACCAGAACTGAACCAGAACCAGAATCATTAAGCAGAACTGAACCAGAATCATCAAGCAGAACTGAACCAGAACCAGAATCATCAAGCAGAACTGAACCAGAATCATCAAGCAGAACTGAATCAGAATCATTAAGCAGAACTGACCCAGAATCATTAACCAGAACTGAACCAGAATCATTAAGCAGAACTGAACCAGAATCATTAACCAGAACTGAACCAGAATCATCAAGCAGAACTGAACCAGAATCATTAACCAGAACTGAACCAGAATCATTAAGCAGAACTGAACCAGAATCATTAACCAGAACTGAACCAGAACCAGAATCATTAAGCAGAACTGAACCAGAATCATCAAGCAGAACTGAACCAGAACCAGAATCATTAAGCAGAACTGAACCAGAATCATCAAGCAGAACTGAACCAGAATCATTAAGCAGAACTGAACCAGAATCATCAAGCAGAACTGAACCAGAATCATTAAGCAGAACTGAACCAGAATCATCAAGCAGAACTGAACCAGAATCATCAAGCAGAACTGAACCAGAATCATTAAGCAGAACTGAATCAGAATCATCAAGCAGAACTGGAACCAGAATCATTAAGCAGAACTGAACCAGAATCATCAAGCAGAACTGAACCAGAATCATCAAGCAGAACTGAACCAGAATCATCAAGCAGAACTGAACCAGAATCATCAAGCAGAACTGAACCAGAATCATCAAGCAGAACTGAACCAGAATCATTAAGCAGAACTGAACCAGAATCATCAAGCAGAACTGAACCAGAATCATTAAGCAGAACTGAACCCGAACTGAACCAGAATCATTAAGCAGAACTGGACCAGAATCATCAAGCAGAGGGAGAAAGGACGGCCTATGAATCATCTACCCAGCCTGTGAGCGGGACATACAGTAAGAGATGAGCGCTGACTCGTTCATCTCCTGTCCTAAAGACCTAAGTGCCCGGACGAGATGGAGTCTTATGGCAGTGTGTCAGAGGACCTAAAGAACACAGATGTGCTGTAATAACGAGAAACCCGCGGTGCTGTGGCCCACATAACACACACACTGGAAACAACATCCACCTCTGTGACAATGAAGTGCGAAAGCGCAAGAAAATATGCCATACTCTATATTAGACGTGCATGAGGAAGCACAGCACTGGAGCAGACTGAGGCGTATTTTTAGGGCATTTTCACACTACAGCATTTGGTGTGGAAACCATTTTGACGTCAGATGTTTTTTTTAGTTCGTGTGAGTTTTTTTTTTAGATCACAGTGATTACTGTGAATGATGCTTGGTTCACGTCACTTGCGTAAGTTTAATACTTTTCAACAATACACAAGTCATTAATCCACATTGAAATTAGGGCTGTGCTAATAATCGAATGCGATGATCATGCGTGTCTCGTCAGTAAAGCCGGTTCTGTGATTAGTAGTAAATCTCCATCAGCTGCTTTCAGATGGAGCGGCATTTACTACACAGCCGTAGATCAATATCACGTTCAATATCGGCGATTATAAACGAGACATTGGTGTTTTTGGGCTTTACTGATGAGATGTGCACAGCCATAATCAAAATCATACAATAAAATGTGCAATAAGAGGTTTAGAAACAAGTATTGCATTGGGGTAGATACACATGAATAATTGAATTAAATATTACTGACCTGAACACTGCTGTTGTATATTTTTTTTACCTTAATTCTTTAACATATATGTTTAAAAAAAAATCAAAAATCTGAAACGTTCAATTGTCTTTATAAAAAATATGGAATCATTCAATAAAGTACAATAAAAAAGTTTTGCAAACAAATGTCTAATAAATACAAATAAAAAAAATTAATGATAATAAAAAAAAAAAATTAAAGTTTTAGATTTAACATTCATGATTTAATATTAATTTTTAAAATCTTAATTTTTTTTCCATTAGATATTTAATTTTGAAATGGTTTTGCATACAATAATATACATTCACATAATACAATAACGGTTTTGCAAAAAACTATTTACTATATATATATATATATACTTTTGAAATATTTTTTCCATCAAATGGCGATTTTCTTTATAAAGGCATGTTTGATTCATACAATAAAATGTACAATAAAAGACTTTGTGAACAAATATTGCCCAGGGGTAGAATTAAATATATGTTTTAAAAATAATTATATTACATTTTTTATTTTTCAATATTTTTGGTTGACTTCCCATCACCACTGCTGTTATATTTTCTATAATGTTTATTATTTATTTAATTTTTTTTTTTTTGAAAATTCATCATATGATACATTTTCTTTATAAAGAAATTGAGGAAAAAAATTAAAAAAGCCTTTGTAAACAAATCACAAGAATCTTTAAAATATTAAATATTTGTTCTTTGACTATTTTAAGTCATTAACAACACTATTTCTGTCTGTTTACTTTATAAGCAGAGAATAATATAATATACATTTTAATATAATATTATAACATATGATAATATATTCTTCGATTTCACATTTTATTTGAAGGTCATTTTAATGAGGTCAGTTTTATTTCGCATAAAGACCACAGATATTCTGTTTGTATAGATATTTCACAATAGTTTAATGTGTTAACGTCACAGTACAGATGCCTTAAAGCTAATGGACTAAAATCCACAAAACACTCGATTTCATGGGGTCTATTTAGATGGCAAAGTACAATTCCCATTAAAAATGCACAATGAAGTGAAATGACTGTATCAGGTGGTTATGCAATGACCTGCGCAGGCCTTGCGGTGTGCTTTCTGTGCAGTGAGTGAACATCATGCAGGAGCGAATGCTAAGCTCAGGTAGGATCTGTGTGAGATGGAAAGGTCACGCTGAAGGAGAGGACATCTCGATCCCCTTCACAACACCGCCAAACAGCCTGTTCCCTCCGCGTGGAAAATGAACCTGCACATCCATGTTTGTCCACGGAGTAAAATCCCTCAGTCGCGCTGTACTGCGGCTCACTTAAGAGTGTGTTCAGTGTCCGTGTGAAACGCCTTACAAGCATCACTAACACTAATGCTCAGGTCCTGCGCGTTACACAACGAAAAGCCTGCTTCTTTTTAGAGCTAAAACTAAAATTATAGACTTTTATAAAAATAGAAAATGTATACAAATGATGTCATGATTTTATGATTACTTTTTATTTTAATCTGAGGTCGAATTTGCATATAATTTGTGTATTTTATAATATTATGCAATATTATTGCAATTTAAAATAAATATTTTTTATGTGAATATATAAAAAAAAAAAAATAGAATCAATACTAATAGAAAACAGTTATTTTAAATACAAACCCGATTCCAAAAAAGTTGGGACACTGAACAAATTGTGAATAAAAACAGAATGCAATGATGTGGAAGTTTCGAATTTCAATATTTTATTCAGAATACAACATAGATGACCAATGTTTAAACTGAGAAAATGTATCATTTTAAGGGAAAAATAAGTTGATTTTAAATTTCATGGCATCAACACATCTCAATAAAGTTGGGACAAGGCCATGTTTACACTGTGTGGCATCCCCTCTTCTTTTTATAACAGTCTGCAAACGTCTGGGGACTGAGGAGACAAGCTGCTCAAGTTTAGGAATAGGAATGTTGTCCCATTCTTGTCTAATACAGGCTTCTAGTTGCTCAACTGTCTTAGGTCTTCTTTGTCGCATCTTCCTCTTTATGATGCGCCAAATGTTTTCTATGGGTGAAAGATCTGGACTGCGGGCTGGCCATTTGGGGGAATTGGTGATCCTCTTCCCATCTTGACTTCTGAGAGACACTGCCACTCTGAGAGGCTCTTTTTATACCCAATCATGTTGACAATTGACCTAATAAGTTGCAAATTGGTCCTCCAGCTGTTCCTTATATGTACATTTAACTTTTCCGGCCTCTTATTGCTACCTGTCCCAACTTTTTTGGAATGTGTAGCTCTCATGAAATCCAAAATGAGCCAATATTTGGCATGACATTTCAAAATGTCTCACTTTCAACATTTGATATGTTATCTATATTCTATTGTGAATAAAATATAAGTTTATGAGATTTGTAAATTATTGAATTCCTTTTTTATTCACAATTTGTACAGTGTCCCAACTTTTTTGGAATCGGGTTTGTACACTATTACTGTTTTAACTGTATTTTGATCAAATAGAATTAATGCAGCATAAGAAACGTGGATTTTTTCCATTACGTAACAAGTTACATTTTTACTATAAAAATTGGAACGATACAATTAAACTAAAATAGTTTTTAATGTTCAACACATTCTTATAAGAAACCATAAATATACTGATGCTTCTAGAGATGCTCCGAATGCTCGGCAACTGAAAATGTTTGGTTGAAGAATAAGTGATAAGACCGAATAAATTGTAACGAACACTGACGGGACGCAATCAAATATAGTTGCGCACTAATGCAGCGAACATGGCACAGTGTGGAAGCATTTAAAGTGTCAAAGAAAGACGCAAAACTCATTACAGCAGCGGCAGCGAGAGACTGTTTAGCACCGCATGTCTCTGATGAGAAGAGGAGGGTGCTGGTTGTTTGATTGAAATCACAAAAGCACCTCAAACGAGTAATTAACGTTATGTTTTCTAATACATGCATGAATTGCATATATGTGTTCTGTGTGGCTCAGTGGTAGAACATTGCGTCAGCTGAGCAAAAGGTTGTGGGTTCGATTCCCAGGGAACACATGTACTAATGAAAAGATGTATACTTCTGAATGCAATTGCAAGCCTGCATTTGGATAAAAGCGTCCAGCTAAAATGCATAAATGTAAATGTAAATATATTCTGACACTTCAAATTAGCATCTGTTATATTTTCTAATCTTTTAAAAGAAGTCTCTTCTGCTCAGCAAGGCTGCATTTATTTGTCCAGTAAAAAAAAAAATAATAAGGGGGTCGCAAAAACAGCCAAAAATATTATTTTACTAACTTATTAATAAGTAAAATTTTGCTTTGTTGGTATAATGTCTGCTAGAATTTTAAAAAATATTCAGTGTTAAGTAAATATTTTAAAAGTGTTGTTTTATAATTGATTTCTTTCTTTGAAAAGCAGGACAAAACAGTAAAAAGCATATTTTGGCTATTTAATATATGCAATGGTGAAAAAATAGGCAAAATATATGAAAAAAAAAGACATTTCATTTCGAGAGCATCACTACCAAGCAGCATCATTTTAGTATCAGTGATATACCATTATAGTTTTATTAATATTTTGAATCAGTTTTTATTTATTTTTTAAATCTATTTCATTTTAATCTTTAAAGTTTCAGTCATTTTGTTATGTTTTGTATTATTTGTTTTGCATTATATAGCTTTTTCACTTTCAGTTTTAGTTAAAAATTTAAATTTATTCAATTGACTATTTATGAAATTTATTTTATTTCAGGTAACGTTTTTTTTTTTTTCAAGAAACATTGTTTAATGTTTCTTAGTTTCAGTTTTATTTATATAATAATAAACCAAGATGATCTCATTTATGACAAGATTTTCACCTGGCAACACTGATAAGAACCAAACGATACAGAACACCAAATGTTCAAGTTTGCAAAGTATAACATGCACGTACATGAGCATAACATTTACGGTACAGCACTCTGCCAATTACTGTAAATGCAGAGACAGGCGATGTTTGAGCTTTATTTGATCATCACAGGCAGTATGAAGCATCGCGGCACCCATTACCTCTGAAACAGCTCTGCATCGGTTTGATCTGCAGTAATTCCTTTAAAAGGAAGCCTAATGTTTGCTTGAGAGCACATGAAAGCCGTAGCTAAAAAAAACTGTCCAAAACTTCTTTAAAAACTCCAGACAGTAAGTGGTGTGCACTTATAATGCAGCTTGAAAGCAGGGAAAGTGCTAAAAAGAAGAAAAACAAAAAAACAAGCGGAGATGTGTGTTGGTAATGCTTTAATAAACTCAGCTCCCATTGAAACCTCACTCAGCGCTGCACTTAAGTGTGTCTGCAGGAGATTCTGAGTAATTGTGTGTGTGAGTGTGTGTGTGTGTGTGTGTGTGTGTGTGTGTGTGTGTGTGTGTGTGTGTGTGTGTGTGTGTGTGTGAGTGTGTGCGTGTGTGGTTTAGAGGACAAAAATGTGTATAATGACATGGGTATGACAGGTATTACAAGGAGAAGGTGATTTATGAGGACAATTTCAGTGTCCCCATAATTTAAAAGGCTTATAAATCATACAGAATGAGTTTTTTTAGAAAGTAAAAATGCACAAAGTTACCTGTAAGGGTAGGTTTATGTGTAGGGTTGTTGTAGGGCGATAAGAAATATGATTTGTACAGTATAAAGACCATCACGCCTATGGAGAGTCCCCGTTAACCATAAAAAACAACGTGTGTGTGTGTGTGTGTGTGTGTGTGTGTGTGTGTGTGTGTGTGTGTGTGAGTGTGTGTGTGTATGTGTGTGCGCGTGTGTGTGTGTGTGTGTGTGCAGTGTGCACGAGTGTGTGTGTGTGTGTGTATGTGTGTGTGCCTGTGTGTGTGCGCGTGTTGGTGTGTGTGTGTGTGTGTGTGTGTGTGTGTGTGTGTGTGCGCGTGGGCGCGTGAGTGTGTGTGTGTGTGTGTGTGTGTGCGCGTGCGCGCGCGTGAGTGTGTGTGTGTGTGTGTGTGTGCGGTGTGTGTGTGTGTGTGTATGTGTGTGCGCCTGTGTGTGTGCGCGTGTTGGTGTGTGTGTGTGTGTGTGTGTGTGTGTGTGTGTGTCGCGTGAGTGTGTGCGCGTGAGTGTGTGTGTGTGTGTGTGGTGTGTGTGTGTGTGTGTCGTGCGCGTGAGTGTGTGTGTGTGCAGTGTGTAGTGTGCTAGGATTCGTGTGTGCGTGTCAGCTTGTGTGTGTGTGATAAAGTGTGTGTGTGTGTGTGTTGTGTGTGTGTGTTGGTGTAGTGTGCAGGGCCGTCTCTAGGAATTCTGGGCCCTGTGCACAGAACTTGCTATGGTGTGACCTCAAAATCACGTTTTTTTTGTTTGTTTTGTATGAAGGTAAAATTACGTCAAAAAGATTTGCATGCGCAGGGTAAGTTTAAATCGCGTTTCAAGCGTAAGAAAAAAAGAATTTCAGATTTTTACTGATTTTTGTAAGTGTATTTCATATATTGTGAAACAGCAACTTCATGCTAAGGCAAAATAAACATGATCTGTATTCTTCTGACTTCCATTTTTCAGCTCTTACACTTTTAGCACCCCCACCTTTTTCACCATATTCAAATTTTTTGAGATGTACCTGTATAACAGTATTGGACCCATTCACCTCCATTATAAGTGCCTCATCACCAGGGTCAAGTAGAAATTACAATCACCGTTATCTCACAAGTGCTATCGATTGAGATTAGCTTGCATTGAACCTGAATATTCCGTTGAAAAGCTTCCACTTGTACCCGCATCTAACATGAGAGGATAACTGGGTCATGCTAACCTGACAACTTGTCCTATATCAATCTCAACCAGTTCCCGGATATGATTTTGAAGACAGCAACAAGACCTTCACGCAGGCAGACAACAAAACAACAAGAAGTAAGCGCGTCCACCTGGAAACGGCACAAAGACGCCCCACTGAGAGACTGATTCTGATCATCAGCAGCTTAAAGCTTAGCTGAGTCCCATGTTCCTGACAAACAATAATACACAGATCTGAATTATACACGATCACAGCCCAGCTCAGCATGAAAGATGACTCATATTCACAGATATTAAACTCACTTCACAGATACAGCGAAGCACAGGAAGGGAAATCTCTGAGACATCATGTGTTAATGGCACGTAATACAAATATACCCCAAAATAGGAAAACGTAATGTGCTTAAAGTATGAATAATTGCAATGTTTTGAATAGAAATGTGCAAGATCATGTTCTAATGAAATAAGATGGACTGCTCTGGGTTAACATTACAAACAATGTACAGTACGAAATAATTTAAAGACCTCATTAAGTCACAATTAGAGTTTAATGACTTGAATAAACAACTGGTAACATTTTACAATAAGATTAGTTTAATGCATTAACTAACAATGAGCAATACAAGTTACAGTGTCTATTAATCGTTAAGGTTATTTAATAAAAATACAGTTTATTATAAGTTCATATGAGCTCAGGTCAATTAAATAACATGGTGGCGCTTTACAATAATGTCCCATTCGTTAAAATAAGTTAATGCATTAGATAACATGAACTAATAATGAGCAAGATAAATAAATACTCATAAAAACACATTCATGGTAGTTCAGCGTATTACTTAATGTTAACAGATACATCTATTTGCTGTAAAAATGTATTAGTAAATATTGAAATTAACATTTAAGATTTTGTTCATTGCTATTTTGTGTTTGTTAGTGTAAGGAAACTGAAAAAAGATGGGTTTTCTCTCAAGAAATTGCTAGTAAATTTCACAATTACAAAGAAATGGCAAGTAACACATTGAATTAAATATAAATTCTGCAAAAGAAAAACTGTGGTGGTATTTTATTGTAATCCACAAAAGGTCATATCTCCAAACACTCGTCCAAAAATAGGCAAAGGTAAAACATAACTCCAATAACCACTGTTTTATCTACAACTTCATTTATTACAGTGTAATGTTAACAAAAAACACAACTCTATTGTAAAGTGTTAACAATAATAACAGCTTACCAAAATCATTGATGACTCATCCTGCACTAGATTTGCAGCCAATCAAATGCTCTGTAAAACGAGAAAGCCCCGCCCACTCACAAAACCACCAATTAACAAGCAGGAAATCCTGCTGCAGTGTTGTGATGTAACCAAACTTCACGTTTCAGAAGAAAATGCACGAACACAGGAAATAAATCTGCATATCAAATGACTTCATGTGGTTCATTTAGGGATGTGCAAAGCTATTAATGCTCTTAATTAACTAGTCGGTAGGTTGTCTGAATGACTAGTCAGTGTTATTAAGTATAATAAGGCTATGTCGTGTCCACCGGCCCAGCTATTAGTTGAGTTTCTCAGAGATATATGCAAATCCTTCAATTACAGCCAAAGAGAAAGCTGAACATCTATTATCAGAACTGCCGAAATAAAAGATAAAATATAAACACTCTCTCTTTTACACCGTACAAACACATCTGTGCTGCAACTACACTCATTTATATGATCACAGCTTTGTAATCCGCTTTTCTGTTTCAAACAAGAGCAATCAGCATTCTCAATGGTTTGTAATTGTTTTTCAAATTGAGACTGCAGGAGCACGGCAGCAATTGTAGTAAAGTGTATGATTGTTATGCAAGAAAGAGTAACAGCATTACATGAGCTAACTAGAAACTAGGGGTCGACCGATATGTGTTTTTCAGGGCCGATGCCGATACCGATTATTACAGATCAAGTAGACCGATAACCGATATTTTGAACCGATATAAGTTACGTGTCTGGTGTAAAAATGAAAATTAATGCCAAAATTAATAATAACAAGAGCTCTGACAAAAAACGTTCTTTAAATGCTTTTAAACATGTCTTTAATTCTGAAAACGGTTAATGACAACAACATTTCCGTTGGTTTTAATTTACAGTACAGTGCAAATGAAGGCATAAAACATTAATTTAATTTATCTTTTAATCAAATGAGAGTTAGACTTTATTTTTGGCAAACAAATGAGTTTACTATTAAAATTAAAACATGGAAGAAATAGCGTATTGTGTTATTATTCTCAACAAAAGTTGTAATAATTGTTGTAGTTGGTTGTATTACGTATACAGTAATATATTCGGCTAAACCGAACTTATATTTTGACAGGTTGCCATGAGAACCTTTTAGGTTTCTGTAGCCTATGTATATATGATATGACGATCGTTTTCCTCAAATGAAACGGTCACATGCTCGTGAAGTGACTGTCCGAGCAGTTCTGGGGATGTTGTTCATGTATTTATGTCCTCATTTATGCTGAAAACACCGCGAGCTTCACACGCTCTTCATGTATGTGTGCAGTAAACGAAACCGCACGTCTGTGTCATTCATTAACAGAGATGCAGAACATGCAGGATTCATATTTAAAGTGTTTTTGCGGCTTAATATTTATAGATACTAGTCCATAGCGTGAGTCGATTTAAGTGTACTGACCTACTTTTGATTAATTCATCCAAACTTCGACACATTCCGCGACATTCCGCGTTATACGGTAAATTCCATTATATAACTGCATTCCGCGATTCCGCCCGCATTTCCGCATCGCGGACATCATAGTGGATTGTGATTTATTGCAACTTCAGCAACGTCTGCTGCTGCCTTACCTTTGAGAGACAACTGATGCGTGATCACTGAGGCAGCTCCAGTTAGCAAGTGCTTTCGGTGTGAGACTGCCTTCAGTTTTCAGATGAGATCAGATGAGCGGTGGGCGGAGATTGCTCTCAGAGATTGAGAGATCGCCTCACTCTCACAGAGTGTTGAGCTCAGACAGGCTGCATCGAGCCAAATAGTGCATTTAAAAATTAAATAGTTTCACCTGTATTATTTAGTCACCAATAAATAATGTCACCTGTAAATAGTATGTTTGTTTGCATTATAAAAAAAATAAAAAACTTAAAAAAATTAAATAAAAAATTATCGGCAAATATGTTTTGAAAATGGCCGATATCGATAATCGGTCAAATGCTTAATATCGGCGCCGATAATCGGCCAGGCCGATAATCGGTCGACCCCTACTAGAAACACACAGATCATGAAGGCTTCTTAAACACAACCTGACCGTCCTTAAAGCTGAAGAGATGCAGATACAGGGACTCACCACATTCCAGAAGAACGGATTGAAGATGATGGCAATAACAGCCACGCAGAACCGGGGCTCAGTCAGGTCTATTAACCGCCACAGCTCTTCCAACACAGACACGTCCATCTGAGGACAGAAAGAGACGGTAACACCCAACAGAAGTGTGTAAACTCTCACTTGCATGATGTTTTAGGTAAAACACAGAACATGCATGGATGTGCATGCTGAAAACACGTCACATTTAGTTGAAACTTGTCATTCTGACATTGAAATGGTTAATTTGAATGAAATGGGGATTGTATGAATATACATTATATCTGAAGGGACTGTTTTCAATGGTATTCTCATCATTTTACCTCTGTATGATGCATCATAATAGTGTTTATAACACCGTGTGCAGGGGTAACCACTGTATGTCTGTTATTCCATGTATTGCTGTTTTTGTTCAGACCAATTGACCCTTCGCTAAGCCCCGCCCTCCTTAGTTACTGTTGCTACGCCTGTCAAGCTTTCGTGCCTGGCACGTCTATTACAGTATGTATGCACCGGTGTCAGACATTCCCAAGGAAATAATTAGTAATTTTTGGCAAACAGGTGAAATATCTGAGAGAGCAAAACAAAAGGGACTGCAGTATGCATTCGAGGGATATATCCACGACATAATATGCAACCGATTAGAAAATAATTTCTTCAAAATTGAAGCTAAAGCCTATAACGTTAGGTCCCAGCGCAAACAGCAGCCACCTCACACGCTGACCATTCAAATGGGAAACACAAATTGAGGAACAGCTATGTTCAAGCACAGCAGGGTAAGTGAAATATGAAAATAATCTAATAATTATAAATCAAACAGCTTATCCATAAGTCTTGTGGAATAAACACAAGACATTAGCCTGACCGCTTTGCAATGATAACATTCTCCTGCTCATATTTTTTAGCATGCCAGGCTACTGCTCACACGTCGTGGGTCTAATCTACGCCTTGGAGATGCTGAGCTGAGCCATACATCATCAACAACACAAACAAAGTCCTCCTGCACGCGTCTGCCACAGTAGTGGCAGAAGTCAAGGGGTAACAAAATAAGGGCAGTGCCAATATCATCGGTAGTTGTCGCTAAAGCCAATGAAAACCGTATGCGGCGACCAATCGACTGCCAGAAATGTATGCAGAAAGCAGACAAGTTGAAAATTATGTTTATGGTTAATAGTTATGGGATTTGGCAGATGCAGATTTGCACAATCCATATGCACAACGCTTCGGCATGTTTCCCTCGCTCGAAAGCTTGCCAGACCTGCCGCGCCTAGTTACGGTTGCTAAGCCACGATTGGTCTGTGGCGATTTTCAGGCGTGGCTTAGCAAAGGGTCAATTATCTATCTATACACACACCATTTACCAGGCTGAAATGTGAGCTTAATTATTTAAAAAAAAAAATTGGTCGAAACTTGTATTATTTGAACTGAAGTTTTTACAGTTTAGGATGTTAAAAGTGCAATATGGACAAGTGACACATTAAAGAAAGCGACAAAGGAAGGAATGCAATTAACAATGGAAGGCAATGTGCCTTATACCATGTCTACACCGGACGCGACAGTTGTTGTGTCGCGCCGTGCCACAACAGTTTAAGGTGCCGTTCACATGTTCGCGTCTTTTCGCTAATAAGTTCATTATTTCAAATGTAGATGCGCGGTATTCGCGCTCACGCCCCATTCACACAGGGCTTCATTGTCAACGCTTGGTGCTGAAGCGACCATAATAGTGTCAACAGCCAATCACATACTTTCCTGGTGTTGCATGAATGGGATTGGCTAGCGTCTGTTAGGGTATTTTCATAAGGCGATCTGATTGGCTGACGCCTGCATTGGCACTTGAAAAGTTTGGCAATTTAGTTCGGTAATGCTTGACATTACTCCATTTAAAGTAAACGAGAAGGCGTTGACGCAGTGACCGAAGTGACGCGGTCACAAGGTGCTCGTTTTTTCCAGGCGCGTACGCACCGCATCGAGATAAAAACATTTCAACTTTTCAGAATGCCGCAAGCACACAGCAGGTCATGTGACAAGAACCAACCAATCAGCTTCATCCTTTCACGTAACAACACTGAAAGCGCGGACAAGATGAAGGAACAGCTGATCATAGCTGTACGTAGGATAGTCATTTTAAAATAAATATAGTAGCTATTGCAATTGATTTTTAGTGCTGGAAATCCATTTTAGTCTTTGCTGAAACTTCCATGTCTTCAAGGATGCCACGGGAACGCAAGCTATAGAAAAAGCAACGTGCCTAGCGTTTTCCACGCTTTTATAGGTGTGACATGTGAATTAAGTCTGTCTACACTAGACACGACAAAGCAACCATTGAAAATCATTTGAAATCGATGAGTTGTTTTATCCATATTTTAATACACCTCTACTCACAGAGCTTTTAAGACGGATGCCGAGGATTTTTAGGTCAGTAAAATCTGCAATCTCTGACCTACTTTGTTTGCTTGCTAGTATGCTGTGTTTTCCACCAACTGGCAACCCGGTGTGTTGAAATACTATTGGGTAAATTGGCAGTGGGCGGAGTCACACAGACAAAAACAAATACAGATTCTGACATGGAGCTCACATTTCAAAGCTGAATTTCTGAATGTCTGAAAATGCTGTTTTCGTTCAAATCAAAGCCTAAATACACAGAAGACGTATCCGTGTGGCGCAGCTGACACAGAACAGCACACTCTATTTGCGTCCAGCGGATATTCTCCAAAAATAGCGCTACGGTGACACAGATGAGACGAATTGTTGAATAAAGTCGTTATTTTTATTTTCTTTGCATACAAGAAGTATTCTCGTCGCTTCATAAAGTTCAGATTGAACCACTGATGGCAGATGGACTATTTTGATGATGTCTTTCATACTTTTCTGAGCCTTGACAGTGGTATTTTCTTGGCATTTAATGGGACAGTCACAAAAATCCCAGTTTTCATCCAAAATATCTTAAATTGTGTTTAAAGACAAACAAAGCTTTTATGGGTTTGGGACGACGTGGTACAGTGATTATTGAACAAAAAATAATTTTGGGGTGGAGTAACCCTTTAAACTTTTAAGTTTTCTCAACTTTTGATTTTTTACAGTGTAGCCTTAAAGTTGTTCATGTGTAGATTATCTTGACAAGACAAAAAATGTGTAAGAATCATAAACTTTGTATTGGTCACAGAGCTCATTTTCAGCATTAACCCAAACTCCTATTGCCTTTTTGAGGAGGGATGCTTACGTATGGGTTGGTCTACGTCATCACTCCAGCACATTACAGTACATCCATCCCTTTCCCATTCCCAACAAACATTGTTTGAGAAATTTAGAAGCAGATAAACTAGAAATGCTTGAGCAGAACCATAGATTGTGCTTTGTTTTGAACTGCTGTTGTTGAATAACCACTCAAATAAAGCACTACAAAGTCACAGTCAGTGTTTACACCTAACCTACAATTACCTTAGAGTTGTCTTTGCACATTAAACTAGGATGGACTGTGACATGATTAAACACATAACATCAGAAAAATTACACACATATATCACTATAAATCAAATGCAGATTTTTGAGGTAAAAACGCCTTGTAATTTTATCTTTCCGCCACAGAAGGCGACAGAGAGGCCAACGTTGCATAATGCACCTTTAAAGCTGAACACCTATTACTGATAATACAATCATAACATGCTGACTGAGCAAAACATCTGAACATTTGATCATGTCCAGTTCAATAAAACAGCTACAAGGTCACTGTTTTGATGTGGTCACACGACTGTTCAAATAAATGCAGTTTAATCCAATTAATCAGACACACATGTGTTTACACAGAAGACTTTTGTTTTGTCGCAACCATATCATTTTATCCTCTGGGATTCTTGTATTATGCAACGAACTGTGATTAATTGACGCCACTGAGTACAACAGGGCTTTAGAAAGAAACAAAGCAGCCTTTAAAACACTATTTGAAGCTCTTTGATTGTGCAAAGAGGGACGGATTTTGCCCTCAGCAATCGACACTTTAGTCTCACTAACACATATTAGATAGGTCAACATCACGAAAGCCCCCTGACTGCATTTACATGCACAAGAACGGCCATGTTTAGAGCAATGCAACACATTAAGCTCATTGCCATAACCAGATTAGGTCTATTCTGATTTCTTGAGATCTGAATGATAACCTGTCTAGAAGTGTCTAGTGATCCTGAAGATCTGTTTCAGCAGGCCTCTAGACTCATTCTTCCCACTGGCCGCTCTTTTGCGACTAACTTTCTAAGAGCAAATAATTTGGTCGCAATTTTTTATTTAATTATTGATTTTTGCTACAACATGGGATTCATCAATGCATGCAATGCAATGCATCTTTGTTATGGTTTATAGTTGGTACGAAAGTGGTTAATATTCTTGGTTAACGTTAACATTCATGGTTCTTTTTCATCAGTATTATTTGT
Organism: Schizopygopsis pylzovi; assembly: GCA_027422435.1. NCBI lineage: Eukaryota > Metazoa > Chordata > Actinopteri > Cypriniformes > Cyprinidae > Schizopygopsis > Schizopygopsis pylzovi. Next base: position 28,712,051 of record CM049833.1, on the reverse strand, counting down.
GATTTAAATTCTGTGAACCTTTTAATATGATATAAGCCGAATGCTTTCGAATTCACTAACTTGTTGTCATGTTTTACAGGAAAAGATAATTGTGTGTTTGGCTCACATCTAGACACCTTAAGACTAAAACAAAAGATGAATTTACTGTCATTTTTAATTAAAAAGCACAACAATAAAACAGTAGGCTACAATGTACATAACGTTTATTAACAAAAATAATAAGATAAGGCATGGCATACACCACGTGCAGTATTATATAGTGACTAATAAATTACGGAAATATAGCAAACACAGAGGAATCAAATAAATAAGCACAAAAATTAAAAGAAAACCTCATGAGGTAAACAGCAAAGATAAGCTTTTCAAAATGAAAACAAGACTAAAATCATTCTTGCATGTTTTCCACAAGAATATCAGCATGTTCACCTTCTCTGGTTTACTTTAGCTTGAAAACCAAATCCACCATCGTTTACTCAATATTCACCTCATTTTTGACATGCTGAATGCTGATGTGGCGAGTATAAACCAGTGGTGCGTTCCAAACGGGATATATCACCCAAACGGGATACATCGATATCTCACTTCTGAGTGAAAACAATCATGGCCGCCATATTGAAGGGTCGTTCCAAACCGATGTGCTCAAAATGAGCCTCTTCAAAGGGCCCTTTGGAATGAAGGATTTTGAAAGGTACAACTGATGCACACTTCGGGCCCTTTGAAGAGGCTAGTTTTGAGCACTTCGGTTTAGAATGACCCTTCAATATGGCAGCCATGATTGTTTTCACTCCTATCGGAGGGTGATAAATCCCGTTTGGAACGCACCATTTGCATGATGACGGCACCTCCGTGTAAGCATGGGATGATGCCGCAGAAGGGTACTTCAAGAGACAGTTGTTTGGTCCTCTACACCCTTCAACCCTTTGAAGCTCTAACTCCGGAGGGTAAACCCTTTGAAGGGATTAGGGCACAGGGATGAACCCTTCCGGTTCCGAATGGAACGCAGGTAAGGGCTGTATCCGAAATCGCTCCCTATACCCTCATTCACTATTCATATACATATAATAATCAAGTTACAATGAATTTGTACCTGTGTTGTATTAAGCTGTATTACACTGTGGCATGAGTGCACGTTGTAAAATGAATGGATGGATGATTCTACTGCGGGCGCCATCTTCTGGCGAGATGCAGCAATTCATTCGACGCGTGACCCACACAGTGCATTATGGGGATTCTCTAGCTATTGCGTGTACATCGGTTGTACACTCGTTATTGCTGTGCATTGTGGGATTGAATGAGTGCACTCGAGAAAGTCCACTATGGTTTCGGACAACACAAAAAATGTCTGCCCCCTTAAATAGTTCCCTATTTGAGGGTATATAGGGTTGATTTCGCACAAATACAACTACGTCAAATATTACGCTCGCACATTCTCAAAAAACATTACGTCTAGAGCCCTGTTCAAGTGCGTTTAAATAGGGTTAGGATTCATTCAGATATATAAATATCTTTGCATATCCAAACAACCATAATTCTATTTATACTTAAAAACATTAAATGAAATGTTATGCTCTGCCCATGGTCTCATGTACATTTTACAAATCATCAAACGTGTGTTTTATTGTTAGGAACAAATGAATAAACTCATTATAGTAATTAAATATCAAGAGCATCTCCATTTTATAAAAATCCACATTATCCATTATAAAAGAAGTCATCAGTATTACAAACTAAAATATGCATATGAAGATTTTTCCTCTTAAAAACTTTTATTTTTATTTTATTTTAATCATGAATAGTGAAAAGTTCAAATGCTGCTCTTTTATTCAAACTATTTACTCAATCATACTAATAACTTTCATTCATTCTTTCTCTCTGAAGAGTTTGTTTACTTCTGTCTTTATTAGCAGGTTTTTGTTTTATGATTAACAAAAACATTACTTTTTAAATATTCACATATTTATATTTAAATATGACAATAATTATAATAATATGCATGTAGAAACTATTTTGAATAAATTAATACATTTAAATTTGCATTAAGAATTCCAGCCTTTAATTTTTATATTTTATTTATTTGTCATTATCATCTAAAGATGATCATATCACATTTTATGCCCCACAAAAACAAACTTGAATTCATTTATATATATATATATATTCATTACAGAAGAAGAATATTCAACTAACTGCATGTTAATGTTTTATTATTATTAAAACGTGTTCCTGTGTGGCTCAGTGGTAGAGCATTGCGTCAGCTGCGCAAAAGGTTGTGGGTTCGATTCCCAGGGAACACATACTAATGAAAATGTATAACCTGAATGCATTTGTAAGTCGCTTTGGATAAAAGCATCTGCTAAATGCATAAATGTATTAGTGCTTGGACATAATTATTAGTTATAATAATTCTGTTTATGTCCAGGCATAAAAATGAGCCGGATTCTTGTAGGCTACTCATCAGTAACTGTAAGCACACCCCAGATCCTCAAGCATTCATTGTGTTAATATTTCATCTGAATGCATTTCAAATATAATTTGTGCAAACCTAAAGTATACATGAATTAATTTCCTCAACAGCTCCTCATATTGTAGATCAGGGGTCATTAAACTCGGTCCTGCAGAGTTTAGCTCCAACTTGCCTCAGCACACCTGCCTGGAAGTTTCAAGTCTACCTGATAAGAGCTTGATTAGCTGCTTCAGGTGTGTTTGATCAGGGTTGGAGCTAAACTCTGCAGCACCGAACCTGTTGTAGATGATCAGATTACAATAACAGCACCTGCATCATCAGCGCTCACGTGCATGAAACAATCAAAGGCACGTTTGTAAATATTTCACAATATGACTTGAGCACACAAGTGCATCGAACAATACTTCGGGATTAAACGAGCAGTGCCAGCAGAAGAGAGGTCTTCCTGACCTGACTGTAATCCACGTTATTCAAGCCTCCACAGCAATCCAGCGTCGAACAGCGACTCTGCGCTCATGAAATCACCGTGTTTCAAACAGACAGCCTGCTCTCTTTCAGCAGCATGTCACTGTAAACCATACACACTGGTATTTATAGCCGTGAATGCCGAGGAACTGGCTTATGTTACCAGCACTGCGGACATGACAGTTTACCTCTGACCTACTTAAATCGCCTGGAACTCTGGGAAATGGAGTTTCTGCTGGTCATTAACACGCTGGACTTCGAAGCACTCTCCTTCTGTAAGGATTTGTTTTGTTTTGTTTTGATTTGATTTTATTTGTTTTATGACAGATTATTAGTTCACTCTCAAGGCAGCACTGTATTAATATTCCTCATGCTGAATTAGTATTGGATCTTTTTTTGTTACATACTGAATTCTGATTGGTCTTCTTTCTTAACTGTATTTATTTGCATAAGGACTTGTACACTCTGGGCTCATAATCTGTATTTATCTCTCAATAAATTGAAGGCACACGTCTACAGAACGTGTTTTGATTAAAAAAATAAAAATAATTGGCTTTTGTCTTATACTGAGTCCCTAAATCTCAGGATTGTATGCTGTTTATTTATATCCATGTCCATTTTTTGTTTAGTTTTATTTATTTTAATTTTTTTTCTTTTCTATTGTATACATTTTAATCTTTGTAATACTATTGTTATAAACTACTTTTGTGTCTCATTTCATTAGCTATGTGTCCGTCACTTATTTTTATGCAGCATTATGACATTTTACTTGATTTACATGACCCATGTGTTTTCTGAAAAGCAATTTTTTTTATTAATTTGGCTTTTATATCGACAAGACCAGAATAACTGTAAATATAATACGGATCTTAAAACAAACACGGGAACTAAATACAAATTGAGCGTTTTTTCCTAAATGTATGTAACTGGCGGTATTATTTGTTTGTGTGTTTATATTTCCATATGTTCACTTTGATTGATTCTTATTCATTATTTTATACAGTACAACGATGCTTTATGTTTGCCTGGTTCTTACTGTATTTGACTGTGATTGAACTACGTACAACAGCCCAAAAACATTCAATCTCTTTCAATTATTCGTTTACTGCCTCGTGAATCCTTCAAATGGATTCTGAATATTCTTAAAAGAATAATTTCTCCTTGAGGAAAAGATAAATAAATATGTTTTAAATTCAAAAGAGTCCTTCACTTCTTTGCAAATCTTGTACCATTTTCATTATTTATTGATTTATATAAACAGCATCTCTAACCGAGCGTGCTGTGGTGAGAAATAAAAACTCTGTGTGGTTTAACACATGCTGTATTTCAAGTGAGTGTGCGGTTCTAGTCTGTGTTGGCTTTATGTTATGAAGTGGGTTATGTGAGCAGAAGTCAGGGCATGTGAGTCACTTCTGATGCTCCAGCAGGTTAGCCGGGGAGAGCGGAGCGGCTCGCAGGGACGTGGGTTTGAGTCCGGTGTGCGTCACGGCCCTCGGTCCTCCTTTCCCATCCTTATAAAGCTCAAACCTCCAAACACTGCTCACAATCTACGTTAGAAAAGAAGAAGTCAGGATGATTTTATTTTAAAACAAATGACTCTAATTGCACAAGAATTAAATATTATTACCATCGTTATTATACATTACGTTATACATTTCTCATATACATACATTAATATTTATACTTGATGCACTGTCAGAAAAAAGGCACAAATTATGTCACTGTGGTGGTATACAGTACCTTTTCAAGCCTTATTTACGCCTAAACGATGCATATTAATACTATGAATACTTATTAGTACCTGCATTGTAAATATTAGCACCTTTTGAATGGCTACCGTTCCAGTGACAGCTTTTGTACTTTCTTTCTGAGAATATAATTCAGAGAGAAACAGTATATTCAATGAGTAGAAATGGCAGAGATTCATATTAGACTGAGCATGTAAAGTGAGCATCACTTTATAGAAAAAAAATATTTTTTAAATAGAAAATGTATTTAGTTTCAACCTTCATATACCAAAAAATATTTCTAAATGTATTTACATCTAAATGTCTTACAGTACCATAAATTTAGGTGAATACGAATGTGGATGGCCTACTAGAGGTCAAATGCATATTTATGATGATTTAATAATGCTTAATCATTTATACATTGCAATATTTTTTGGAGCATTTTAAATTGTTCCTTGCTGAAGTTTATTCAAATGTGTTATATATCCACACCTTATAGAACAAATCATATTTTTCTTCAAATCTGACATATATGTGATTATATTATCTTGAACTGAAATATATAGAGGGACAAATACTATATTTTTAAATGCTTTTAAAATATTTTTATAAAATTAAAATATATTTTCAAAAATATAAATAAAATGTGTTGGTTGAAAATATATTGTAAAACATCAGCAAATATATTTTTTGGCCATTTTTTGTATATTCTGAAAAAATAAAAGAATATATACAGATTTATTTAATTGTATTTTTTCTGTATGGGTCACCATATTATCTGAATCAAAGTGAAAGGGGAAAAGAGAAACATAGATGACTCCAAAATTGTATCTCTCTAACATAATGATCCTCAGAGAGTGACAAAACGTGAACGTGCGCCTTGATCAATGAATGAATATAATTCTACACTCCATTTTGCAAAAATAATGATATACCAAGTCAGTTCTTCTGGCGGTGGAAAGAAATATGTTTTTGGAGCTTTTTCACACATTTCTATCAAATAAATAAATAACCATCAACATATTGTTTTAACTGAAAGTAATAATGCATTACATATTAAAGCAGTGTAGCATGGTGTCACTCTGAAAGTGAACAGGAAAGGAGAGCATGTGATCTGAGCTGAGCAGGCCATTCAGAGGCAATCAGTGCAGGTGCTGCTACACATGAACAGCTCTATTTTGGGCCGCGTTCGCTGGTCTGTGGGGTTTCTAGAGCTGCATGAGTCCAATAAGAGCTCAGTTCAGGAGCTGCGGGTCCAGAAGTGAGTCTCATCAGGCAGTGAGACCACGAGAAAAAACTCTGACAAAAGCCGTTCGGTTCGCTTGCTTTGTCCTGCCAGTGCAGGGTGGTTATTTTTGGAGGAATTGTGAACCGTTGGTTATTAAAACTGAAGAATGCTATTAAATATGCCCACTTCTACATTGTAGTCAGCATGTGATATGCTTTAAGGATAGGCTTCGAATCAAGCTGCTTTGAAAGAATCGGCTGGCAGTATCAGTGATGCTTGGTCACGTTGTGTAAACTTAACTCATGTTGTATATAATTAAAAAATCATTGTATATGCTAGTTACAGTGGTTTGTGCATTGATATTCCTCAAACTGACTTTAAGTATTAAATCTTTTGTTCATTTTTGGGTGAACTATAGATGGAAATGTTATAGATGGAAAGGTTTTGATAAAATGTTCAGCTTTTAAATGTAATCATAATATAATATAATAATATGTAGAATTATACAGTAACCGTCAAAAATTAATAATTACCATTTTTATGTTTTTGAAAGAAGTCTGTTCTGCTCTCCAAGGCTGCTTTTATTGGGTCAAAAATATGGTAAAGATTTTGAAAAATTATTACAATTTTAAATAACTGTTTCTTATAGGAATATGTTCAAATGTAATTTATTGCTGTGATCAAAGCAGTTTTCAACACTGATAATAATGCCGGACAGTCTAGATATAGAGATCAAATGATGCACAAGTCTTAGTTGATGGCTGAACTTTCATGGTTTGCTCCACATGTAGTTTTAATTCTCCTTTTCTTATGTTTAGAATACTTCCATGTTTCCAGTTTGAATGCATGGCGTGACAAACGCCTGACTCAAGATAAGTGTTTCTCATGTGCAGCTGAAGGCAGCAAACCGAACTTTACGTGGAGAGGATCATGCACAGAGACATAGGACTGCTGTACAGATCAACGTGATATGCACTCATCACATCTATCTGCTACTTTAGGTGTGAGAGAGAGAGAGTCATAGAGACCAATCAAGTGTATGCTCTCACCACACACCAGCTACAGGTGGAGAGGAGAGAGAGAGTCATAGAGACAATCAAGTGTATGCGCTCACCACACACCAGCTACAGGTGGAGAGGAGAGAGAGTCATAGAGACAATCAAGTGTATGCTCTCACCACACACCAGCTACAGGTGGAGAGGAGAGAGAGACATAGAGACAATCAAGTGTATGCGCTCACCACACACCAGCTACAGATGGAGAGGAGAGAGAGTCATAGAGACAATCAAGTGTATGCGCTCACCACACACCAGCTACAGGTGGAGAGGAGAGAGAGTCATAGAGACAATCAAGTGTATGCGCTCACCACACACCAGCTACAGGTGGAGAGGAGAGAGAGTCATAGAGACAATCAAGTGTATGCGCTCACCACACACCAGCTACAGGTGGAGAGGAGAGAGAGACATAGAGCCAATCAAGTGTATGCTCTCACCACACACCAGCTACAGGTGGAGAGGAGAGAGAGTCATAGAGACAATCAAGTGTTATGCGCTCACCACACACCAGCTACAGGTGGAGAGGAGAGAGAGAGTCATAGAGACAATCAAGTGTATGCGCTCACCACACACCAGCTACAGGTGGAGAGGAGAGAGAGTCATAGAGACAATCAAGTGTATGCGCTCACCACACACCAGCTACAGGTGGAGAGGAGAGAGAGTCATAGAGCCAATCAAGTGTATGCGCTCACCACACACCAGCTACAGGTGGAGAGGAGAGAGAGTCATAGAGCCAATCAAGTGTATGCGCTCACCACACACCAGCTACAGGTGGAGAGGAGAGAGGTCATAGAGACAATCAAGTGTATGCGCTCACCACACACCAGCTACAGGTGGAGAGGAGAGAGAGACATAGAGCCAATCAACTGTATGCGCTCACCACACACCAGCTACAGGTGGAGAGGAGAGAGAGTCATAGAGACAATCAAGTGTATGCGCTCACCACACACCAGCTACAGGTGGAGAGGAGAGAGAGTCATAGAGACAATCAAGTGTATGCGCTCACCACACACCAGCTACAGGTGGAGAGGAGAGAGAGTCATAGAGCCACTCAAGTGTATGCGCTTCACCACACACCAGCTACAGGTGGAGAGGAGAGAGATCATAGAGACAATCAAGTGTATGCGCTCACCACACACCAGCTACAGGTGGAGAGGAGAGAGAGTCATAGAGACAATCAAGTGTATGCGCTCACCACACACCAGCTACAGGTGGAGAGGAGAGAGAGTCATAGAGACAATCAAGTGTATGCGCTCACCACACACCAGCTACAGGTGGAGAGGAGAGAGAGTCATAGAACCTAATCAAGTGTATGCACTCACCACACACCAGCTACAGGTGGAGAGGAGAGAGAGTCATAGAGCCAATCAACTGTATGCATGCTCACCACACACCAGCTACAGGTGGAGAGGAGAGAGAGACATAGAGCCAATCAAGTGTATGCTCTCACCACACACCAGCTACAGGTGGAGAGGAGAGAGAGACATAGAGCCAATCAACTGTATGCGCTCACCACACACCAGCTACAGGTGGAGAGGAGAGAGAGTCATAGAGACAATCAAGTGTATGCGCTCACCACACACCAGCTACAGGTGGAGAGGAGAGAGAGTCATAGAGACAATCAAGTGTATGCGCTCACCACACACCAGCTACAGGTGGAGAGGAGAGAGAGAGACATAGAGCCACTCAAGTGTATGCGTTCACCACACACCAGCTACAGGTGGAGAGGAGAGAGAGTCATAGAGCCAATCAAGTGTATGCGTTCACCACACACCAGCTACAGGTGGAGAGGAGAGAGAGTCATAGAGCCACTCAAGTGTATGCGCTCACCACACACCAGCTACAGGTGGAGAGGAGAGAGAGACATAGAGACAACTCAAGTGTATGCGTTCACCACACACCAGCTACAGGTGGAGAGGAGAGAGAGTCATAGAGCCAATCAAGTGTATGCGCTCACCACACACCAGCTACAGGTGGAGAGGAGAGAGAGTACATAGAGCCACTCAAGTGTATGCGTTCACCACACACCAGCTACAGGTGGAGAGGAGAGAGAGACATAGAGCCACTCAAGTGTATGCGTTCTACCAGCACACACAGCTACAGGTGCTGTAGGAGAGAGAGACATTAGAGCCACTGCAATGTATGCGTTCACCACACACCTAGCTACAGGTGGAGAGGAGAGAGAGACATAGAGCCATCAAGTGTATGCGTTCACCACATCGACAGCTACAGGTGGAGAGGAGAGAGAGTCAGTAGAGCTCAATCAAGTGTATAACGCTCACCACACACCAGCTACAGGTGGAGAGGACGAGAGCAGTTCATAGAGACAATCAAGTGTATGCGCTCACCACACACCAGCTACAGGTGGAGAGGAGAGAGAGACATAGAGCCAATCAAGTGTATGCTCTCACCACACACCAGCTACAGGTGGAGAGGAGAGAGAGTCATAGAGACAATCAAGTGTATGCTCTCACCACACACCAGCTACAGGTGGAGAGGAGAGAGAGTCATAGAGCCAATCAAGTGTATAGGGGTGATTACGAGGCCATGATTGACAAGGGCTTGTGGAGAGGGAATTTGGCCAGCACACTGGGGTTACACCCCTACTCTTTACAAGACATGCAATGGGATTTTTAATGACCACAGAGAGTCAGGATCTCGGTTTAACGTCTCATTTGAAGGACGGTGCTTTTTACAGTATAGTATCCCCATCACTACACTTTGGCGTTAGGACCCCCCGCTGGCCTCACTAACACCTCTTCCAGCAGCAACCTAGTTTTCCCAGAAGGTCTCCCATCCAGGTTCTGACCAGCTCAACCCTGCTTAGCTTCAGTGGGAACCGGTCTTGGGCTGCAGGGTGATATGGCTGCCGGCAACAGAACAGAACAGAAACAGAACAGAAAGACAAAGTCCTGACATTTGATTCAGTATAAAAAAATGCTTCTGTACAACTCCATACTGCCCACAGCATGATCTGTGTGCTGTAGTCGTACAGTCCCACGCACAGAAACAAATAATTCAAGCCTCTGTAACACATCGTACTGAAAACATGTGCATTTCTGAGAGGGCTTCGGTGCCTGTTTCTATCTGCATGTGATGCATGTGAATAGATGTTACTGTGGCTACATCTGTGGGTGGACTGATTTCAATAAGTATAAACCTAGTTAATAGGAAATGGTCTCAGAATGTTCTGGAAAAGTTCTTACAAACAAACATTCTTCTGGTAACATTAGTAGAATGTTCATTCAAAGAGGTCTGGTCAGTGAGACACTACAGGCAAAAAACTTTGGTCCGTTTTAAGATTATTTGGGGGCATTTCCTTACGTGTGTTTTTTTCATAACAGTAAAGAATGTGTACATGTGAAATGCTGGTGCAGATATGCCTATTAGATGCTTGTAAAATTCTATAAATAGCATATTTTTAACTACATTAAATTACCAAAATCCACATGAGATTGCAAGCGAGGGTTATTACAAACACTCGACGTGAGTTTTAAATGAATCCCATAAACTGTCCCATGTTTGATGCACCTGCAGAACAACAGGTACAATCCTACTTCATGATGTATTTATTATAATAATTAAGGTCGCAAGAAAATGTTTGGATGTCATTTTTAGACTTTTGATAATTGGTGGCTAAATAAATGTATATTGGAATCAAAGCAATGTGGATTGGTAAGACATGTAATGCCAGAATAAAGGCTAAAAGTGGCTGAATAAAAACTAAATATTAATAATAATAATAATAAGAGAATAATGAGGATTATGTGTCATACCTGGCAGAGGTGTGACAGGTTTGTGGAGTGAGAACAACAGAAACATGAATGGGACATGAGACAATAGCATGAAGAGGTCAGGGGGAAACACATTGTTTTATTAGCCTTTTCCAAAATCACACAAGACATGACCGTAGAAAATGTTTCATAAAATTCAGTTTGAAAAATAACACCCTTAAATTTGAAACGAAGCATGAGCACACTTGTAGATTCAGCTTCATTGTGTTTCTAAAACCATGCACCACATTCACATCCTTTTTATACATTTAAAAAAACGATGTTCTTAATATTTTATTATTGTTTTTATGCTCAAGCTTATATATCTTCATAATCGCATCTAGTCAGAAAGACTCTGTTTATTTGGGTTTGTCATTTATGTCCCCATGCCAGAATGCCCCTATTTGCTTGAAAAAGGGTTAAAGCAAATAATGAGGTGAAACAGCGATGTTCTACATGTCTAAAGTGAATAAACTAGTCTTCGTTAACTTCATAAAGCGTGAGAAAACATAACTTTTATTTGGCCCTTCATTCAAGCTCTCGGTTCACACGTGCGTATATCAGCGGTTCATCGGTCTTCGGTCCGAGTCGAGCAGTTTCCTCAGTTCAGTGACTGCTGGAGGAACTGATTATTTCATCACATTTCAGTCTGATTTGATGCCAGTACACTGAAAATAACCAGTCAAGTGATTCATTCACAAACCGGACATCACTCTTGACCGTTTAACTGAGAGTACATTTACATTTATGCATTTAGCAGACGCTTTTATCCAAAGCAACTTACAATTGCATTCAGGTTATACATTTTCATTAGTATGTGTTCCCTGGGAATCGAACCCTTAATCTTTTGCGCTGCTGATGCAATGCTCTACCACTGAGCCACAGGAACACAGGTGTAAGTAAGCATGTTTCATTCCCTTCAAGTGTTTCTTTGTCTGTTTGCATCTTAAACTGCAGTACATCTACATACTGTACCATTGTTTCATTCGCACTTATATACACCACTTTTATTCCCATTCGGAAGGTTTTTACAGAAGGATTTGTTCATATATAATTGACCAGATTTTAAACATTTTATTCATAAAAACATTCAGATTTTTTTTTCTGACAGTTGACAAAATGTACTGATTAATAAAGTGATGAAAAGAGAAATGTATACATTTACGCATCATATAGAATGTTTTATGTAATATTTCTAAGATGGTTTAGAGAACATTCTCAAGAAACATTTCCATATGTTTTTGCAAAATATTCAAATGAACCTTGTTTTCAGTGTTTACAATAACAAGGAAAAACAAAAAGGCAGAAAAAAACACTTTGTAGACATTTAAAAAAATTCAGATTTAAGATTCACATACATTCAGATATAACATTTTCATAATCTATTAGTAACGTGATCAAAACAGATTTTTTTACATATTAGAACATGTTTTTGTTAGCTGGAGTTTCCCAGCATAATATCTCCCATGACTTGTGCAGTCACACTTGCATACAAACATTTACAAGCTGCTGTAGGCTACTATTTTCAACCATTGCCCGAAGGTAAAAAATGCAAGAAGAGGAATAATGTTGTGTTATATAAAGAGCAAAGACATATATAAGACACACACACACACACACACACACACACACACACACACACACACACACACACACACACACACACACACACACACACACACACACACACACATGTTGGTTTTTATGGTTTACGGGGACTCTCCATAGGCGTAATGGTTTTTATACTGTACAAGCTGTATGTGCTATTGCCCTACACCTACCCTACACCTAAACTTAGCCCTCACAGGAGACGGTGCATTTCTATTTTCCCTCAAAAAAACTCACTCTGTATGATTTATAAGCGTTTTAAATTATGGGGACACTGAAAATGTCCTCATAAATCACCTTCTCCTTGTAATACCTATGTCATACCCATGTCATTATACAAATTTGTGTCCTCATAAACCACATAAACATGCCCACACACACACACACACACACACACACACACACACACACACACACACACACACAGACACACACACACACACACACACACACACACACACACACACACACACACACACACACACACACACACCACACACACACACCACACACACAACACACACACACACACACACACACACACACACACACACACACACACACACACACACACACACACACACACACACACACACACACACACACACACACAGACACACACAACACACACACACACACACACACACACACACACGTCACACACACACACACACACACACACACACACACACAAACTGTCAACGTAACATCATTAGGACACAAATAAACAATCATTAGTGTGCACCTAGGTTCTAGGACAACCGTTCCTGTTCGGCGTGTTACCAAAAAACGATACGTGTTCAATAACGCCTCTAGGGAAACCCTTTTTTTGGGGTGTTTGCATGACACATGGAATAGCAGGGAAGGATCACCGAGTTCAAACCTTGACTTGTCTGACTGGAATATTTCTCTGTACGGATCCAATTACTTCCCACTGATCGGTCCGTTGGGATCCGGCTCTCTAACACACGGCTGTTAATATTGTGATGCAACTGGCACAGTGTGTGTCGTTATCATCTGAATATACAGAGTAAGACGAGCTGTGTCACATAGAAACAGTGTTTCTGACCCGCGTGTGAATCATCAACCACAGCTGGCACGGCTTACATGAGATACGGCCTGAGCCCAAACTGTTATTATCTGGCTGTCTGTGAGAGTCGCTTATGTTGTGTCTGAATCACGGTTTTTACAGACTCCATAGCTCTAATTGTGTAAAAGGTTAATGCACAGGTAATAGGATGAGACAAGATAGATGAGACGTGACAGAGAGAATAGGGATTATTTTGGTCCTGGAAAAGTAAAGTACTTGCACTTTTTAAGCTTTTGGCTCACTGACAAAAAACATGCATGTGGCGGCATTTCTGTAAAATGGTATTTTGTTGTTCATCGCACGTTTGTGATACTAAAAAGAAATGTAGATTGAAACTGAAGTTAAAAACGAGTTGCTCAATGAAATGCACTAAACTGACAGTGCTAACAATAGCAAACATATGATAAAAACACATCATCTCAGGCAACCATGTCATTTTCTCTGGCTTCTACAAGTCTCTGAGCTCTCTTACGTGACTGGTGTTCGACAGACTCGTACCCGTGCACGTCACATCACAAGTGCAATGCTGCACCGGGTGCACTACAGAGCAAGTTTACTGGGTCAGAAGAGACACACATACCTGTTTATGACATGCAAACATCAAAAAGTATTATTCAATCATGCATAACATTACACAGTATTGTGTATAAATACGTTTTTATTAATCAATAATGTGACATTATAATCAGTGCAAAAAGCAGTAAATGTTGTTGGAGTTTTACAGCTGATAATCTTACATAAATGTAGGTAGAAGCATGTTTTTTTACATATCGTACATGCAATATTGTGTTAAATCAAAGCACGATATCTTAAAAGTCTTTAGGAATGCATGTTTATGTTGTAGACAGCTAGTACAGATGAAGATACTGTTTTAATCCACTCTCTTCTGAATAACTGTTTTGAACAATGAACAAGTGCAGTGTTTTCTCTCGTTCACCTCATACACGTATACTCTCTGATGCAAGGTTGCTGTGGAAATGATGAGCGGTTCTGCCATGGTTACGGGGAAGAGCGCGAGCTGCTAGGGCATAACTAACATCAGCGGCATCGCTGCCTCTTTATGAGATAGAACAGAAATACATGTATAACCACCGCACATTAGCAAAGAACTATGGGTCATAAAGAAATATCTGGGGATATAAATACACAAAGCATGCTCATTTTCTGGTGGTGAGAAGTGGAGTGTTTTCTAAACTAAATGATGTTCTTCACACACAATGTTTAATCACATTAAATCAAACTTTTAAAAGCTTTCAGTAGCAACCATAATGCATAATCTGGATAACATCCAGCATGTTTCATGTCAACTTTAAATAATAATATGCATGTATATTAGAAGCTGAAACTGAAAATAGAAGCAGAGACACAGTAAACACAACATAAAGCATTCAGGACGTCCTGATAACAGCATATAACACATATAAGGTTAGTTTTTAGACTCGTTTCATGCTTCTCTTGCATTGAGCTGAGCACAGACTTGCCTGGGCTACTTAATGAAGTTAAATTATTGTAATGCAAATGAGTATAAATTGTCTGGATTGTCACAGTCGACTGTTTATGAATATTGTAGATGATGCGGCTCCCGCCAAGTGTCCGTTCATCTCTATTTTTGTAGTGAAGTTAAGCAGATATCAGTGATGTAGGTCTATTTCTGCAGCATGACTTCATTTTGGTCCCTTTTTACTTCAACAACAACAAAACTGCATTCTCTGGATACAGTGACTCTCAGAAATGTCATAACTTTTGATTTTCTCAACTTGCTGTGAGACTAAACCAATATTATTTAGGGATGCACTTACAATATGTTATGGTGTAGTTCAGCATCATGTAACTATAGGATCTGGATATAGACTGGTGTTAACACTAGCTGTGTTGATTTTTCTATAAATACTCATCAAGGCTGCATTTATTTGATCAAAAATACAAACATAATATTGTGAAATTATTACAATGTGAATATATGTTACAAGTAGTTTATTCCTGTAATATAAAGCTGTATTTTCAGCATCATTACTCCAGTCGTCAGTGCCACATGATCCTTTAGAAATCATTATCAACGCTGGAAAAACTAATCTGTCAGTGTATAGCTACAGTACAGTCATGCTAGGTTATTTTTCATATCTAATAGTTCTCATACAAAAACATGCCTCTAATGCTTTAGTAAAAGCGTGTTTGCGATTACAGTGTCATATTTTCTTCATGTGGTTCAACAACACCAGATAAGTCAGTCTGGGGAAGGAACTTTTCTTTCTCAAACATTAGGAACTATAAAAAGCATTGTTTAAACATGACAGCATTCCTCCAGGTCTGTCATCACACATTCTTCTGTTCTTCTTTTAGCACAGCACTGCTAATTTGAAAAATGTTGTCAAATGAAAATCAAAATATGCAATATGTTCCATTGTATTAAATATTGGTTTAACTTGGTTAGTTTAATTTAGTACCCAAAGTCTAATTCTAAGGTAATTTCTACTGCATGAATGCATTTTCAAAAACAACAACAAAAAATAAAGAAATAAAATAGATTCGGCTCAAGCCTGGACTTATTAAGAGCGTTTTATCTGGGTTACGCTCGTGTTTGCATGAAGAGAGAAACTGTTTTAGAAAGACAGATAACACGTATGACCTGCTCAATAATGTCTTTCTCTGATTTAAAGTAAACCTGCCGTGTTGTATTATGCTATATTAGTGAAATATTTTGACATATCATTGTGAAAAGGGGGGGGGGGGGGGGGGGGGGTATCTGGAAAGTTAAACAATTCTCAGGAGATCTAGAAAAAATATTTGTATACTTTCATTGCATACTCACCCTGTGCAAGGTTTCACATTTTTGATGTAGATTAGGGGAAATCCCCCCCCCCCCCCTTTTTTTGCTGTTTCATAGTTCAGGGGATATAATGGATACTTTGTCTCTATTGTCCTCATAAACCTTTAGGAGAAATAAACAACAACTGCTGACATACAGTAAGAGTTCACAATAGTTAAAGCGTTGAAACTGGTGGACCCTTTCAACAGTAAATAAATACATAAATAAGACAATTAAAGGAATCGTTCACCCAAATATGAACATTTGCTGAAAACTCACTCACTTTCAGGCCATCCGAGATGTAGATGAGTTTGTTTCTTCATCAGATTTGTAGAAATGTAGCATTGCATCACTTGCTCACTAACGAATGCTCTGCAGTGAATGGGTGCCGTCAGAATGAGAGTCTGATAAAAACATCACAATAATCCACACCACTCCAGTCCATCAGTTAACATCTGGAGAAGACAAAAGCTGAAACAAATCCATCATTAAGATGTTTTTAATAAGGTAAATTCATTAGTTTCTATGTATTAAACTTCACATTTAATTCAATGCACAATGCATGTACGACATGAACGAGTCCAAATTAAATGTTTTATTGAGAACAGTAGTGCTATTAATTTTCTAAGTGATCAAGTTTACACTGGGGTAGATGATAAAACTACAAACCCATACATTTATATCAGAACCATGTATGGATCAAAATATCCCATTAAAAGCTCTAATCGGTGTTCTTCTGTAAAAAGAAGAGATCGACTCTCACCAGGCATCCACAAATAAACACATATTTCCCAAATATTAACAAACCTTCATATTTATTTTAATGGACAGTTATTTAGGTCACTCTCTTTTCCGATATTCAATGACTGCACACGTGAAAGTCCTAAAAATACCTGCAGAAATGAGTGGCCGGCTATATCTGATTCAGGGTTTGAGTCAGGGATCATATTTGATGATTTGTGTCCCCGTTCTCTAGCCGTAGTGACTCAGTGCTCCAGGACAAGGACATCGTGTGGTCTGAACTTCAATCAGCTGTCTGTCCTTCTGTTTTAGGACATGTTCCCTTGACGAGGTGCTGTATTCCTCACAGAGAAGAACTGATTCTGAGAGATACATGCGTTATGTTACTGTAGTTCTTAAACTTGTCACATTGTTAGCATGCGTTGTTTAGGAAAGATAACTCGGGAACAAACATTTCTGTGAGCAAATGTAAAACAGGAAATGAAGCAGCAAATAACGTTTTGTGTATGATATGTGAATTGTATGAATGAAGCAGAAAAGCAAATTCTTTTGGCAGGGGCATAGAGTTGTGGGGGGGGGGGGGGGCACAATGTCTTGAGCACAATGTCTTGTCAGGCCCACCCCACACCCACACACACGTGCACAATCAAGGTTTTAAAATATAGTGTACTATGTATTGGAAACACCTGTATCTTTTACAGGATTTACACGGACAGGTTATAGCTGGGATGAGCAGCTTTGAGAGTGACGAGGGCCGTTTCTCCTTTATACCAAGGGCCCAAATCACTACTCCATGTCCACACGCCTTTTACACAGTCTTACTTTATTTTTTATTGGAAATTAATTGTGCAGTTATTCTAGCTCAGAAAGGAAACTTACACCAACAAGCCAATGTAAACATCTCTATTTCATCGTCTGTATATTTGCAACAAACAAATGTTCGGGGATCCTATCTTTTTTTTTGTGGCAAAACAACTGAGGTCAGTTAAAAAGGGCTTATTCAAAAATCAATAAATCAATAAATTCCAAATGGTACCATAATATAGACGGTTTGATCGGACCGAAGGTAACTTCCGGTCTGTGTTTGTATATCGGGCTGTTAGTGGCGCCGGCTACAAACACAGTTAAAGTGATGAGTAATGAAGTTGTGCTCAGGTTGTTGTATTATGGGATGTGTTTCACATACATACATTTATTTGTAACGACCCGACACGATATCAAAACTTTTCCAAAAGGCTTTGTTGAATAAACATGAGCACGTAATGCACGTTTAAAAATCAAAACGTTTTTATATCACTGTATTTCTGAAGAAACACCGTCTTTAGAAAATGTTTGATGTCATTTTCATTTCATCTTGCATGTTATATGTCTGATAAAGCAGCGTTTGTAAACTCAGGTTATAGCCATTACCGGCGCAAACCTCTAACGTTAACGTTATTTCTCCCGCTTTTAAGCGTCTCCTGTCTCTAGGGAGGAAGCGAATTGTATGTGTAAGGAAAATGCATATGTATGAAATGTGTTGAACACACCTATAGGAGACACTGTTTAAGGAGGACACAAAATACATTCGGCAGATCCTTCCTGCAGGAACGTCTCTGCTTTATTTCTTTGTTTGAAATAAAGTCTATATTCTGGCATCAAAACCCCACGATTTCAAGAGTGATTCTTCATAGAAAAGGCAGAAGCCACCACAGTTGGAGATAGTATTAACATCTTAACGTGGAAATCTCAGGAAGCTCATCTGCATGTTCGTCGTCCTCATCGGGGTCTCGACCTGACTGCAGTTCGTCGTCGTAATCGACTTGAGTGGGCAAATACTCACATTCAATGGCGTCTGGCACTTTGGAGAGGTGTTCCCTTCACGGATGAATCCCGGTTTTCACTGTACAGGGCAGATAGCAGACAGCGTGTGAGCGGCTGAGCGGTTTGCTGATGTCAGCGTTGTGGATCGAGTGGCCCATGGTGGCGGTGGGGTTATGATATGGGCAGGTGTATGTTACGGACAACGAATACAGGTGTGTTTTATTGATGGCATTTATTTATTAGAGATACCCTGATGAGATCCTGAGGCCCATTGTGTACCATTGTAGAATATCAAGGACCGAATAATTGGCAAATCAAGATTCGATCGAAGCATGGTTGAAACATGAGAAGCCGAATTCCACAAGACAACAGCAGAAAGTCATAAATCAGACCCCCAGCCCGCCTGAATACACCCTGACCAGGTTTCGAGGACAAAGGCTAAAATTCCTGGGTTCACAAAACCTGTAAAATCATCTTAAAGGACTTTCATTCTCATTGTTAATGAAAATAATAATTTATAGGCATAACTGCATATTATGTATGTGACCCACAAATTTGAATATCCTTGTTTTAATCATTGTGTTTATCGTGCTTTTAATTAGTATTGACTAGCTAAGCCTTAAGGGTTAATGTCATGTTTAGTATGTATGAGCGTGATAATTCCAGCTTTGAACATTTCTTTTAATTGATTTCCTGTCAAATGCATCATATTCTGGCTATAGAAACCACATTCAAAAGGATATTTTGCAAGAGAATGTAAAATTCGAGCAATGTGACTGGCCATGACATGTTAATTTATTAAGTGGGTGGAGCTACAAAGCTGCACCCAGAGTCAGCATGGGATCTAATTGGTCAAGACAACCATTGGGAGGTCCCTAAAAGGCCGAGAATAAATACTAGGACACCCCCTTGAAATCGCTCTCTTCAGCCTCTCTTAACTTCTCCTTGGAACTCTCTCTCTCTCTCCGGAAAATGAACTCTCTCTTCAGTCATGTGCTCTGACCACACCCAGCCAGTTGCTACCATGATGAGAAGAAAAGCCACCTAGTCTTTACATCCTTTTATTCTTTGACTTTAGTTTATTTTCTTTCCGTGAGTTCGTGTGCTAAGTTACGTTTGCCAGCGGAAACAAGCCCAAGACTCTGCAAAACCAGCCAACGCCCACTTCCACGACTCCTGAACTCTAAGCCAATCAGCGACTTCGGAAAAACCCTTTCCTGAAAAGACGGAGAACAAAGGGAATCCTTTAAACACAAAAGCTACGCAAGTACAAACCCCAGACTTTGCTGTGCTGGTGTCATTTTAATGTAATTTTAGCCTCATTGAAAAAGTCAATGCGAGTGTTAAATATGTGATTGATGATTGTTCAGGTTTATGCAATTGCACCTATTGCTGTAAACGTGGGATACCCAAAATTCTCATTCTCTTAATCTAATCCTTTCCTCACTTTCTCTCTTTCTGCAACGCGTGAATGTGTGAATGCTTGTGTTCATATGTAGATTAGTTTACATGTCTTAGATTTATATAAATAAAGTCTTGTTTATATTGAAAAGAGAAATATCTTGTGTTTTGTGCTCATAAGTTAATGCCTTAATCTGTCGATTTTGTTACCGTGCTATTTAATAGTGTTTTCACTATATTTTGGGATTTTAATATCCAGTGCAGAGTTTGTTATACGGCTTGTTCGGTGAATCGCCGTGAAACAGTGAGTCTGTTCAAATTCCCTATAAAATCATTAATGATTCCCTTTGAGCTAAATTGACCTGTTTCCCTTATAACAATATATATATTATATGTTATCATTACATATTGGTGGAGGATCTGCGGGCAGATAAATCTAAATTATGAGCATAAACCAAGTTATTTAATCTTTTATATTCTTACGGATGAGATCGAGACTGGTGTGTGTGTGCGTTTGTGTGAGTGACGTCAGCAGCGCGCGCCTCCTTGAATGAATGAGCACAGAGAAGGCTGTAACTCGAGTCAGCCTCTCTTCGTTTTTGTTTAACTGCAGTAAGGGAACTCAAAGTTAACATTTGAGATCGGAGAATGAGGTTGGAGATGAGCGTGTTCCTCTCTTCTTGTAATGCCTTGTTTTATAGCTGAATTAATGTCCTGCGTGTTCCAGGTCATCTAATAGCTATAACTTACTCCATAATCTCAGTAACTGTTAGCCGCACGAAGCTAAACTGCAGTAATTAAAAGGGAAATAAATCAGGGGATAAAGAATAGTTTTGAGCGTGTTCCTCAATTCTATTTATCAAAGCCTTATTATTCATAGTTTGATCGTCAGTGCGTGTTCCATTGTCAGATCTATGACTCCCCGGGTTAAACATTAGAGAAGAATGCTTGCCTGTTTGTGTACACTGCTCACAAAGTTAATTATATCTCGCGAAAACACTGCGCGTGTCCGAGAGTGATTTGAATGGGAGTTTTAAAAGCTTTATCAAGTGAAGTTTACCTTTGAACCAACAGCGAAGAAACCCTGTTGTGTTTATGTCCATATAAACGGACACGGGCTTGTGATACACTGTTTCCGCAGCACGAAGCTATTATTTGAATAAGGTTTAAGTTTAACTCTGAACGAACTGAAAGTTTAAGCGCCACATCGCAGAACAAGCGGTGTTGTTATTTGTACAGTGTTGAGATGCGCCAACATTTAATGTAACATACTTCCGGAGCAACTTTGAACTGCGCACGCGCAGTACATCGATGCTTTTGTAAACAAGCTCCATGCTGTTGCTAATGGCACGGTGGTGTTTACATTGAAGTCTATGCTAAAGCCATTAGCCTCAAAGGTTAGAAGTTAGCATTAACCTCCAATGGTTGAATAAAGTGTGTGTTTTGAAAAGCTAAAGTGGTTTAACCCTTCAAACATTTAAACTAATATACTTGTTGGTCTTTCTCTTCCCTATTTCTCCCTTTTTACCACTTATTTGTAGTTCTACTAGAAAGGAAAATACTAGTTCAGAATTATTAATTGTGCCAAATTCAAATTTAATTAAAACATTAAATTTATTTGGAATCATTCTAATTTTCCCCCTCATATTATGTAATATGATCCTTCCTTCTAGTATTCCCTTTTGGGCATAATCATTTTAGGTACAAATAAGTATTGAACTTTAAAAGTTTAAGTAAACTTATTCTACCTAATTGATTTATTACCCATTTAAGTAGATTCTATTCAGACTTATACTCACTCATTACTTTATTGCGTTTTACCCCTAATTCTTCCTGTTTTGGTTATAAACATAACCACTATTTTATTTACTTATTTCCTCATTTACTTAATTTCATATTTGCTTATTTTGCCTGTTTATTACTTTACAATTTTACTTTGTCTTACCATTTCCTTTCCTCTGTGTATCCTAGCTTGGGAACGACCCACCTGAGCCTTAATAGGACGCATTGTTATCCCTCGCTACGAGTTCAAATAAATTAGAGAGACAAATCTCTTTTACCCAAAATTTATTTTTGTTGATAGTTGTGTAGCAACTGAAAACAACACTATACGCGTAGTCGGGCATAACTGCTTGCTAGTGGACCGATCCACTCAACTTACTGTCTCTTTCTCTTCCCTCCTGTTCTATCCTCCTTTCTTTCCTCTTCACTTTTCACATTTGTAGGGACCTGTAAGAACCATCAATCAATTCTAAGTGTATGAGAGATACAATCCTGTCAAAAGGCGAATCATCCTAACGAATTTGATTGCAATCAAATCTACTTTTGTTCTTCTTAACCTCCCTATATTTAAAACGCAATCCAAATTTGAACAACTCATGCAACGCTGAGATCAATTTTAATAGAGATAAGTGTTGAGCAACTGTCGCCTTCGCAGCCTCCCTGGTGAGCGGTCCAACTGTAAGGTGTGCGTTGTCAATTCTGTCAGACTAAGAAAAGAGATATCAGAATTATTATTATATTCGTTTGTCTAAGACAAAGATTTAATAATATTGTTTGCCTCCTTGATAACAACATTTAATAATAAAAAAAAAAGGAAAGAATTTTCTTCATTCGAAAAAAATAGAAAAGGAATTGTTTGTTTTTTATTAAATTTGTTTTTCACCTTTTTGTCTCTTTTCCCTCTTCCTCATTAGAGTGACGAAGTCTTCACATCGCTAGTCTACCTAGATACTCTGAGACCAACACAGTGATCACCACACTTCACCAGTGGTTCAGAATCACTGACATAACACTTAGTTGTCACACCCCACATAAGCTTCCACTCCACACAGATCTGTGTCAGTCTCTCTTCTCCCCAGCGTGCCAACATGCCGCAGACTGCAGACCCCCTTGCCCAAGGAGATGATGTGAACACTTGGCTGAGAGGCACGACAGACAGCCTCACCCCCAAGACGTTTGAACTGTTATTATTTTTAATAATAATCCTAGTCCTGAGAAGATTCCTGACACAAGATTCAAGCCAGAATAACAACCATGAGGAGCTAGTCAAAATTGCCAGCTCCCTAAGCTATGCCTTCACGACCCAGCTGAAACTGAGCGACAAGCACATCACCCACCTTCAAGAGGAACTGACATGTGCTCAACGTCGCATAGACAAGCTGGAAGTGAAAGTTCAAGATCAACTCAAAGCACCCAACGAGAGCGAGCAGGAAACAACGGAACAAGTTAAGGAGCTCCAAGCAGCCCTGACAGCAGCTCAGCTCGACCAACATGCAAAGGCTGCCCAGGAAGACCTGGTAAACAGACTTCAGTATGCCAACCAGCTACTAGAGAAAGCCAAGCATGACATCAGCAACAAGAATGCTGAAATAAGTGCCCTGAAGGACCACCTTGAAAGGTACAGAATTGAAATGGACAATCTGACCCCACAACTAGACGATACCAATGATCAGCTCTACATGGTCAGAAGAGGACTCAAACATGCTTATGCACAGAAGCAAGAGCCAAAGCGAGAGAAACCACACTCAGCCTCACCACTGCTGAGTCGAGCAGAGTCCCATGTCCAAGAACTCGTATACAGCGAAAGAAGCGAAGGGCCACAACCCAAAACCTCACCTGGCTTCGCCACAGAACTCTTTCCTGTCAACGAAAGAAAACCTCCCATCCAAGCAGACCTTGGAGCTGCACCTGGGATGACCATCAAAGACCTCGACAAGCTGTCTAAAAACATCAGCAAGTTCAACCCGAACTCCACAGGGGGCCACACCATCCAGGCCCACCTTCAAGATATCGACTTCTATCTAGAAATGAGACCTCATGTGACTGGCAGAGACAGGTTATACCTCCTTAGAGCCACGTCCAGTTCCGAGGTACGAAACTTCCTAGATCGACAGCCCAGTCGAACGAAGTCAGACTACCAGCTACTTCGTGAGGTCCTGATTAAAGAGTTTACCGACCCTGACTCCGAACATGGACTGTTAACTGCCTTAGAAACCAAACAAGGTCGACAAGAGGCTCCACAAGCTTACTACAACGGACTCCGACAAGCCTACTTTGGTGCACACAACGGACCTGACCTTGAAGAGGATGTGAACTTCAAAAGCCTCTTCCTAAGAAATCTGCACCCTGGAGTCAGCCACCATCTAGGCGTCATGGCCTGTCCACGCTCCATGACCATCCAACAGTTGCGTGACCTAACACAGAAGGCCTACAACAAGCAGAAGATGGCCTCAAAGAAAGGTGACAAAACATCCACACTCTTGAACTCTGTCAACAAAGACTCAAGCCTTGCACTGGACGACACCCAGATGCATCACAAAACCAGAGTCCTCCATCAAGAGCACAGAGAGCGTGATCCCCATGTCCACGAAAGCTATCAGCCCAACTTCTGGAAAAATCCATGGGACCAGCCACGCTTCTCAAGAAACGCAAAAGATAGCAACAACTGGAAACCTAACCAGACATCCAAAGGTAATCGCCTGACTCATTCAAGAGCATCTCGTAGGGTTAAGCGACAACGAAACCCACCTCAGCATTACTCAGACATGCACAGTGCTGAGTATGCTCCAGAACCATACAGCTTACCGTCAGAAGACATGGAACAAGTCATGAGCCAACTGAACGAGTTCCTTCAAGATAAGCTGAACACGGATGACTACGAAATTGAGTCATGCTCGCTGTGACCAGCGACAGAACGGAAGGCCGATGATCGCATGGTACACCACCATATCCGAGATGACAAGCACCTGTTCAACAACCACACAGGACAAGCAAGTCTCTCACGGCCAACCGTTGATGAAAACTGAGGTACCAGAGAACATCACCTCACTCACCCATCACTCACTAGCAAACTGCTAAATGAACTCCAACTCCTAGAACCACATTCCTGTCGGTGCAACAGCAACCACCAAAGCACAGAAGGTCAGAAAGTCTGCCACATCCAGAAGGTAGCACAAGAGGAATGCAACAAAGGAGACAAAGTTTGCAGCCCAGCTTCACACAGCCATGCCAAACTACCTCCGACTGTCTGCTAAAGAACTTCCTGCCTTTCTGGACTGATCCCCATTAGATCATGGACATGCCCACATCCAAGCCAAGGATGAAGAGAGCCAGTCTTATGTAACATACCTGAAAAGGGGGGAGACGACACAGACTGGAACAGATCTGACCACACATACACTACACCATTAACACACACAACATTACCTACACCCAGAGGTAACCACATCTACTGATAACACATTCAACAAACATATTCTTCCCACAAGTAGAATATCCAACTTTAGCACAACACAGTTACATACACCACCATGAAGAAACATATAGCTATCCTCACAAGAGTTAGAACACCTGACACGAAGTTAAGGTGCATGGCCCCCTAGCTGCACATGACATCCTAGCTCAACAGTAGTTGCAAATCATGCTAGGAAAACCCACAGCAGCTTTGTTTTGTTTTGTTCTTCTTTTACCTATCCTTTTCCTTCCCCTCTTTCTTTAGTAGGTGAAACACCTAGACACCCTGCAAGGGTCAAAGGTCTGATATTAGGATTGACTCGCTACACCTAATATCCGCAAGCCACTCTAGACTGAAGGAAAGCCAGAGAGCTCCATGCACGATAGGTCGATTCATTTTACCACAAATTAGTTCACTAGAAACTAAATGTGAACATTCTTAAGTTAAGACAACTTAGAAGAAACACACAAATCTAGTCGCAAAAGTTGATCGAAGAACTAAAACAATAATTTCCAAAATTGAATAACCTAATGCCCGGCACCAGTACAGTAACTGTCATGGAGGTGTTGTCTTGTTGTTTGCTGTGTTTTGTCTGCTTCTTCTGCCCTTGTTTTTCCAGCGCTCGACGATGTCTTCTGCTAAAACACCTCGCCGAACGAAGAGGGGTGTGTAGAATATCAAGGACCGAATAATTGGCAAATCAAGATTCGATCGAAGCATGGTTGAAACATGAGAAGCCGAATTCCACAAGACAACAGCAGAAAGTCATAAATCAGACCCCCAGCCCGCCTGAATACACCCTGACCAGGTTTCGAGGACAAAGGCTAAAATTCCTGGGTTCACAAAACCTGTAAAATCATCTTAAAGGACTTTCATTCTCATTGTTAATGAAAATAATAATTTATAGGCATAACTGCATATTATGTATGTGACCCACAAATTTGAATATCCTTGTTTTAATCATTGTGTTTATCGTGCTTTTAATTAGTATTGACTAGCTAAGCCTTAAGGGTTAATGTCATGTTTAGTATGTATGAGCGTGATAATTCCAGCTTTGAACATTTCTTTTAATTGATTTCCTGTCAAATGCATCATATTCTGGCTATAGAAACCACATTCAAAAGGATATTTTGCAAGAGAATGTAAAATTCGAGCAATGTGACTGGCCATGACATGTTAATTTATTAAGTGGGTGGAGCTACAAAGCTGCACCCAGAGTCAGCATGGGATCTAATTGGTCAAGACAACCATTGGGAGGTCCCTAAAAGGCCGAGAATAAATACTAGGACACCCCCTTGAAATCGCTCTCTTCAGCCTCTCTTAACTTCTCCTTGGAACTCTCTCTCTCTCTCCGGAAAATGAACTCTCTCTTCAGTCATGTGCTCTGACCACACCCAGCCAGTTGCTACCATGATGAGAAGAAAAGCCACCTAGTCTTTACATCCTTTTATTCTTTGACTTTAGTTTATTTTCTTTCCGTGAGTTCGTGTGCTAAGTTACGTTTGCCAGCGGAAACAAGCCCAAGACTCTGCAAAACCAGCCAACGCCCACTTCCACGACTCCTGAACTCTAAGCCAATCAGCGACTTCGGAAAAACCCTTTCCTGAAAAGACGGAGAACAAAGGGAATCCTTTAAACACAAAAGCTACGCAAGTACAAACCCCAGACTTTGCTGTGCTGGTGTCATTTTAATGTAATTTTAGCCTCATTGAAAAAGTCAATGCGAGTGTTAAATATGTGATTGATGATTGTTCAGGTTTATGCAATTGCACCTATTGCTGTAAACGTGGGATACCCAAAATTCTCATTCTCTTAATCTAATCCTTTCCTCACTTTCTCTCTTTCTGCAACGCGTGAATGTGTGAATGCTTGTGTTCATATGTAGATTAGTTTACATGTCTTAGATTTATATAAATAAAGTCTTGTTTATATTGAAAAGAGAAATATCTTGTGTTTTGTGCTCATAAGTTAATGCCTTAATCTGTCGATTTTGTTACCGTGCTATTTAATAGTGTTTTCACTATATTTTGGGATTTTAATATCCAGTGCAGAGTTTGTTATACGGCTTGTTCGGTGAATCGCCGTGAAACAGTGAGTCTGTTCAAATTCCCTATAAAATCATTAATGATTCCCTTTGAGCTAAATTGACCTGTTTCCCTTATAACAATATATATATTATATGTTATCATTACACCATTGATCCACGACCATCACCTCATGTTGCAGCATGATAATGCATGGCCCCATGTTGCAAGGATCTGTACACAATTCCTGGAAGCTGAAAACATCCCAGTTCTTGCATGGCCAGCATACTCACCGGACACGTCACCCATTGAGCATGTTTGGGAGGCTCTGGATCGGCGTATACGACAGCGTGTTCCAGTTCCTGCCAATATCCAGCAACTTCACACAACATTGAAGAGGAGTGGACCAACATTACTCAGGCCACAATCAACAACCTGATCAACTCTATGTGAAGGAGATGTGTTGCACTGCGTGAGGCAAATGGTGGTCACACCAGATACTGACTGGTTTTAGGACCCCTCCGGACCCCCACAATACAGTAAAACTGCACATTTTAGAGTGGCCTTTTATTGTGGCCAGCCTAAGGCACACCTGTGCAATAATCATGCTGTCTAATCAGCATCTTGATATGCCACACCTGTGAGGTGGATGATTATCTCGTTCACTAACACAGATTTAGACAGATTTGTGAATAAAGAGAGAAATAGGCCTTTTGTGTTCATAGAAAAAGTCTTCGATCTTTGAGTTCAGCTCATGAAAAATGGGGGCAAAAACAATAGTGTTGCGTTTATAATTTTGTTCAGTGTATTTGTGCGCGTCCATTGTAAGCACCATTTTTGAAAAGGGAACCCCGGAGTATGATGTAAGAGGGAACCTGCGATGAATCAAATACCAAATAAAGCACAATGACAGGGAACAAAAAATAGTAAATTAGTCAGTAGTTGCCATGTTCCATATAGCAGCATCTTAGAGATCTCTAATTATTTAAATAGCAGTTATTCCTGCACCACATGCGTGTGACATCGTAAACAATGACCCTATGTTGCTGAACCAATGTGGTTCATACGACGGAGATGCGACCGTGTTTGGGAAACAGTCGTGACTCGCTAGTTTGTTTCCAAACAATGCATCGTACTATGGTGGTTAATCAGCGAGTTACGTCGTCGTTTGGGAAACGCACCCCTGGACAGATTTTACTCATGATTAAAAATGACACACCTGCTAGTGTTAGGCACAGGAACAAATATCTTCAAGGAACAGTGTGTGAAATCTGAGGAACACATTCATGAGGTGTGTTCGATGTACTGTATGCTTTGAAACAAAGAGGAAAGATTAATAAACAGAAGACTGAACCTTTCAGAGTTCTCCGGATATGAGAGGAAATCCAGTTTTACCAGAGCAGAACCGTTTCTTTCATACTGCAGTGAAATAATAAGCCTATTCTTCAGCACGAAAGCATTCGACAAACCCATGACATTCACCAGACGCTCTTGTTTGCTAAACCTTTATCCCGCCCGATTCAAAGTAGTGCTTTCATTTGAGTGAATAAGTCAACAAACCCCATTCAATGTATGCAAGCCTATCAAGAAAAGCAGCAAGCTCTCAGACTGTTCCTCCGTCCTCGTTGATTTTCCTGTCTGAGTGACTCACTTCTTTCAGAAATACTAATGTTCAGATGTACAGCAGGACTTTTCTTATGTAACCCGTCCGATTACTGAAGCTCAAGGCCGCCAGCTTGTTCTGTTTGTCCCAGTGTAACCCAAGCTAAATGAACTAATTATTAATTAACTGTAATTGCAGTGCATTCATCCTCCCACAGCATCATAAGAGTGTCTTTTGAAGCACATTGAATCGATAATTTCTGTAACACAATAAGAGATTCGAAATTCACAGACATCCTTTAGCAATGTCTGCTTTATTTGCTGCATAATAAACACGCCATTTACATATTAATAACTTGAGAATTGAATCAAATATGTCATGTTCTATTGATTTAATTTGTGTATTAACAGCAATTATGCAATCAAATGAGTCTCGTGTACTTCTGAAGCCACTAAATAAACAGAAATAAATAAATAAGTGTGTGTGTGTGTGTGTGTGTGTGTGTGTGTGTGTGCGCATGTGTGTGTGTGTGTGTGTGTGTGTGTGTGTGTGTGTGTGTGTGTGTGTGTGTGGTTCAGGTATACCCTACGTTATGGGGACAAAATGTCCCCACAACGATGGCAATATCCAAAATCCTTGTCCGTGTGGGGACATTTTTTGGTCCCCATGAGGAAACCAGCTTATAAATCAGACTAAGTGATGTTTTTTGAAAATGTAAAATTGCAGAATGTCTCCTGTGATGGTTAGGTTTAGGGATAGGGGCAGTGTAAGGGGATAGAATATACAGTTTGTACAGTATAAAAACCATTACGTCTATGGAAAGTCCCCATAAAACATGGAAACCCAACATGTGTGTGTGTGTGTGTGTGTGTGTGTGTGTGTGTGTGTGTGTGTGTGTGTGTGTGTGTGTGTGTGTGTGTGTGTGTGTGTGTGTGTGTGTTGTGTGTGTGTGTGTGTGTGTGTGTGTGTGTGTGTGTGTGTGTGTGTGTGTGTGCGCATGTGTGTGTGTGTGTGTGTGTGTGTGTGTGTGTGTGTGTGTGTGTGTTCAGCGATCATTAACTCATTAAACATAAATTAATCAAGTTTCAACAAAGCTGTCACATATAAAAATGGAGTACAGTTTTGGTCCTTTTCATTGCTATACAGTATATAGATAATTATATGTATCAGTACATAACCAGGCATGGTGTATGCATATATTACAGTATATTGAAAAACATAATCATACAGTAGCTTCCCATATATTGAAATGTTTTATTTATTTTCCAGTATTCCTATATGTTTTTGTTTTGTCCAGTTTCACTTCTAATGGCTAATAAAATGTAGAAACAATCTAAACACTTTGACCAGAAAATGAAAATTATAAATCACTTCCATATTCATGAAAAATGTGAATTAAGGAGTTTTAGAAATGGCAAATAGTGCTTATCAAAATAAAAACAGGCCAGTGTTGTTTTTCTGCCAATCTGTGACAGATCCTTGACATCTGACTGTTTGTCATGGTGTTTAAGTGATCATCTTCACGCACTCGACTGACGCAGATCTGATCCCAACACCATTAACATCCCGGACTGGATCCTCAATAGCGCTGGTGTTCACACGCAGGGTCGTGGATGAAACACGACTGACTGCATCGACTGTTTCCTTGTCCGTGACATTCGGCTTTCAGAGATCAAAACATCACGCAGCTGATGAATACTTCAGATACTCAGACTCTTTGGTGTTCGTTTGGCGTAAAATGAGCGTTTCGAGATGATGATGAAGAACAGAGCATGACAGTCCCGTGATAATGCATTATTGAGGGGTTGATCATGATGTTCATAATCTCTGACCTGATCCGTGAGGTCATGCACTGTGGCCAGAGGTTATTCTAATTAACATTTCACCCAACACAGAATATGTATAGTGTCACAGATTTATGTATAGTTCATTAAATCCATTACGTTTATTTTTAAGATAAAACATCTGCTTGTGAGTGCAACAGCTCTAACTGTAACCTTGCTGAGTTTATCTATCAAAAACTTGTTTGGAAATGTATTTGTACACATTGATGCTGACCCATCAATATTCGACATTCAACAATATATTTTAATGTTTTCCCCCCATATACTTCGGGATGAGGAAATACACCCCTCCTTCAGCTACCATCCCATATGTTTCCACGCTCTTCAACTTGATCTGCAGAGTAAATGTGGCTCGATCATCAGCTCCATACAGCAGTGATTACACAGTGACGAGCTGAACTCACTCGAGCATCTTCAGCACGGGGCTCGGAGCCAGAACAGCTGCTCTCAGGTTACTCATGAACCACCGCTCGTGTTTGCTAATAAACCAGCTCGGGAGGAAACCTCTGCCATTAGGGTTGCAGAAAGTTGAAACGTTTCCAGTACATTTCAGAAACTTTCCATACATTTTGGAAACTTACCGGGATTTAGGAAACTTTCTGGAAATTTACTGGACATTTTCCACCCCTTTGCAACCCTATCTGCCATACACAATACAATAAATAGCCATATTATTATGATATTTACACAAAGCAGATCAGTCAACAGTGACTGTTCTTTAGTCTTTGAGCTTTGAACTACAGCGTTTATTTAATACTTCCACAGTGTATAGTCAAAAGAATTACTATGCACTGTACAAATTTACAAAAAGCTACATTATAATTGATATTATTTTCATTTTTTAGTTTCTGCCAAATGCAATGATGTAGAAAATTGTCAATGTAGCATTTATAAATTAAATGAAATTGATTTGAATAAAATTATCTATAATAATATAAAATTATAAAAAATATATAATTATAGAACATTTATAAGTATAAAATATTATAAAAAATATAGAACAATTACAAAAACACACTTGTTGACATAATTACGTTATTTAGAGCTTGTTTTTCAACTTTTTATTTTATTTAATATTTTAGTCAAAATCTTGCAGACATATGATGGCATGACAGTCTGCGTGACAGGAATGGCCCAAACACTAAAGAACCAATTAAAGGAATCAATCAGTTCCAGTATTTCTGAGTATGAACTGGTTCTCACTTCCACTAATTACAGGTCCGATCCCTCTGGTGTTAAAATACTTTCATAACCAAGACCAACTCTGTCCTGTTATCATCTGAGCTCTACCGTCGCCCTCAGCAGAATCATCTGCTTCACTTTCACAAGACGCTTGCATTGCGTGAGAGTTTCACGGCTGTTTTATGCAAAGGTAATGCAGCTTTGGCCTGTCGTGAACACCGTGAACCCGTGGTTGGAGTAATCACTACCTGTACGAGGAACAGTCTGGATTTAGCACAGTGTAAAGTTGTTAGTCATGTGATTTAGGTGACAGGGATAAAACTGGCCATCAGTGCTACTCTCTCCTTTGTTTATCCAGTCTGGCACACATGTTCTCTTAATGCCTCCTAATAGAAACCAGCGGCTTAGGTGTTCCTGGAAATGCCAAACAGACTCCTCCTGCTTCTCTTCTTCCACACATACTCCACACACATAGCAACAGCTGCAGCACCTGACCAATCAACCTCGACTACGCTATACCCCCGACCTCACCTCAGGGTCAGCGGGAACATAATACACTCATCCCTCATATCACAATAGTTCAAATTCAGTGTTTTTACTCCCGGTGTCCTCACTGACCCATACAGAGACACCTCACCTACATACAGCATCTGACTGAATGCATGATTCGGCTTAGAAAGTGGCTGCAAAAATAATATATATATATTATATGCCAATCAAACACATACATATTAAATTAAGGCCTGAATATTTTTGGAGCTGTGCAAACCTGCAGTTAGATCAAAATGAGCAGACTGATGCATCGTCTGAATTCATTATGCTTTATTAATTCACTGTTTATGAGTGCTTTCACAACATGAATGACACATTTAGACTGGAACATAACTTGTGCATTTGCATCATTTAGAGAATATGTTGTAATAATATGCTTATGTCTGAATGATCATGCATTGGATGTTTTTAGGGGAGTTAATTAACTCACTCATCAATCCAATAATGACTGGAATATTTGAAACAGATTATTTTTTCTTGTTTTTTTTATTTTTTTGTCATCAAAAGTGCATTGATAAAATCTCGAAGTGCTTTTCAAGCAGTCTGTTGTTTTTGATATGCATGTTCTTCTTCATTATCAAGGGTGAAATCACCAAATTCTTGGCTAACAGACATTTTCACCAATTATTTTATTAAGAAGATTAAGACTATTCCCACCGAACACACTGCAACTGAAACCAAACCGATGCAGTTATATGACCGCAATTTATGATCCAGCAGGGTGTGCCAGTGTTTAAACAGGTTTCATTTCTGATTAACTCTGTCAGGAAGGGTCTCAATTAAAAAACTCAATATCCTAATAACTTAATGAAACATTCAGTTTGTCATCAAAACACAAACATCTAATCTGTCGTTATAGTCATGACGCGTGAGGAGAGATGAGGCGAGGACTCAAGTGCAGATGAAAAGTGGGTCGTTTAATAATCAAAAGAAACAAAACCCACCCCGAGAGGGAGAACGGCAGCACGGGCAAACATAACACTCACACGACGTCAAACAACGAAAGCGCATAGGACTGCAGACACCAGGAGAATACATCGGGAGACAAACGAGGAAGACACTGAAACAATAATGAGATAACAAGAAGTGCGGGGTCAGACAATAGACAGGAGAGCACATGGCACCAACAACAAACAACAAGCCATGTGCTCAAACAAACACACAGTGACATCAGCAGGACTGTCCCAGTAAATGATGTGCATCAGTGAGCAAGTGCATGCAACTAAACAGCAAATACAGTTTCAATCAGCTATAGATTCTCTTTGCGCTTTTACTGGCTGCAAACCGGAGGAAATTAAGTATTTGACCTTTGACCCTGGGGGAAACCTCGGTCAAATAAATACGCAACGTCTGTGAGTGTATTTGCATTCGAAGTCCTGTAGACGAATCATGCATTTTGATTGAGTGCATTACCATTGGTTACGTCGGAAAAACAAATATTCTCAGCTGCTCCTTCCACTGAGCACGATGACCTTTACTCAAGCCGAATAATGGAGAGGAAATGTGTGATGTGGACTCGCTTTGTGTGTTTTTGGTCAAAACCTGAGCACTCACAGGAAGTAGAACATACATATTGGTGGACGGAAAAGATGAAGTGTCTAGAGACAAGTTCATATGAACCAGTTCAAATTCAACAAACATAAGACGGTTATATATTCTGTTTCACTGGTTAAAGAGACCACCGGTAATGACCAGCAAGCCATCTTCAGAGGGGCTTTTTCCAACAGGGTTATATAAGCAAGCAATATTAGCCATATAAGATAAAGAGATTATGAGGTGCTGCTAGTAATAATTAACCTTCTGTACCAGTGAAACTATCAGCTAAGACCACATTAAATTAGGTATTTACACAGCGCTCATCATCGCACACCACTGATGCTTTGCAGCAGACACACATATGACCGAGCAGAAGAAACATGCAAGAGCTTTCTGATTTGCAATGGCTGACTTTAACGCACATGTGTGTGTGTGTGTGTGTGTGTGTGTGTGTGTGTGTCTGTGTCTGTGGTTCAGGTATACCCTACGTTATGGGGACAAAATGTCCCCACAACGATGGCAATATCCAAAATCCTTGTCCGTGTGGGGACATTTTTTGGTCCCCATGAGGAAACCAGCTTATAAATCAGACTAAGTGATGTTTTTTGAAAATGTAAAATTGCAGAATGTCTCCTGTGATGGTTAGGTTTAGGGATAGGGGCAGTGTAAGGGGATAGAATATACAGTTTGTACAGTATAAAAACCATTACGTCTATGGAATGTCCCCATAAAACATGGAAACCCAACATGTGTGTGTGCGTGAGTGTGTGTGTGTGTGTGTGTGTGTGTGTGTGTGTGTGTGTGTGTGTGTGTGTGTGTGTCTGTGTGTGCGTGAGTGTGTGTGTGCGTGTGTGTGTGTGTGTGTGTGTGTGTGTGTCTGTGTGTGCGTGAGTGTGTGTGTGCGTGTGTGTGTGTGTGTGGTGTGTGTGTGTGTGTGTGTGTGCGTGCCTGTCTGTGTGTGTGTGTGTGTGTGTGTGCGTGCGTGCGTGCCTGTCTGTGTGTGTGTGTGTGTGTGTGTGTGTGTGTGTGTGTGTGTGTGTGTCTGTGTCTGTGTGTGTGTCTGTGTGAGTGTGTGTGTGTGTGTGTGTGTGTGTGTGTGTGCGTGCGTGAGTGCGTGCGTGCGTGCGTGCGTGCGTGCGTGTGTGTGTGTGTCTGTGTGCGTGAGTGCGTGTGTGCGTGTGTGTGTGTGTGTGTGGCGTGTGTGTGTGTGTGTGTGTGTGAGGAATAAAAACAAAGCGCACATGATCGGAGGAAAAGCAAACAGTGTGTTTTGGAGACGGAGCACTCTGCGGTCATGCAGGGCCATAGATAAGACCTCCTCTTCCTCCTCCTCCTCCTCCTCCTCCTCCTCCTCCTCACCAACCTGAGCAAATAAACAAAGCCAGCGCCAGTCCGAAAGACAGAGTGCCACGGCTCATGTGCAAACACGCACACATGCAGACACACACCAAATGAATTTAATGTAACATATTATGCTTGTGTATCATTCAAACTGGTTATAAAACATGCATAAACACTTTTGATCCATTGCATGACATGTCAAACACTTCTTGCACCAAACTACAGTGTAATAATGCAACTAAAATTGTACAGTTAATACAGAAAGAAACAATGCAGAGTGTGCACATCTGTGAACTAATGTCTTATTAAAGATCTCAGTGTGTTACAGGAATACGAGCCATGCTGCTGGTCGTGTGTGTGTTTTACGGCGAGCTTCATCATGACACATGAGAGCGTGGAGCCTCGCGTCAGTTTCTCACGTGTGTATGAGTGTGTGTTTAAGATGATAAGCCTCTCTTTCACCACAGAAACACTTCTTTCATGTAACCAGACAGATGTAGTAGTGCAAACAGTGACCGGCCTCTCAACAGTAACTAATCAAACCCAGCCTGACTATTCAAAATGATTATTGTGTGTGTGTGTGTGTGTGCGTGTGTGTGTGTGTGTGTGTGTGTGTGTGTGTGTGTGTGTGTGTGTGTGTGTGTGTGTGTGTGTGGAAGATGTGTGTGTGTGTGTGTGTGTGTGTGTGTGGGCATGTTTATGTGGTTTATGAGGACACAAATTTGTATAATGACATGGGTATGACATAGGTATTACAAGGAGAAGGTGATTTATGAGGACATTTTCAGTGTCCCCATAATTTAAAACGCTTATAAATCATACAGAGTGAGTTTTTTTGAGGGAAAATATAAATGCACCGTCTCCTGTGAGGGCTAAGTTTAGGTGTAGGGTAGGTGTAGGGCAATAGCACATACAGCTTGTACAGTATAAAAACCATTACGCCTATGGAGAGTCCCCGTAAACCATAAAAACCAACATGTGTGTGTGTGTGTGTGTGTGTGTGTGTGTGTGCGTGTGTGTGTGTGTGTGTGTGTGTGTGTGTGTGTGTGTGTGTGTGTGAGTTCTTTAAGAGCTCTTATGTCTTCATCTGTAGGTGTTTACAGTATTTCTGGGCCTGTTTGAAATTAGAGCTAGTAGTTCAAGGACAGTTGTGATTATTGAGCAACACTGCCCTCCAGTGTGTAACTGAAATATCACTAACTATATATATATATTTCATAAAACAACTAAATAAACAGAGGGACGGTAACACACTGCCTTCCAATGCCCTCATCGCTCATCATGGGTAATTCTGCTTAGTTACACAACTTTGCTTTAAAAGAAAAAAGAGACAAGTCAGCCAGACCAAAGATATACTGTACCTGCAGTATATTAAAGTGAATATCAGTGCATTATATCAAAGGTCAGGTCAGAGTTCACAGGCCCCCAGAATCAATGTCAGAAACCCCTCGACATGTACAAAAGCTCTGAGGTCCGATACAGGACTTGAAGCAGGAACCTTGCATCATACATCTATACCAACACTATCTTGCATGTTGAGATGGTACATTTTGATTATTACCATTAATTATTTTATTTGTTCAAACTCAACTTTTAAGTGGATAATTCATCCAAAAACTGTGGACAAACAACACTAGGCCCTATTAACTTCCAGTGTATGGCCCAATAAGTGAATAAATCAATCAATCTCTGTTTCTTCTGTGTTTTGTTGAAATAATAAATAAATAACTATATCTTTTAGAATGTCATTTTATTTTTGAGTGAACTATCACTTTAAGAGCTCTGATTCCCTCGATGTTTTCTAAGGAGCATCTCAAAAATGAATCAAATATTTCATTCAAGTTTTTCCTTGAACAGCGCAGTGAGGAGGGCATTTTTACAGGAATCTACATGAACAGAAATGCCTACCGTAATTTAATAATAATAATAATTTTGATGACTAGCTCTGAAATCATTGCTTCTCAGTGGGATGTGCTCATGAAGCCCTCTGTGCTTTTTCCTCATGAGTACAAACACGAGCAAAACATCTCCGCGGTCAGGACTGATTAAATGTGCTTCATCCATCATGACACAGAGAAGGTCAGCGCTCAGAAGAACACATGATGACCGAGTAAGAAAGGATCGCAGGTAAAAGTGAACTGGGTCAACAGCATCTCTATAATGTCACCAGACTCCTCTCTTTAGATTTGTTCTCGGTGGCAAGATAACTGCTTAAAAGAGCTTAAAGATATAGTTCACCCAGAAATGAAAACTTACTAAAAATGTGCTCACCCTCAGGACATCCAAGTTCCAGTGTGTTTCTTCATCAGATTTGGAGAAATGTAGCATTGCATCAATGTATCCTCTGCAGTGAATGGGTGCCGTCAGAATGAGAGTCTGATAAAAACATCACGATAATCCACACCACTCCAGTCCATCAGTTAACATCTTGTGAAGCCAAAATAAATTAATTAATCAAGACACTTTTATCCAAAATATGGATCCATAATCCAACGCTGCAGTGAAAAAGTCCCCTCGTCTGAATTAGGAGAGAAATAAGCACAGATTGAGCAAACAAAAGAGAACATTTCTAAACAAATGGCTGTGTGGATTGTGACTTTTTCACTGGGAGGAAACGTTATTATGGATTATGGACTCGTATTTTAGTCAGAAATAGAAATACAAGTGCTTCTCATTTAACAAGCCTGCATGGAAACTTTGACCTTTTCTTGTGAAATGATCCTCCATATGCACAGTGTTTAGTATCACACTGTCGACAACTCTAGTGTCACTGACATAACGTTTATTCATAAACATGCCAACGAATCAGCAATCAACCACAAGTTTCCCAACGAGAGCTGTTAATAACGAGAACCGGAATCACTCTGGGAATGTAAAAGGATGAGGTCTGGTTTGAGTGTTTTGTAAAGATTGCATCAGTGTATTTATTCAGGATCATTCGGGAAGTGTGATAGAAATGTGTGCATTCATGTGCTTAGAATGACATTTCCAAATAGAAAAACAAAACCACTACATTATGCAATTGCATACTATGGGCTGCGCATAAGAAGTAGCAACCACATGTCTTACATTTGATAAATTATAGATAAACTATAATCTTACTTTTCAGAAACACTGACATGCACGTCCCTTTTAGTCTTGCAGCTATTGTAGCCTACCATTCTTGTGGCATTATATAAAAATATTAAATGTCATTTAAATGTTATGTCACAATGTCAATTAATATTAAATATTAAATTATTTAATATTAAAATATAAAAACAAACTTGTAACTTGGGCTTGAACCTCTCTAAAGCAAGTCTAAACAAAAGGACTTTTAACTCTGAAAACATAAAATGACTGAATGAAACACTGACAGCATAATTACAGGCTACGGTCTTTAATAAGCAATATTTTGAATCCCTTTATACACACCACAAATATATGACAGAATGCAGATTTTTCTTAAAGATTCTCTTTTGCTCAAGATTGCGAAACATGTTTTCTATGGAAATTCTATATGAATATTGATATATTGCATTTGAACATTTTTTGTTCTTTTATTGTTCTGCTTTTTGACATTATACTGGTGTAATTGTCTACCAGCTGCTGAAACTAACCAGCTAAACCGTGACCCGTCAACCAAGAGTTTATTGTGGCACCTGCCAATGCAAGATATTCTTAGTGTATAATATTTAAGATTTATCACAAAAAAAATTATTATTGAATATTACAGATAAAATGAGATCAAATAAGACGCACTGCTTGGACTTTGTATAAATAGCTTTGTGTATTTTACTTTGTGTATCACACTTATCCCTGGAAACAGTAAAAGCATTTTATAAAACACTGCTTTTCATGTTTCACAAACACAATCACTGGCCACTTTATTAGGTACACTTGCTAGGACCGGGTTGGATCCCTTTTGTCTTCAGAACTGCGTTAATTCTTCGTGGCATAGATTCAACGAGGTGTTGGAAACATTACTCAGAGATTTTGGTCCATATTGTCATGATAGCATCACGCAGTTGCTGCAGATTTGTCGTCTGCACATCCATGATGAGAATCTCTCGTTCCACCACATCCCAAAGGTGCTCTATTGGATTGAGATCTGGTGACTGTGGAGGTCATTTGAGTAAAGTGAACTCATTGTCATGTTCAAGAAACCAGTCTGAGATGATTTGATCTTTGTGACACGGTGCATTATCCTGCTGGAAGTACATCAGAAGATGGTACACTGTAGTCATAAAGGGATGGACATGGTCATCAACAATACTTAGGTAGGCTGTGGTGTTTAAACGATGCTCAATTGGTACTAATGGACCCAAAGTGTGCCAAGAAAATACCCCCCACACCATTACACCACCACCAGCCTGAACCGGTGAGACAAGACAGGATGATCCATGCTTTCATGTTCTTTACACCAAATTCTGACCCTACATCTGAATGTTGCAGCAGAAATCAAGACTCATCAGACCAGGCAACGTTTCTACAATCTTCTATTGTCCAGTTTTGGTGATCCTGTGTGAATTGTATCCTCCGTGTGCTGTTCTTATCTGACCGGAGCGGCACCCGGTGTGATCTTCTGCTGCTGGAGTCCATCTGCTTCAGGGTTCGACGTGTTATATGTTCAGAGATGGTATTCTGCAGATCTTGGTTGTAACGAGTGGTTATTTGAGTTACTGTTGTCTTTCTATCATCTCTAACCAGTCTGCACATTCTCCTCTGACCTCTGACATCATCAAGGCATGTTCATCCACACAACTGCCGCTCACTGGATATTTTCTCTTTTTCGGTCCATTCTCTGTAAACACTAGAGATGGTTGTGTGTGAAAATCCCAGTAGATCAGCAGTTTGTGAAATACTCAGACCAGTCCGTCTGGAACCAACAACCATTCCACGTTCAGTCACTTAAATCCCCTTTCTTCCCCGTTCTGATGCTCGGTTTGAGTCGTCTTCACCACATCTAGATGCCTAAATGCATTGATTGGCTGATTAGCAATTTGTGTTACCAAGCAATTGAACAGGTACCTAATAAAGTGTCCGGTGAGTGTATAGAAAGAGCTGCAATGTGATGCTGTGTCCATGAGAGGTCACTGTTAGATCATATTACTGAGAAACCAAGGCAGAATTCACTTCACTCTCTGATTTATTGTTAGGAATACAATACACATTACATAAAAACCTTGGGAAAAAATCATGTCAACACGTAGATCACCACTGGGAGTTGACCTCTACCAGATAGAAAACAGTTGTGTATATCATTGCTTGTCATTTCTGTGATATTACCTGTCCGTGTGATTTCTTCACAGGGGAAAACTAACTGAACTTATATACATCAGTTGATTTGTCATCAAAAATCTCTGAGCAGCTAAAAATGGCACATCAGTACAAATTTATAGACCAACAAAATATTGATTTCAGGTCATATACTGGTCTTCCTTTAGTTTCAGATGAAATCAAAAATATGAACAACAACAACAGAAACACAACAAGAACAAAAGTGCAAAAGGCATAGTACTGAGAACTCTTCAAATGAGAATATGTGTACAGCACGATATACTAAACGATCCAACGATAACATCGATGTAACATCAAGTAGTTAAATTCTGAACATCACTTAAAGCTACTAATTCTAGTTCAAGCTTTCTATATATTTAGCATACAGGACTATACAAAATCTTTAACAAAACAATTATATGTTATGCAAACTACTGTAAGTGCCATATGATGTTTTTCATATGCACAATACATACATTCACCTTTCATATTAGTTCATATTTCATGAGAAGACAAATACCAGGACAAAAGATGAGCATGTGCTTCTGTGAGTGTAAAGAGGCGACAACTTTTGACTAATTTAATCCGTCAACAGAATCCTGTTTTTGCACTGAATTACACAAATATAATAAAACGGTAATTGTGACTTTTTATCTCAGACTTTTATCTCTGATTTCTTTAGTTTACATTAAATATTAATTTTAATGTTTTGCTTCCAGCATAAAAAAAGGATAATTGTGACTTTTATCTCAGAATTCGAACCTTCTTCTCGCAGCTGTGAGTTTTTCTCTCCCAACTTGGACTTTTATTTTTAAAATTGCAAGTTTATGTCTCACAAGTCTGAGTTTAATCATGCAATTCTGCATTTTATAAACAATTATTTCTTTTAAATATAGAAACAAGCTTCCATATTGTATGGCCTCGATTAGCTTTGGATTGTAGTGTAATATGTGATGGTTTATTGATCAAATAAAAATGATCAAATTGTAAATAACAGAGAAAGTCTAGCGAATTTAACCTTAAAGAGACACAATAATTACCAAGGCTTTAAAAACAGAAAGATACAAAACGGCTATGTTCTTTTCATTGGGGGGTGATCTGGACAAGAAACAAATCAAGAAATGCAACATGTTTCATTAAAATAATAAAAATAAAACAAAAATGTTCAATGTCTACAAAGTGCATCAGGACTCATCTTGTAAGACGTTTACAGAACGAGACTGAAACTGCATGTTATAAAAAGATAAGTCTTTGTTAATTATGATTTTACACGTGTAATTATCTCTGTTTATAACACACTTGAGAGTATTTTAACAGTAAACGTGGTGTATATGGGTGCCACAGAAAAGTACATCTAAGTAAGTAATTGGGCGCCTGAATGATTTTGACGTAATGAAAGTAAACTTTGAGACACTGCTCATGAGTGTTGAACATACATTCACAGCTGCTTGGAGAGGTGGGTCTGGGTTTATTGAGGGTGTGATTATTTAAGCACGTGATAATTGTATTCTTCTCTTTACGCCGCGTTTGCTTTGTGTCGTTCACTATTGTTTGCATGCTGTGAAGTGCATGGAGGTCCAAAGAAAGAACACAGAGTTTGAAAATGAAAGTCTCCAGAGGCGCAGAATATCTGACAGGCATCCAATTAATGCGAGAGAAGCGGATGAAAGAGGAAAAACACACAAACAGACAGAGAGAGAGAGAGAGAGAGAGAGAGAGAGAGAGAGAGAGAGAGAGAGAGAGAGAGAGAGAGAGAGAGAGAGAGAGAGGGATGAAAGAGGAAAAACACACAAACAGACAGAGAGAGAGAGAGAGAGAAGAGGATGAAAGAGGAAAAACACACAAACAGACAGAGAGAGAGAGAGAGAGAGAGAGAGAAGAGGATGAAAGTGTAAAAACACACACACAGACAGAGAGAGAGAGAGAGAGAGAGAGAGAGAGAGAAGAGGATGAAAGAGGAAAAACACACAAACAGACAGAGAGAGAGAGAGAGAGAGAGAGAGAGAGAAGAGTATGAAAGAGGAAAAACACACAAACAGACAGAGAGAGAGAGAGAGAGAGAGAGAGAGAAGAGGATGAAAGAGGAAAAACACACAAACAGACAGAGAGAGAGAGAGAGAGAGAGAGAGAGAAGAGGATGAAAGAGGAAAAACACACAAACAGACAGAGAGAGAGAGAGAGAGAGAGAGAGAGAGAAGAGGATGAAAGAGGAAAAACACACAAACAGACAGAGAGAGAGAGAGAGAGAGAGAGAGAGAAGAGGATGAAAGTGTAAAAACACACAAACAGACAGAGAGAGAGAGAGAGAGAGAGAGAGAGAAGAGGATGAAAGAGTAAAAACACACAAACAGACAGAGAGAGAGAGAGAGAGAGAGAGAGAGAGAGAGAGAGAGAGAGAGAGAGAAGAGGATGAAAGTGTAAAAACACACAAACAGACAGAGAGAGAGAGAGAGAGAGAGAGAGAGAGAGAGAGACAGAGAGAGAGAGAGAGAGAGAGAGAGAGAAGAGGATGAAAGAGTAAAAACACACAAACAGACAGAGAGAGAGAGAGAGAGACAGAGAGAGAGAGAGAGAGAGAGAGAGAGAGAGAAGAGGATGAAAGAGTAAAAACACACAAACAGACAGAGAGAGAGAGAGAGAGAGAAGAGGATGAAAGAGTAAAAACACACAAACAGACAGAGAGAGAGAGAGAGAGAGAGAGAGAGAGAGAGAGAGAGAGAGAGAAGAGGATGAAAGAGTA
Source organism: Schizopygopsis pylzovi (assembly GCA_027422435.1). Lineage (NCBI taxonomy): Eukaryota > Metazoa > Chordata > Actinopteri > Cypriniformes > Cyprinidae > Schizopygopsis > Schizopygopsis pylzovi. Next base: position 28,668,570 of record CM049833.1, on the reverse strand, counting down.
AAAACACACAAACAGACAGAGAGAGAGACGGCTTTAGGAGCGACAGCAGCCGACTCCCTTCCTCTCCTTGTTAACATACTCCTGCAGCTGAAACTTTGGCTCGTTAGACTCCTTCATCTCCCTGTGCTTCAGCTCCCTGAGAGACGGGGGGATAACGAGAACCGTTACTCCAGGAGGAATACCCTAAACAACCTGCACCTGCCCAGAACTGTGTTTGCTTGCAGTTAATACCTGCTGTTAAGCACAAGATTCAGTGGAATTATGCAAATCTGGTAACTGCACAAACACGCCCCAAAATTAAGACTGAACACATACAGTATTTACACAGGGTTCTGAATGTTAACAAATACATATTTTTTTTTCTGCATAGATTTGTTATATTATTATTATTTGAAAATGTATATTTGTATATGTTAAAATAAATGTACAAATAGTTTAACAAATGTAGGCAATATATTTTTTATTATTAACATATGTTAATATGTTAACTCAAGTCGCCCAGGAAGTCGACGAAGCGGCCCTGGCGCGGGCAACCCGGAGATGTTGGAATTGGCTCTTTCTCAGGAGACGGCGAGAACAGCGCCGCTCCTTCCCCCAGTGGAGGGCCGGGAGGAGAATCTTCCGTTTCTGTTCCGCCCACTTGGTACCCACTTTCTCAAGAAAGAGCAATTTCCTTTTCCTCCGGGTTCTCAGGTCCATGGGACGACAGTGTGCGACGCCCTGCTTCCTCACTCTCGCCCACGACCCATGTTGCCAGTAGCCAAGAGAGTACGGTTCGGGGACGACATTCCTCACCACGCACCTCTGGCCAGTCCCGTTTGGGACCCAGGGAGTTCAGCGAGGATGCCTCAGAACGCACCGGCTTCTGTACCATCCACCCCTACTCCCTTTCGCTGCACCCCCACAGGTATGTCAATTGTGCCGTTGGAGCCGCTTGCACAGCGTCTGGAGGCGTGGCTCACGCTGCCCAGCCTGTCTTGCTAGCTCACGCGCACAATTCGACTCGGCTACGTGATTCAGTTCGCCAGGCGCCCTCCCAAGTTCAACGGTGTTCTCGAGATGTCGGTGGCAGTCCGGAACGCCCCCGTCTTGCGCGAGGAGATTGCTGTCATCCTGGCAAAGGATGCAGTCGAGCCAGTCCCTCCAGCCGAGAGGAGGCAGGGGTTTGACAGCCCTTACTTCATCGTACCCAAGAAATGTGGTGGCCTTCGACCAATCCTGGATCTGCGACTTTTGAACCGGGCTTTACACAAGCTCCCGTTCAAGATGCGGACGCGCAGGCGCATTATCAAATGCATCCAGCCCCAGGATTGGTTTGCAGCGATCGACCTGAAGGATGATTACTTTCATGTTTCGATCCTTCTGCGACACAGACTGTTCCTACGGTTTGCATTCGAAGGTCGGGCATGGCAGTACAGGGTCCTCCCCTTCGGGCTCTCCCTGTCTCCCCGTGTGTTCACGAAGGTCGTAGAAGGCGCCCTTACCCGGTTACGGGAGGTGGGGTCAGGATCCTCAACTACCTCGACGATTGGCTTATCCTAGCCCAATCCAGAGAGCAGTTGGGCGATCACAGGGACTTGGTGCTCCGGCACCTCAGCCAGTTGGGGCTTCGGGTCAACTGGGAAAAGAGCAAGCTCTCCCTTGTGCAGAGAATCTCTTTTCTCGGTGTGGAGATAGACTCGGTGAGTATGACAGCACGCCTCACGGAGGAACGTGCCCAAGCAGTGCTGAACTGCCTGAGTTCCTTCAGAGGCAGGAATGTGGTACCACTGAAACAGTTTCAGAGGCTCCTGGGGCATGTGGCATCCGCAGCTGCAGTCACGCCGCTTGGATTGCTTCATATGAGACCACTTCAGCACTGGCTACACTCCCGGGTCCCGAAGTGGGCATGGCGCCACGGTACACTGCGAGTGGGTATCACCCAGCAGTGTCGCCGCTCCCTCAGCCCCTGGACGGACCTTGCCTTTCTACGGGCCGGGGTGCCCCTAGAACAAGTGTCCCGGCATACTGTTGTCACAACAGATGCCTCCAGCACGGACTGGGGCGCTACATGCAACAGGCAGGCAGCCTCGGGGCTCTGGACAGGGCCCCGACTGCTTTGGCACATCAACTGCCTAGAGCTGTGGGCAGTGCATTTAGCCTTATGGCAGTTCCGGCCACTGCTGTTGGGCAAGCACATGCTAGTCCGCACGGACAACACTGCGGCGGTCTCGTACATCAACCGGCTGGGAGGTATACGATCACACCGCATGTCACAGCTCGCCCGCCATCTCCTCCTCTGGAGTCACACGCAGTTCAAGTCACTGCGCGCTGTTCACATCCCGGGGAAGCTCAATCGTGCGGCCGACGCACTCTCACGACAGCTCACATTCCCCGGAGAGTGGCGACTCCATCCCGAGACGATCCGGCTGATCTGGAGTCGATTCGGGGAAGCTCAGGTAGACTCAGGTGTTTGCTTCCCCTGAGTCCTCCCACTGCCAGCTGTACTTCTCCCTGACCGAGGGCCCCCTCGGCACAGCCGTGCCCCCTGGGGGTGAGGGCTCACTCGACTCGGAGTGTTGCCTCCTCCCATGAGTTGGTGCACGGCGCCTCTTTGGCAGACATCTGCAGAGCTGCGGGCTGGGCGACACCGAACACCTTTGCAAGATTCTACAGTCTCCGCGTTGAGCCAGTTTCTTCCCGTGTGTTGGGTAAGTAATGGGCAGGAAGAACTGGCCGGTGTCACGTTTGCTGCGCCATTCCCCCCCCACCCGGGGATACGAGCGCCTTTTTTTTCTCCCCCAGTTCAGTTCCCTGGATGGTGAACCCTGGTGGAATCCTCCAAGCACCCCCGGCAATCAGACTGGGCGGAGCAGTCTGACGCCAGGCCCAGTACTGGTGTTAGCTTGCCCGGGTCTCCGGTCAGCCCCTGTACTGGGCTAGGTGTCCGTATGGCCTGATTCCCCTCTGGGTAATCCCATATGTGTATTCTTCCACGGTAAGGTTTCCCTCATGGTAAACCCGTGTCTTCTCTTTGACAGAGCTCTCTGTCTGGTTCTGTTGGAAGCACCTCCTCCCTACTCCTAGGTAGGATCTGCCCCAGAGTCCAGTCGTATGTAGTACTGCCCCAAGCCTGGGCCAGTCCATATCAGTATCTCCACATGTCACCTCCCTTCGGGCAGGATGTGGCCTCCGTAGCGCCCTTCTCCGGAAGGCTCGCTTCCCTGCCGTTACGGCAAGCTGTAACAACAAATAGGAAAGACCTGAAGCCGTCTTTCACTGAAGGTCGAAATCCCTTCCGATTCCGTGGGGAAAGGAACAGCGGCTTGGCTATCTCCAGCAGTGATGTACTCAGTGGTCCCGGTGGGCACCAAGGTTAGCGAATTTGCACTGGGGTGTTAAGAAGGTTGCAACCTCTTGCATGGCATTTGTCTGTCACGCACTCGCTTGTCAACATCTGCATGCCACAAAGTTGGGACGGGGTTCAGCTTGTGGTGCTTTCCATAGGGTTAGCATAACGACATAACGCGTAGTGACCGACAGATAGGGAACGTCTAGGTTACGTACGTAACCCCCGTTCCCTGATGGAGGGAACTGAGACGTTATGTCCCCATGCCACAATCTTGAACCATCGCTGGTTGCCAGGGACTCGTCTCGGCTCCTCAGCGTAAAACCTAATCAGTGGATGCACCTGTCGCCTTTTTATACCCGTATGCACGGGGAGTGGCTCAGGTATGCAAAATCCACTAGCCAATTTCATTGGCGTTTTCTCTTTAGTCAGAGATGATCGGGGCTTCCAAGTAAATCCCCCTATGTCGTCACGACATAACGTCTCCTGTTCCCTCCATCAGGGAAAGGGGGTTACGTACGTAACCTAGACGTTATATTGTTATTATTATTATTATTAAATGTGAATATGTTTGTAGTGTGTTGCTATGTGGTTGCTAAGGTATTTTATGTGTTTTAGTGTGTTGCTATGTGGTTGCTAAGGTGCTTTAAGTATTTTAATGTGTTGCTATACACTTTTAAAAAGTTTAGCAAAATTAAAAGTTTAACGCAATCAGCTTCAGCAGATTTGTTAGTTTTCTCAACTTCTTGTTTTAAGTTTATACAACAAAAAAGTTGAGAAAACTCAAAAATCTGCTGAAGCTGCTTGCCATAAACTTTTACGTTTACTCAACTTTTTTTTACAGTGTAGTGTTTCAGTGTGTTGCTAAAATGTTTTGAGAGAAGGTGTTTGGAGTGTTTTTTAGTGTGTTGCTATGTGGTTGCTAAGGTGTTTTAATTGCTATGCTGTTGCTAAGGTTATGTGTCTGTAAACTGTCTTCCAGTAAAGATGAATCAGTACAGATGACCCACACACACAGAATGTCCTGATTTTATAATTGCGTGTTGGTTTATTATATATCTGGGCTAATTTGATCATGCTTTTAGCTGCCAATAAGACTGCGGTTCTCTCAGCTCCATGTAGAACACGGTACCAGGTATAAATCCATTCTGTAGATTGGGGACAAACTTACTTGGCCACAGCAGTGAAGGCCAACTCCACGTTCAGACCTGATTTAGCACTGGTCTCCATGAAGGGAACACCAAACTCCTGTAGAGAGAAAGAATACATGCTCTTCTTCAGTGGCGGCTGGTCAATAGGGGGCGCTGGAGCGCCGCCCCCCCCTTCAAGTTAGCCCCCTTTAACATGTTAACAATGAGTTAAAAATATATCGCAAATATTAACTAAATAAAATAATTTAGTCATAGTATTCTACTGTTAGTTATATTATAATTTATTGAAAATCAAATAATCTAAACTATATTTCTTTCATATTTGTGTGCGGGGCGCCGGACTAATGAGTGTGTATGTAGGTTAGAGGTCTGCACGGGCTCAAAACTGAAGCCCGAACCCGGCCCGTACCCGAGATTGTCTGACCCGACCCGACCCGACCCGAGCGGCACAGTTAAATTTAGAGCCCGAACCCGACCCGAAATCAGCCCCCCCCCCCGCCCCGCCCCACAACGAATAACTAAAAAAAAAAGGAAAATGGTTGCATTTCACGATTGCATGCAAAGAAACGGATTAATCAAGGCTCTGCCATTTCACAAACATTTACCAGTTATTAAAGTTTGTGAACATCAGGTGCAGCGGTCATAATTCTGCCGAGTTTAGAATTTTGATTTTCAGTTGAGGCTCGTTAGCATTCTGTTATTTAATCAGCATAAGATTTAAATAAATTGTATTTATTTGAATGAATTATCATTTATTTGAGTAGTAGAGATGAGTACAGATGAGACCACCGAGCACGATGTCGATTTAAATGGAGATGAGTTTATAAATTGAGGTAATTTGATCGATGCTTTAGCGAGCGAAGAGAGAGAGAGAGAGACCGACCGAGCGAGCGAGCGAAAGAGAGAGAGAGACGACGAGCGAGCGAGCGAGAAGAGAGAGAGAGAAGAGAGAGAGACCGACCGAGCGAGCGAGGAAGAGAAAGAGTAGACCGACCGAGCGAGCGAGCGAAAGAGAGAGAGAGACCGAGCCGAGAGAGAGAACCGAGGAAAGTTGCGCGTGCATGTGAACCTGCGTCTGCGCGTCTCTCTCTACAAGCAATGGCTTAGTTACTTCAAAAACAGCGATTTTGCCGCCTCATTGCAGATAAATATAATGGTGTGACTTGCGAGTCAGTAGCCTGTCGAAGCTATTTTACTAATAAAATTCCGTGCTGTTTGTGCGCGATCTCTGATATGTGTGTGCGTGCGTCTATGAAAGCAGCGAAGCCTCTGCATATAGTTTTGATTTATTACAAACCGAACCCGACCGAGCCCGAAGCTATCCATTAAACATTAACCCGAACCACGAAACCCGACAGTATTTCGGGACCCGCGGGTTCGGGTCGGGTAGCAGACCTCTAATGTAGGTACACAAACTTTTCAAAAGCATGTGATTTGAGGCTAAGCTCTAATTGGCTTGTTTCAAATTGTCCTTGGGGCGCAGGCTCCTCCCACTTTTGTTGTTAGAGCGAATCAGTATTGTTTTTATATGTTTGGCCTCATGTGATTGGACCGTTCTCAACGACTCTCATTCCACTCAGCAGCAGCTCGTCAGTTGACAGACAGGTACTAATTAATGTGGAAGCAAGCGCAATATCTCCAGATCTCCAGAATTAATATTTATTATCCACAGTATACTGTATTGCACATTTTATCTCATTGCACATCTTACTCATTTTATTTTATTATTTGTTCCCTTTTTCATTCTCACCTATATTTATATATATATTCTCTTGTGTTATGTTTCATTGTTTTATTGCTTATGTTATTTTTATTTTATTTTCTATTTTATTATTATTATTATTTTTTTTTTTTTGCACTTTCCATTGAGCGGACCTGTCCTGACCTACATTTCACTACTGATTATACCCTGTATGATTGTGTATGTGACAAATAATAAAGAACCTTGAACCTTGAGATGAAAGAAAATTCGGTTTTATCTTTACAAAAATACCCTTCACAAGGTGTTCGGATGAAGAAAAAAAAATGATCAAGGAGCTTGGACCAGATCGCCCGTACTTTCAGTTTGTTTGCGCCCCCCCCAAAATATTTTTGCACCAGCCGCCACTGCTCTTCTTCTTCTTTATAATACCCAGACACATATTAACATTAAACACAATGCACATTGTCTTTGTAAAGAGTAGGATCAGTGCTTCAGATCAATGCACATATCAATCATTTAAACCTCTCAAATACAATGAAAGAGGTCAAATAAGGTGTTAATTTTGTATTTGCTACTCACTTTGGAAATGTAATGGATTACAAATTACCCTATTTAAAATGTAATAAGTAGCATAACTATTTCAATTACTTTATTAATGTAACTGATTACATTTTGATTGCTTTTCTACAACAAATGTTTTCAACTTTTAGTCATTTTGAACCTTACAGTAGTACTCGAGACTGATTACCGTCAGACTTTCAACATCCGTCATCACTTGAATTAAGATTATGATCATTTAAAGCACAGCCACCACAAAATCTGACTTTAGCAGCTCTTTTTACTTTGAGATTGTTCTGAGATTAAATACAGACTTAAAATAGACAAGAAATGGTTTAATAGCTATGATTCTGTTTATGAAATCAAATCTTAGGAGTTAATAGAAGAGTGCAGGACACTGTCAAAGGATATAAGTAACGTTTTTTATTTATCTTCTTTCTTACTGCTCGTTTCACTTCTGTTTTAGTTTTTATAACCAATTCTTACTATGTGTTAGTTGTTGTTTGTTAGCATGTGTACTTTTTTTAGGATTACTGATAAACTACTGCCGTTTGATTTGTTATCTATTTTAATTTTAGATCAATTATGTATGAATTTATTATGTCTTTATAGGTATTTTTTTAGGTAATAAATTGGAGTTATTTTAGTAAAGTTACTTCAACATACTACATGGAAATGTATATCTTTATTCTCATACCTTTTGTTGTTTTAATATTTTGAAATGTTTTTGGATTTATTTTTTGTTTTCATTTAAATGTTTAGTTTTGAAATGTTGTTGTATGCATTTGTCATTTTATTTAATTTCTCCATTTTCTTAAATGTGTATATATAGTATTTATAGACTTTTAACTTATAGTTGTAGTTACTTTTTCTTATTTGTAAGTCGCTTTGGATAAAAGCATCTGCTAAATGACTAAAAAGTAAAAAGTACATTAATTTTTATGAATAGATTCTGTAATTCTGTCCACATTTTACGCATCACAGAAGTCATAGGCCAATATACTGTCTCATAATTTAAAGTAGTCAATGCAATTTGGGAAAGAAATCAATTAAATCTGTATATGAATCTGTATCTGTATACATTTCACTTCTAATTATACCCTGTATAATTTATTATGTGACAAATAAAGAAACCTTGATATGTGTGTGTGGAAATATTCAGATGCAACCCCCTTTGTAATCATTAACGTTTTCATAAGTAACTGTAATTTAATTACACATTTTTTCTCAGTAACTGATTTCAGTTACATTTATTTTGTAATTAAAATACAGGACGCCATTCCCATAACACTGTGTATTTGTGATTAATATCTCAGTTAATGCATGAATGAAAACAGCACATGATGTGATGCCACTTTCCCATTTAAAGATGCATTCAGATATTTATTCAGGTTTTAGACATAAAGACTAGTATTTAAAAAAATTATGATTAGTATATAAAAACATGCCTACATGACCAAAGTAATGGCATAAGTGTGTCACATATGCACTAATTGTGCGACCTCTTAAAGACAATAAAAGAGGCTAAATAAGGTGAGCGATGTGCATTTGTCTAGTCGGCAGTGTATTTGCTGATTAATGTTGCATTAAAAAGGTTTTACACATAAAGACTGCATGAGTGTGTTTGTGTGGTTTGACATTACAAACCTTGGCCAGTTTTTCCCCCTCCTCTCTCTTCACAATCCTCTCATGTGTGGAATCGGCCTGAAACATCAATCAATCAATCAATAAACAATGCATTATGCATTAGCTTTGATTTACAATCAATGTTTTCTACATGAATGACGTATGAATCAATGCCTAACGGTTCGGCAGGTTCACTGACCTTGTTACCCAGAAGCATGATCACTGCGTTCTGCTGAGTAAACTCGTGAATCTCTGTGAGCCAGGCCTGTGAAAAGAGCACAGCAGACAGCAATTGTACTGTAAATTTACAGGAGGGACGTAAATTATTCTGTATCTGGTTTAGGGTCCCAATAGAGTTCACTCTTGAATCACTGAGCAAGAAAGAAAACGGTAATATTTTCCAAAACGGTATGAGAGGGCAGGTCATTTCAAGGAGTGCTTAATCAATAAATCGCTGGCGGTTTTGCTAGGATGAATCTGCAGTCACATTAAAAAAGATCTAATAGGGAAAACCAGGAGAAATGGCATTCAGGAGAGGAGAGATAGATTAAAGGAGAAAGATGAAAAAAGCCCCGTGGACACATGACGCCTGACTTCAGGTTAATGAAAGCCTCCTGTTAATATTGAGAGCAGGGAATCATAGCAGTGATTAAATTCAATGACACACCGAGTCAGGAGCGGATTTAGTGAATTGGGGGCCCCAGGCAAATATAGGAATGGCCCAATACATTAGCACACATTTACCTAGATCAACCTTGAGGATCCTTTTGTGTCGTGATGCTTGCTGCTGCACAAAGGTGCCCCGTGGTTGTGCCCAATGTTTCTACATTTTCCATGTACATGTTGTGATGGGATTCTTTCATTTACATTTATTCATTTAGCAGACACTTTTATTCTTTCATGTTGTAGACCACGAAATAGCTAGTTTTAACAAAACAAAAACTAAAGTATAAAATTATAAACATCACATTTGAACATTTAAACATTTTTTTTAAAGAAAAGGAATGAGTCAGAAGTATTATATTATTTAAAACGGGTTTATGGGGGTGGATTTTTCACTATAACTGATTCATTTGACAATTTTCCAAACCATTAATACAGTTCTTGAAACAAAGACACGTTCCTTAAAGTGTTTAACACATTTCTACTACTACTATATACTAGTATTTACTAGTATATACTACTGTAAGATAACTTTACAGTAGTGTAATGAAAGTCAACTTTTCTTAAATTGTATTGGTTCATTTTACTGTATCTGTTCCGCTGTATTTATGCTGCAGACTGTAACCCAAAAGGAGGTTTTTGTAACAGTGTTTTGAATTGATCTCACTAGTGTTCTCTAGATAGGAAACTAGTCAGTGTATTTGACAGGTTTGTGAGTTATCTGAGGCCAAAGATTAGATTCTGACAAAAGAGAACATGTTTTTGACTGAAATCTTTGACTTTGAACTGGAAGTTTGAACTTTGCACAAGTTGGTGTGTAATTTTGAGTGTTTATACTTGTGAGAAAAGGGTGAATTGTTTCATGAATTGTGTGTTAGAAACTGTAAATAAGGTGCAAAAGAGTTTCTTTTGAAAAGGTACTGAGAGTGACAGCTTATGTACCTTTTTTCTGCGGGTGTATACACCTTTAACACTGATGAAAATGAGGCTATGAGGAACACAAGTATAAAGGTCATACATCACATCATTTGCACTTCTTTTAAAACAGAAAGTTTGTTGTTAATCAACAGTACAATCCACTGAACGCACTGTACTTCAGTCCCTCGAAGCCTTGTTTAACTCCTGTCAGAAATTACACATGGAGCTACACTAACTAATGTGTGCTGGTCATATCACAGTTATGTCACACAGTTTAGGGACCCATTTTCATTATTAACTAACTAGTGACTATGACTTTTGCCTCAATAATCTCCTAATTTGCTGCTTATTAAAGTTAGTGAGGTAGTAATGGGGTCGGATTAAGGGATCTAAAATATAGTCATGCAGTAGACTTTAAGACATTAATATGAACTTTATACTGTAAATATTAATAAACAGACAATATGCTAGTAATATGCATGGCATGCTAATAAACAACTAGTTAACAGTCAAAGTTGGTCCCCAAACTTAAGTGTTAGTGTTAATTCTAAACGATTTATGTGTTCACATGTAACCTGTCCTGAACTGAAATATGCCTTAAATCAGAGGTGTGCGAATGTTTTTGTCAGCCAACCCTTAAAGGGACAGTTCACCCAAATATTACAAATTATGTCAGCATTTACTCTCAAGTTGTTCCAAACCTGTATGAAGTTTGATTTTTTTTATTATATTTTGAAGAATGTTGGTAACCAAAAAATCCTATGGAAGTCAATGGGACCATCAAGTGTTTGGATACCAACATTCTTCAAAATATCTTATTTTATGATCAGCAGAAGAAAGCCATACAGGTTTGGAACAACATGAGGGAGAGTAAATGACATGATTTTCATTTTTGAGTGAACTATCGCTTAGGTATGGCCACATCACAAAAAAAAACAACAACCCCAGCTCGATCATGAACGAAATCTTTGTGGTGAAATCCAACCACCCCCCCGCCCCCCCAAATGTAGAATTTTTGATCCATGGATCTCTATTGGAATAACTGGATTTCATTTGTGAAGGTTAGTAACATAATGAATAACCATCAAACTGAGACATATATATGTGTGTTTATATATGTATATATTTTTTTTGTCATAAATTGTAATCTCAACTGCAATATGAGTGTTATTGCTACTGCTGACACATAGACAATCCTCAAGCTTTTATTTTGACATCATTTTGGTGAAATGCAGCTGTAAATGTCAGTCTACAAAAATACTAGAAATTCAGATTTCAGTCAGAAGAAATGAGACGTATAATGTTGATATGTGGAACGATTTTGGACCATTGATTTTTTTGAAGTTGAGTTGTCTCCTATCAGCCTAAAAGGGTTAATTTTGTGATTATGGCTGACTGTACATCCTCTTGTCCAGGCTGGGATTTTAAATGGCTTAAAATGTCCAGGTTTGGCTTTGTTTTCCTATTGATTTGGACTATAGTTTTCATACATAATATGTACACATTAGCATTGTTTTGGCTGATGTAGATCCCACCTTCTCGCACTGGATTGGTTAATTATGCAAACTACTCAAACTACTTTTCAGTCATTAACACGTTTAATCACAATGGGAAACAGCCAAAACCATAGATTTTAGGCAATTTAGAAATCCCCGCCAGGAAATCAAGATGACGCTTGTCCGTCCTATACTTTAATGACCGGCTGATTGTTCATTATCGTGCTTATTTCACAGCTCTGTACCAAATAATCTCTTCTCACCACACCTTCAGCTCTGCAACAAGTGATTTCAGGCCGGGATTTATCACAGCAGGGGCTTTTCGATAACATGCGTTTGCCTCGATGCATGCAGAAGACAAAGAAGTGTGTTGCACAGTCTGTCTATGTGTAATCTCTGCCGGATCCTCTGCTTTCACATGTATATCTCCCGCACTCCCACGCTCTCGTTCCCCGACTCATCATCACAGACTCTGAAAATGGGTCGCTCTCTCCACGCCTCTGAAACTCTCTCACCCTCATTTGCATTTAAAAGCATAACAGTGTTATTTAGCAGTCTGTCATTAAAGCCGTGTACTATATCAGTGTGCATGTTTACTTCCCCCCGGGCCCGGAACAGGAGAACGAAAGAGAGAGAGCGGCGTTTGATCTCTGCTGTGTTTGTTTCATGTTCTGCTTCCAGGCTTTTTTTAAAGTACAATCAACACCGGTCCACCAATACGCTTGATTTTATTTCATAGGCCAAAAAATTATTCATTAAGGCTGTATTGAATGTTTGATTTGTGTTATTCTGACTAAAAGGCCACATTTCAAGAGTCTGTACTGCATCATATCTCAGATTACAAAAACAGCTCACTCTCATTCACAGACAACCAGGACCTGGTTACTACATACAAGTACATCTCAAAAAACTAGAATATCGTGAAAAAGTTAATATTTTCTTGTTACTTATTTCAAAAAGTGAAACTTTCATATATTTTAGATTCATTACAGTAAAACACTTCAAAAGTTTTTTTTGTTTTAATTAGATCATTTTGATAATTAGAGCTTACAGCTCATGAAAGTCAAAAATATAGTATCTCAAAATATTAGAATATTTACATTTGAGTTTCAATAAATGACATCCATACAGTATAAATCCTGGGTATCTCTTGTTCTTTGAAACACGATAATGAGGAACACTGCTGACTTGGCAATGGTCCAGAAGACGATCATTGACACCCTCCACAAAGAGAGTAAGTCACAGAGGGTCATTACTGAAAGAGAGGGGGGGGGGGGGGACTGCAAAGTTGACTGGAAGGAAGAAATTGGGTAGGAAAATGTGCACAAGCAACAGAGATGAGCGCAAGCTTGAGAATACTGTCAAGCAAAGCCGATTCAAACACTTGGGAGAGCTTCACAAGGAGTGAACTGAAGCTGGAGTCAGTGCATCAAGAGTCACCACGCTCAGACATCTTCAGGAAAAGAGCTACCAAGCCACTTCTGAAACAGAAACATCACCAGAAGCATCTTACCTGGGCTAAGGAGAAAAAGAACTGGACTGTTGCTCAGTGCTCCAAAGTCCTCTTTTCAGATGAAAGTAAATGTTGCATTTAATTTGTAAATCAAGGGTCCCAGAGTCTGGAGGAAGAGTGGAGAGCACAGAATCCATGTTTCTTGAAGTCCAGTGTGAAGTTTCCACAGTCAGTGATGATTTGGCTGCCATGTCATCTGCTGGTGTTGGTCCTCTGTGTTCTTCTGAAGTCCACAGTCAACTCAGACATCAACCAGCACTTCATGCTTCCTTCAGTGAAGATGGAGACTGACCCATTTACCGCAGGACTTGGCACCTGCTCACACTGCCAAAGGTACCAAAAGCTGGTTCAATGACCACGGTGTTACTGTGCTTGATTGGCTTGACCTGAACTCAATAGAGAATCTATACGGTATTGTCCCAACAATACAGAAGAGCTGAAGGCCGCTATCAGAGCAACCTGGGCTTCATTACACCTGAGCAGTGCCACGGGCTGATCGACTCCATGCCACGCCGCATTGATGCAGTAATTCAGTGCAAAAGGAGACCCAACCAAGTATTGAGTGCATAGAAATGAACAGACTTTTCAGAAGCCTGACATTTCTGTTTAAAATACATTTTTTTATCTTATGTAATATTCTAATTTTCTGAGACACTGAATTTTAGGTTTTCATTATCTGTAAGCCACAATCATCAAACATTTCAAGAAATAAAGGCTTGAAATGTTTCACTCTATGTGTCATAGATCTATATAATATATGGGGTTCACTTTCTGAAATGAGTGACACATTTCAGTTCACATTTTCATATAATTTTTCATGATATACCAATTTTTTTTAGATGTACCTGTATATATATATTTAATGTGCACTGTAAAAAAAAATTCTTCAATATTTCTTGTCTTATTTTCCAGTACAAATATCAAAAAAAAAAAAGAATAAGTAGATATATATAAAAGTAGTGGTGACCTTTTGCTGTAGTGTGTCAGTATGAAATAACAGTTTACATTTCCAAACATTCATTTTGCCATTAATTGTAATAATTCAGTGAGATTTTTTTATAATATTTACCATTTATCAGTTATCGGCTATATACAGAAAACAATAATCAGTATGAGTTCAGTGCATTCCTACAAATACAACTCAATGAAGTCAGTTGTTTATCAGAGATGTTCTGATGTTTAGAGGTTAGAGAGCAACCTCGGGTCCGTATCAATGGCGTGACGTCAATAACTCTCCAGCTGGATCACATGTGACTGATAAACCAGTCATTTAATGGCCTTCACGTCACCGAAGTGCTTTCAGAGTTTTACCACGGCCAGGCGGGCAGAGCCTATATAAATGCCATAAATGAATCCTATCTGATGCAAGATTAGAGGGTAAATATCATGTGAATCGGCATTTATTCTAAAGAAAGACAAAGACTTTCTCAAGCCAATTCAGCTGCTATGTTGCTGTCAAAAATTAGTACTGCGCAGTAGAATAAGGATTGTAGAATATTTACTAATATTGGCTTAAAGCTGCACTTCTTTAAAGTTATGTTTCAAAGGAAAGTAAACAGCTTCATCTCATATTAAATGATTTCCCTTCACAGCTTTGGTGATAAGCGGATAACTTACGACTCCTCTGCAGTTTCTCACCGGAGATGCGATTGGACAAGTGGTCAAGTCCTCAAAACCCCTGATAAATAAACCCTCTGTAAAGTTTTACCAGGAAATATACTGCAAAAGGTTATAAATAAACTGCTGTGTTCTGTGGCAGAAATAGCAAGTACAGATACAATTTAAAATACATGTTTCGTTCAAAAAACAACATTCCGAATAAACACTAAATTTCATCAAATACTACAAACTATATTATTTTGACAAATCTGCAACCAGTGTGTGACAAATGTGCTTTTGCTCCGGATACAAATAGAATAGAAATCTCCATTTGCTCTCCATCTCATTTCTGAGATTTAGATTCAATTCAGGTCTTAGACAACATACAGATATGTATTATTTTTGGCAACCACATACCAGTGGTAAACTAATGCATGCATGGTTAATCCAGATGATATTTTAAATTCCCAGAGTTAAAGGAATAGTTCATCTCAGGCCAATCAAGATGTAGATGAGTTTATTTCTTCATCAGATTTGGAGAAATTAGCCTAGGTTGAGCATTACATCACGTGTTCACCAATGGATGCTCTGCAGTGAATGGGTGCCGTCAGAATGAGAGTCTGATAAAAACATCACAATAATCCACACCACTCCAGTCCATCAGTTAACATCTGGAGAAGACAAAAGCTGAAACAAATCCATCAAGACGTTTAGACCGTTGCTTCTGGCTTAATAATCCATAATAACTTACTTCAGGAGGAAATAAAACGTGGCGTGAGGATATTTTCAGCAAATCAACAGTTAAGGCTTTATCAGTTATTAAACCAATCTTGGAAATTCAGCTGTTTATTCTTCAGAGATATGGATTTTTTTTTCTTAAAACTCCAACTTTATCTTTGAATTCTGTTTAAATTATGCAATTCTGACAATTATTTTCCTTCAACCACAGAATAAAAATAAAGTGTGACTTTTTTAATTGAATAATTTAAATAATTGTGACTTTTTATCTCACAGTTCTGATATTTTTCTCTCAATAGCAAGGTAATATTTCACAATTCTGACTTTTTTGCAATTCTGAGTTAATATCTTGCAATTCAGACTTTTTTCTCAGAACTGCAAGAAAAAAGTCTGAACTGTTCGATAAAAGTTGCACTTACCTTTTTTAATTTCTTTACTCCATGCTGGAAAACGCTTCTATAAAAACACCCCTCTCACTATCTCATACTATTATATGATTTTTAAACAACACAAACCACTATTATGATTAATTTTCCCACAAAATGTGTTGCTCCATCAAATGTTCAATACAACCCTTATTTTTATTTAATTTTTTTGCAAAAGATATTCGAAATTTTGGCCCAATTTTCTCTAATATTACATAAATCCACACAGCACGGCTATTCTAAATGCATTCAAACACTGAGAGAGAGACTCCGCTCCAAACCATTTAATTGAAACGAAGCGCGGGGGTTTCAGAGCTGTGACAGATAAGGACGTGCACATCAGGAATCTAACGTAATGAAGACGAAGACGCACTACACAAGAGTGATAAATGAGACTCGTTTACCAAAACATCCCATAAAACATGACGAGAAAATAAATGGAGGAAAAAGAGGCTGTGGTGAGAATGATGTGAAGTTAATCAAAGTAAATGGTGATAAACAACCGAGATGAAGAGAAGAAGAAACAATAATGCAGAAGTAAATGGACTGGCGTGACTGAAATGTAACTTTTATAGCAGGAGAGTGAAATGAAGAAGATAAACGGAGGAAGAAGACAGAAAGAGCGAATGAGAGAGCACCGTTCTTGGGCCAAAGACCTGTAGATACGGTCTGGTTTATTCATCTTATTTAGTGACACAGAAGGAAAGTAATGGAAGCAGTTTGTCAAGCTACAAGCTCATGATTTGAAGCACCTCAACTACAGTCAAGATACTGACAGAAAGCTCCTTAAGAGACCAAAAACAGAGCCGAATATATCAGACAGTGCTTCTGAATGAATGAATGAATGAACTACACTGTCAAAATAAGTGTGCACTGCAAAGTTCAGGGCTATTTTAGTATCATCGAGATACTATTATCCTTTATATTCATAATTTGTACAGGTACATCTAAAAATTTAGACTATGGTGAAAAAGTTTTCAAAAGTTTTTCTTGTAACTTATTTCAAATAGTGAAACTTTCATATATTCTTGATTCATTACATGTAAAGTAAAACACTTCAAAAGCATTTTTGTTTTAATTTTGATGATTAGAGATTACAGCTCATGAAAGTCAAAAATCAGTATCTCAAAATATTAGAATATTTACATTTGAGTTTCAATAAATGACATCCATACAGTATAAACTCTGGGCATCTCTTGTTCTTTGAAACACAATAATGGGGAACACTGCTGACTTGGTAATGGTCCAGAAGATGATCATTGACACCCCCCACAAAGAGAGTAAGTCACAGAGGGGCATTACTGAAAGGGGGGGCTGTTCAAGGAGTGCTGTATCAAAGCATATTAAATGCAAAGTTGACTGGAAGGAAGAAATTGGGTAGGAAAATGTGCACAAGCAACAGAGATGACCGCAAGCTTGAGAATACTGTCAAGCAAAGCCGATTCAAACACTTGGGAGAGCTTCACAAGGAGTGAACTGAAGCTGGAGTCAGTGCATCAAGAGTCACCACGCTCAGACATCTTCAGGAAAAGAGCTACCAAGCCACTTCTGAACCAGAAACATCGTCAGAAGCATCTTACCTGGGCTAAGAGAAACAGAACTGGACTGTTGCTCAGTGCTCCAAAGTCCTCTTTTCAGATGAAAGTAAATGTTGCATTTAATTTGTAAATCAAGATCACAGAGTCTGGAGGAAGAGAGGAGAGACACAGAATCCATGTTGCTTGAAGTCCAGTGTGAAGTTTCCACAGTCAGTGATGATTTGGGCTGCCATGTCATCTGCTGGTGTTGGTCCTCTGTGTTTTCTGAAGTCCACAGTCAACACAGACATCGACCAGCACTTCATGCTTCCTTCTGCTGACAAGCTTTATGGAGATGCTGATTTCATGTTCCAGCAGGACTTGGCACCTGCCCACACTGCCAAAGGTACCAAAAGCTGGTTCAATGACCATGGTGTTACTGTATATGCATGAGTTGTGATGGTCAGTTCATCTGTGAATCACTGAGCATCTCGCTAGTCTTATCATCTACTGACTCGATTGACTTTTCCTTCCACCTCTGTGGCCACAATCATCTCTGCATGACACAGGAGTGATTCTGCTGGTCTCTCCCACACGTGTCACACTCTCCATGACCTCCATCTGCTCCGTTCCTCCCCGCCTCCAGCTTTTGCTCTCGCGGCTGCGGCCCAGGACTCGAGAGTGGGTCTCCTGATGCCTCGTCTCAGTGTTGTGTGCTATATGTGTGCGGAGCGACAGTAATATCCTCTCTCTCTCTTCAATCATCTGCTCCAGCTTCAGTCCAGGCTTTAATGTCCTGCTCCTTCGCTGCTGAGAGAAACCTCGCCAAACTGCATTTACTCATGCAATGCTCTAATAAAACTAACGTCTAAAAAAAGTCTCTTCTGCTTACCAAGACTGCATTTATTTAATCAAAAATACAGTAAAAAAATATAAGATATTACTATAATTTAAAATAACTTGTGAATAAATGTTCAAATTTTATTTATTTATATGATCAAATCGGTATTTTAAGCATCATTACTCCAGTCTTCAGCGTCACATGATCTTCAGAAATCATAATAATATGTTCATTTGCTGCTTAAAAAACATTTCTGATTATTATCAGTGTTGAAAACTGCTTCATTTTTTTGCGGAAACTGTGATATATTTTATTTTTCAGGATTCTTTGATGAATAGAAAGTTCAAAAGAACAGCATTTATTTGAAACATAAATCTTTTTTAACGTTATAAATGTCTTTACTGTCACTTTTGATCAATTTGATGCATTCTTGATTAATAAAAGCATTGATTTCTTAAAAAATGTATGCATATATATTGTCTAGGTGTGTATTTTTATGTCTTATTGATAATTTTTTTATCCTTTTAACTCTCACAAAAATGCCAAATAACTTTTGCTGACAAAACAAGTCAATCTGTAACAAAACAAACAAATTTGTAAAAACAAAAACACATTATCTCAAAATATATAAATTCAGAAGAAACAGAATAAAACATTGTTATTGCATTATTATCATTATCTTGTAGTGCATCATTTTTTGAATCATCATATTTTCATAAACAGTGTCTTTTCATTTAAATCATTTCATGTTTGCTAAGATTAACGCTGACTATCAGCATTATTAATTTTATAAAAAACGATTATTGTCCAAATAAGATTTCACAGAATTCATCTCTCACTCCTACAGCTAATACTGTTTATTACAGTTAATGAGGTTTCTGACGTGCTATTATTATGAGCCGTCTTATGCTCATGAATATCAAAGCCAGAGAAAACTCAGAAGCATAACTTTCAAAACAACCTTCATCTCTCCAAAAGAGCACAACTCTACCTCACACTGCTCACATATTCAGGTTAGGATGAAAAGAGCTCATTCCCTGTTTTCAGATGATATAATATAATAACAATGCATGCTCTGAAGAGCTAATATATTGTTATGGGGTAACCTTTGGGCGAGACAGAATGAGGAGAAGCAGTGAAATTAAGCAGTGCTGCTGTGGGTCTAATGGTTATTGTGTTTAATGTCTCTATCAAAGACTCGGCGCTACTGTAATCAGCGCGGCTGAATGCGCCACATCTAAGAGAGCTGAACTGAATGCTAAAGTTAGTTTCATCTTCTGAAGAAAACTAATCTTCTCCATTATAACCTGGACAAGAGCGAGCCAGGAGAATACAACTGATCAAAACTTCTGGAGAAAACAGAAGGGAAGAAATGATTAACAATACATGTATGTGAGATGAATGCAGTCTTGAATCGACATACAAATGTAATATGATATTTAAATCATAATCTGTGCTATTATAATTACTTATAGTACTATTAACTAAATACTCAGGTGAAGATTGTTTTATGCTGGTAAGATTTTTAAGTCTCTGTCACTCACCAAGACTGCATTCATTTAATCAAAATACAGAGAAAAAGGTGAATATATTGTAAAATGCATTTTATTTCTGTGATTAAATCTGTATTTTCAGCATCATTACTCCAGTCTTCAGTGTCACATGATCTTCAGAAATCATAATAATATTCTGATTTGCTGCTCAAGAAACGTTGAATATTTGTGTGGAAACTGTGATACATTTTATTTTTCAGGATTCTTTGATGAATATAAAGTTAATTTATTTAAAATAGATGTATTTTGTAACAGTATAGATGCATTTACTGTCACTTTTGATCAATTTCAATGCATCATTGACAACTAAAAGTATTACTTTCTTTCAAAAACTGACCCCAAACTTTCGAAAGGCCGTGTATATCTTACGATTCAGTCTCCAAGCCAATAAAAACTCTCCATCAGTCACGTCAGGGTTACAATCCATTCAGACTGACCCAGTACTTGGGGTTAATTATGAGCAGCAAGAGGAAACAGAAGAGAAACCCAATGGGCCGTTACCATGCCAGGTCCAATAGCTCTTTTCTCAATCCTGCCGCTGTTCTCTTATCCATATTAATGCGAGCGTCCGTGGCCCGTACAAGCCACTCCACTCCGCTTCACAATGAAGGAGCCAGAGAGAAGCATTGATTTTAAATTGCAAACAAGGAAAAGCACAATTTTGGCCTGCCCGTGGGGTTTGGAGCCAGAGAAATGTGCTTATGTTTACAGATTGAGAAGTGTAGGAGTGGAGCTCCAGCAGGCTCATTAAAGACCTGGAACAAACGGCCACTGCAACGTCCAGCGCAGTGCAGTTTATGCAAATTATGAGAAAATTAAATACAAAATTAAACAGTGAGGAAGTGTTAGACCACAGGACACACGAATGATGCAATCTACCTTCACACTGAAGACATTTAAAGCATGACTTTATATATAAATGAAAATCTATTCATAAAAATACACATCAAAGAGTCAGAAATCTGGTCACACAATTGTAACAAATTAATATTAAATTATATAGTGTGTGTGTGTGTGTGTCTGTGTCTGTGTGTGTGTGTGTGTGTGTGTGTGTGTGAGAGAGAGAGAGATAAATTAAAATGATTTATGTTCCAGATTTCTGAATTAAATTTAAATGTATTTACTAAATTTAAACTCAACTCAACTCAACTCAACTCAACTTAACACTCAACTCAACTCAACTCAACTCAACTCAACTCAACTCAACTCAACTCAACTCAACTCAACTCAACTCAACTCAACTCAACACTCAACTCAACTCAACTCAACTCAACACTAAACTCAACTCAACTCAACTCAACTTAACACTCAACTTAAATCACTCAACTCAACTCAACTTCTAATTTAAACTCAACATCAATCAACATCAACTCACAACTCAACATCAACTCAACTCAACACTCAACTCAACTCAACTCAACTAACTCAATACTCAACTCACACTATCTCTCAACTACTCAACTCAACATCAACTCAAACTCAACTCAACTCAACTCAACTCAACTCAACTAACTCAACTCAACTCAACTCAACTCAACTCAACTCAACTCAACTCAACTCAACTCAACTCAACTCAACTCAACTCAACTTAACACTCAACTCAACTCAACTCAACTCAACTCAACTCAACTCAACTCAACTCAACTCAACTCAACTCAACTCAACTCAACACTCAACTCAACTCAACTCAACTCAACTCAACTTAACACTTAACTCAACTCAACTTAACACTTAACTCAACTCAACTCAACTCAACTCAACTCAACTCAACTCAACTCAACTCAACTCAACTCAACCTCAACTTAAACTCAACTCAACTCAACTAACACTCAACACTCAACTCAACTCAACTCAACTCAACTCAACTCAACTCAACTCAACTCAACTCAACTCAACTCAACTCAACTCAACACTCAACGGGGTCAACTCAACTAACTTCAACTCAACTCAACTCAACTACATTCAACTAACTCAACTCAACTCAACTTAACTCAACTCAACTTAACACTTAACTCAACTCAACTTAACTCAACACTCAACTAAACTCAACTCAACTCAACTCAACTCAACTCAACTCAACTCAACTCAACTCAACTCAACTCAACTCAACTCACTCAACTTAACACTCAACTCAACTCAACTCAACACTCAACTCAACTCAACTCAACTCAACTCAACTCAACTCAACTCAACTCAACTCAACTCAACTCAACTCAACTCAACTCAACCTAAATGAGGTTGGGCGTGGACACACAATTGGCTATTATAACTCATTCTTATTCATATTAAATATTATTTGATTACTATTTAAACACTAATATAACTAAAACAAAACATAGATTCTTTAATCTATCATTCAATAAAAAAGAGATACAAATTGAAAGCTGCCAAAATAAAACTCTTGATTTTTCAATTTTGCCAACAGTATCTATCTTTGAGGTTCTGCAAAATACTCTTCAGATATACAAATAAAAGTGTATTAACAATATAACAAAGAAAAATGGTCACACAATTAACTTTACCTGATTTATTAATGACAGATTAATGTATTTATGAATTTAAAGCAACACATATAGCGTACTGCAATGCACTGCAAGAGAAAAAGTGATTATAGATACTTCATTTAATAGCCAAAAGAAAAGATCGAAAAGATGACAGAAAAATATGTATATTTCATTTCAAATGGACTGTTTTAACATTTGTGTATTTTATGCGCTATACTTGTGTAACCAAGCGTTTTCTAGAGTTCATCTGAACTCAAATAACCAATAAAACTCTCAATCTCTCATGAACACAGGTTCTATGACAAGCGTTAATTCAGTCCGTAGGCGTCCGGAGATCAGAGAGAAATATCACAGGTAGTTATTAAATCTGTCATCCAGCAGAAATACTTGTTCTGTGTCACAAACCCTGCCTTCAGCGATCGAGAGAGAACAAACCTGACACTGAAATACAGCTGACCATAAACCATATCATATGAGAGTTCACTGATATGATCAATCTAGCAGCAGAAATAAAGGTGACAGCAGTCTCTGTGCGGTTTCATCAGATACACAAACTCAAACTCGTGATGCTGTCTCGATATATGAGGACATGAACACATCAACTTCACCAGACTTGGAGTAAAAATGAGCCTCAAACTGAAAATAAAACCCATAATAGTCCGGTCTAACTTGAAGAAATTATGACAGAAATATACTACTACTGTAGACTAAAATATCATTATACAAATATTATTATTATTAAGGAATATCATAAACCAAGGTGTTTTTCATCCACGTTTTAATTTATACAGATCTGTTGTGCAGCAACTTATTTGACAAAAAAAGTAAATGCAATGTTTGTTGTAAGTGAATTATTATATGATTACATTTTAAAAGATTCATTCAATTGTTAAAATGTGTTCATTATTTTAATTAGACTCCATTTTTATGATAAATGTGTATTAAATCATAAATCACAGAATCCAGAAAAAAATAAATGGAAAAAAATAAATAATAATACATAAAAAAAAAGTATTTCTTGGGGCCCTAAAATGAAAGATAGCAACTCGTGGAGTTTAACTGTGAACAAAAAAGTTGTGTTTACATTTATTCTCAAGGTCTAACAAACAGTAATTAATGCTAAATTAATATCACATGATATTAAAGGAAATATTGTGATAAAAAAAGTTCAAAAATGTTATAATTAATTGCAAAGAAATAGAGTTCAATGACAAACAACACATTGAATTAAAGTGAGATTTTGAAGCAGTGAAGACTGCCAGTTTCCTCTCAGTTCCATTGAGATCAGCGTTTTAAATAACACAGCTAAACAAAGATGGTCTCCTTCAGAGAGAATTGTTTGTTCTTTTCTATATCTGGAGTCTCTCTGAATCCCCCGGCGGTAAACAGAGCAGATCGAGGAGTAACGTGAGCGTGCACTCAAACGATTACACAGAGGAAACGGATTATAATCAGAGCAGGTCCAAATGACTCTCGGACTCGCTTCAGGTGATTGGCTCAAAAACTTCAAGCATATATGCTTAAAGTCAGTGTAACGGATGTAGCTATGCCAGTAAGGGCTGTGTGTAAAACCTCACTCTCCTGACCTCAAAAAGAGGCGCTCTAGCGACTGATGCTAGAGGCTGTAGCCTTTGGCGTTCCTTGTTAGAGCGCCCGCCTCCTGCACCGGAATCCCGGGTTCGAGACCCGCTCCGACGAGTTGTGGCAGTGTGGACCCGGGGCGTTACATCAGGAAGAAATTAAAACTCCAGCTTTTTTAATGCATGTTATTGATCCTATTGTGCATATGGTTAATTTTTTACCTTGTTTTTTTATCAAAATATTACATCAATCATATCATAAACTTACTAAATTTGTAAAAACGCTATGGTAAAGACATTAACTGGTTAACTCTATAAGGTGAAAACTAGATGCAATATATTTCATGTAATCAGCAGAAAAATACTGTTCAATGTACAGTTCTTGGAAGTAAAAATAAAAAAACTTTCACTTAAATAGCCGTTTAATCTTAGTTTTTCTTAAATATATGTTAGTTTTGAACATTAATGTACATTAATTTGTATTGCATTATTTTAATGTTATGATGGTGTTTTATATTTTTGTGTTATATGCACTTTTTATATATTATTTTCATCAGCTTATTTATTTGACTGTAAAGTTGAATCTATAAAATGTAAAAATATATACCATCTTTTTCATGGTATTTTTTTTACAGTGTACAGTAACTAAATTTCCTCTTCTTTCTGCATACTGTACTACAGTATTTCAGTATTTTAACTTGATCTTTAAAAAAATCAGACCAAAAATGGCATATTCAGAAACATTGTAAGAAAACAACAAATCGTAGGAAAACGGATCTCCAGTACTTTTCCGTTTAGTTTACAGACATTTTCTCAAACCCTTAAACTCAACGCAATGCATAATTCAAAATCAATGCTAAAACAATCCTCCATATTGATACAATATATATCTTTACACAAGTTCATCTTAGAGTAAAATCCACAGGATGCCAGAATACTTGTGCATTTCCCGGTTTTATAAATATTTGATTATTTCAGCTCTGCTGTGTGTCAGTCAAAGGATGTGTGTTCTTCAGTTGGCCAATCACTTCAAACCGTGTCAGAAAGTGTGTGTCTTTCCAGAAAGCCCTGCACTTCTTGATGGAACCATGGTTACATACGTAACCTGAGACGTTCCCCTTCATGGGAACTTCGAACTGCGTCCCCTAGGGGCCACTATGGGGAACGTTATACCCACGCCGCCATGCTGAGGGGAATGCAAGCCAAATTCCCGCAGGAGGCGAGCACAAGTTAACTCTACCATTTGGCTCAGGGAGTTGCCCCTGTTTGGACGGTTGATGCTGTCAGTGACATTATCCTCCTTTGGCCAAAAACCCGAGCTGCATACCTGAAGTACTTACCTGCTAGGTGCCGGCATTACCGGACCCAAGGTAGAGCTCACAGGTTTGGAATTATTCTTATACAGAAAGATTCCTTTAAGGGGATAGGGCCAAGTACCTAGTGGTAGCCACTAGGTCCTGGCCGGTCACTAGGGGCTACCGCTTGCTCTACATGAGCTTGTTGAGGGAGCTGTCTCAACAGACCCCTTGGTAGCATTACCCTTTTTAAACCAAAATATTTGGTTACATGGAGTGGGGCCCAAGGCACAAACCGGGGCTTGACCAACTCAAATAAGGGCACGAAGCTGCGCGCGTAACCCTACCCCTAAGGGTTTTTAGAAAGAAAGCAGAACATTCGATGTGCTAACTTACCACTGGGTGGATTTTAGAAAATGCCCAAAGTCTAGCGTGTGCATTTACCATAGCATGGATTTTAGAAAGAACGCAGAACATTGATGTGCGATCTTACCACTAAGTGGATTTTAGAAAGTGCCCATTGCTTTAGCGTGTGCACTTATATATTTTATTTTTACGTTCTATGTCGGGGAACTAGATGCTCAGAAGGGAGCTGTATGCTCATAGATGACCCTCTAAGATGAGGGGAGCAATGCTAGCTCGACCCACCAGGCGAGCGATCTACCCCGAACTCTGGAAGTGGAGAAACTTCCGATTCTCAACAGAAGCGGCATGCTCATGGATGACCCTCTAAGATGAGGGGAGCAATGCTAGCTCGACCCACCAGGCGAGCGATCTACCCCGAATTCTGGAAGTGGAGAAACTTCCGATTCTCAACAGGAGCGGCATGCTCATAGGTGACCCTCTATAGCGAGGGGAGCAATGCTAGCTCGACCAGCAAGGCGAGCGAACTACCACAGAGCTTTGAGGAGCGGAAAACTCATTCCTCAGAATGAGCTCAGACGCTCCGAAGGAAGCGGCATGCTCATAGGTGACCCTCTAAGTGAGGGGAGCAACGCCAGCTCTACCAATAGCGAGCTCTGGAGAGCGGAGAACTCATTTTGAGAGGGAACTCAAACACTCAGGAGTGGAGCCCAAGGCACAAGCCGGGGCCTGACCAACTCAAATAAGGGCACGAAGCTGCGCGCGTAACCCTACCCTACGGGATTTTTAGAAAGAAAGCAGAACATTCGATGTGCTAACTTACCACTGGGTGGATTTTAGAAAAGTGCCCAAAGTCTAGCGTGTGCACTTACCATAGCATGGATTTTAGAAAGAACGCAGAACACTTGATGTGCGATCTTACCACTAAGTGGATTTTAGAAAAGTGCCCAGAGTTTAGCGTGTGCACTTATATATTGGTATTACGTTCCACTTGGAACGGAGAAGTACTCATCCCTTGGAGTGAGAGTCTCAGACGCTCAGAAGGGAGCGGCATGCTCATAGATGACCCTCTACAGTGAGGGGAGCAGTGCTAGCTCTACCGATGAGGAGCTCTGGAGAGCGGAGAACTCAGTCTTCCGAGTACGGGAGCTTGGATGCCCAGAAAGGAGCGGCATGCTCATAGGTGACCCTCTATGGTGAGGGGAGCTATGCTAGCTCAACCAACCAGGAGAGCAACCTCTCAAAGAGCTCTAATGGAGCGGAGAACTCATTCCTTAGAAGGGGAGGAATTTTTAGGCGCTCAGAAGGGAGCGGCATGCTCATAGGTGACCCTCTAAGTGAGGGGAGCAGTGCTAGCTCGACCAACCGGCGACCTATCACAGAGCTCTGGGGAGCGGAGTACTCATTGTACAGAGTGAGAGGAACTCAGACTTTCAGCAGGGAGCGGCTTGCTCATAGATGACCCTCTATAGCGAGGGGAGCAATGCTAGCTCGACCATCAAGGCGAGCGAACTACCACAGAGCTTTGAGGAGCGGAAAACTCATTCCTCAGAATGAGCTCAGACGCTCCGAAGGGAGCGGCATGCTCATAGGTGACCCTCTAAGTGAGGGGAGCAACACCAGCTCTACCAATAGCGAGCTCTGGAGAGCGGAGAACTCATTTGAGAGGGAACTCAAACGCTCAGGAGTGGTGCCCAAGGCACAAGCCGGGGCCTGACCAACTCAAATAAGGGCACGAAGCTGCGCGCGTAACCCTACCCTACGGGATTTTTAGAAAGAAAGCAGAACATTCGATGTGCTAACTTACCACTGGGTGGATTTTAGAAAAGTGCCCAAAGTCTAGCGTGTGCACTTACCATAGCATGGATTTTAGAAAGAACGCAAAACACTTGATGTGCGATCTTACCACTAAGTGGATTTTAGAAAGTGCCCAGAGTTTAACGTGTGCACTTATATATTGGTATTACGTTCTACTCGAAGCGGTCACAGAGCTCTGGGGAGCGGAGAACTCATTCTACAGAATGAGAGGAAACTCAGACGCTCAGCAGGGAGCGGTTTTGCTCATAGATGACCCTCTGTAGTGAGGGGAGCAATGCTAGCTCGACCGGCAAGGCGAGCGACCTATCACAGAGCCTTGAGGAGTGGAAAACTCATTCCTCAGAATGAGCTCAGACGCTCCGAAGGGAGCGGCATGCTCATAGGTGACCCTCTAGGTGAGGGGAGCAATGCTAGCTCTACCCACAACGCTCAGAAGGGAGCGGCATGCTCATAGGTGACCCTCTAGGTGAGGGGAGCAATGCTAGCTCTACCAACAACGAGCTCTGGCCAACAAGGAGAGCGACCGATCACAGAGCTCTGGGGAGCGGATAAACTCAGACACTCAGAATGAGAGGGAACTCAAACGCTCAGAAGGGAGCAGCATGCTCATAAATGACCCTCTAGGAGAGGGGAGCAACGCTAGCTCTTACCGACAGCGAGCTCTGGAGAGCGGAGGACTCCTTCCTCAGATGAGAGGAAACTTAGATGTTCTGAAGGGAGCGGCATGCTCATAATAACCCTCTAGGTGAGGGGAGCAAGGCTAGCTCGACCAATCAAGGAGAGCCATCTATCACAGAGCTCTGGGGAGCGGAGAACTCATTCCTCAGAAATGAGAGGGAAATCAGACGCTCCGAAGGGAGTGGCATGCTCATAATAACCCTCTAGGTGAGGGGAGCAATGCTAGCTCTACCAACAACGAGCTCTGGAGGGTGGAGAACTCATTCCTCAGAATGAGAAGGAATTTAGACGCTCAGAAGGGAGCGGCATTCTCATAGGTGACCCTCTAAGGTGAGGGGAGCAAGGCTAGCTCGACCAACAGGAGAGCGACCAATCGCAGAGCTCTGGGGAGCAGAGAACACATTCTTCAGAATAAGAGGAGAACTCAAACGCTCAGAAGGGAGCGGCACGCTCATAGGTGACCCTCTAGTTGAGGGGAGCAATGCTAGCTCGACCAACAACGAGCTCTGGCGAGTGGAGACTTAGACGCTCAGAAGGGAGCGGCATGCTCATAGGTGACCCTCTATGGTGAGGGGAGCGATGCTAGCTCAACCTACAGGGAGCGCTACTAGCCTGGATCTAGTATCGGCGAGTGATGTAATCACTGCGATAGCCGATAGCCTTTAGAAATGGATCATACTCATCCATTGGTTACAGGGGAATTAGAGAGGATCAAGAGGGCAGATGCCCCCTTAAGGGAAAGGAGTAGATGTCTTACTCTGGTCCGGACGAAAGTGTCATATAGGACGCTTCATCCGGAACACTTCCCTCAGGTTTTGCCTCTCTCTGACCCATGCCTCTCTTTAGCCCTACCCGCAGGCGGGGGAGGGGCATGAGTCGCGAGACTAGCCTTCTGAGCCCATCTCTGATCCCCAGACCGAGATGGGCTAGGACCCCTGGTTGTTCGGGCTCATACCTGGACTTTACAGAAAGCCTTATCCAGGTCTTTCAGCAGATCAGTCTGGTACGCCTGAAGCACCGCCATATAGTGTGCAACGAAGCGACGATCTGACCTGCTGCTGCATATGCCCTGCCATTTAAGCAAGATTCAGGGGCTTAGATGGCAAGGAGGGAGCCTTGAGAGAGGATGTCTCGCCCACAGCGAGATAAGCTGGCTATCATCTCTTGCACAGGGGGCATCCCCTCATAGCCATTTTCACGCACCTCAATGTCAGCATAACTAGTATGCTGAAACCTATGAATACGAGAAAAAATAGCTTTTCCCACTCCTTCTCAACCTCCACATCGAGATTTATGAAGAAAGGAAGGCTCGCTCGAGCTGGGGATTTATGGCCAGAAAGATTTATTTTTATGATCCATAACCTCCAAAAACTCATTCATATGCAGTGCAGGAGGATTGAGAGGGTTCAGTCTCAACTTCCTCACCCTCAAACATCTCCTGCTCTTCCTGGGCATAACCCAGCAGAGCACTAACCGCTGAATCTGATGATGTCAGAAAGATCGCATCATCACAATCCAGCAGCTCACTCTCGTTTACGGCCGACGCACGCGAAAAGGGGCGGTCCTTCTCTAACTCATCGGCCATATCCAACTGCGAACCCCGCGATTTCAATCGCCTCCGTGCCTCGGCAGCGGTGGGTAACGAATCGCGGGAAGCAGACGGCTGCCCCTCTTTCCTCGAAAAGAGTGACAGACGAGAACAGAGCTTTCTCATAGAGAAAGCTCACAGTGCACGCAGACTGCCCCCTCAAAGACATCGCGTGCGTGCTCTTCGCCCAAACAAAAGACGCAACAATCGTGTGTGTCATCGGGTGTCAAATAACGCCTTGCTAGTGCTCGCCATGATAAATAAAGGAAAACTGTATTCCTACCAGAATGCACGTTTCTTCAAACAGACCAGTCAGTGAAGACGAAAAAGCTGATGATGTATTCGCCCGGCCGTCCTTATATTGTGGTCGCGCCGGTAGTGACGTCATGGGCTGTCGC
Source organism: Schizopygopsis pylzovi (assembly GCA_027422435.1). Classification (NCBI taxonomy): domain Eukaryota; kingdom Metazoa; phylum Chordata; class Actinopteri; order Cypriniformes; family Cyprinidae; genus Schizopygopsis; species Schizopygopsis pylzovi. Next base: position 28,638,718 of record CM049833.1, on the reverse strand, counting down.
CGGCCAACGGATGGTGTTTTTTCATATGTTTCTTCAGGCACGAGTCACGCTGGAGGCGTTCCCCATAGTGGCCCCTAGGGGACGCAGTTCGAAGTTCCCATGAAGGGGAACAAGCAGTTTCCCCCGGGGAGCGAGAAACAGAAGAACTCTCCGGCATGAATCACTGGTTTTAGTTTCAGACATAAAGCCTTTAAATGATCAACACGATCAAAACGTTGCTGTTAAACCTGTCGTGCACGATCTACTCCATGACTTCTGTCTCCGATAGAACGATTTTTAATCAAGTTAAAGGTTTTTAGTGTAATTGTACAAAAGTCCTCATTCAGCTGGAGCTTCATGTGTCTTTTCTCTGTCAAATCTTTACTGATTTTTTATAAAGTAAACGTCATAATAACTGTAGTAATATCTCCAGATGAACACGTACTGGACTGAAGCAGCTCAGCTTTACTTGATTCTCCATCAATCATGTTTTAGTCTCAAATCTGATCATCATCTTCTGAAGAGTTTATTTCTTCATCTCTCAATCAGCATTGATATAATATATGAAATTATATGTTTGGATCATTTCAATCTCATCTTACTAAGACATATTATTGGAGATATCGAGCGGCGACTGATATTTATATAATTTTATATAAATATTTTTATAAAGATCTCATTACATTACATCAGAATTGCATCAATTGCTGGCCATATACACATCATGAGGATTAATAGAGAGTCTTAATAAACTGTTCCACTTTCAGTTTTTCTGACTATTATTTCATATGTCAGGCTTTATGGGTTAATATTGAATGAGGGAGCGAAACCTCCCCTGAAGAATGAAACACAGCAACCGTCTCTATTGATTTAGTTCTCTGTGGGTTCTCCTTAAGCCCCTCATGAAAAATGCATTGAGTAACCAAGACGCCAACACTGAGCTCGGCCTGAACTGCTTTCAGGTATTTTCAGGTATCATTGATCTGCTTGTTATGCATGAGCATGAATGTGCAAAAGAGTTCAAGCCATCGATAAAGAAATAGGACCTTCCAAATATTACAAAAACAACTAACGTCACCATTTGCACGCTTTATATCATATATCTTACCTTCAGGGTTTTCATGGATGAGAAAGTCTGGGAATGTCTTTCCATAGCTGTAAACATTAAATGAATTTTCAAGGCAGTAACTGACACGCAGGATAGACTTTTTTTCATTTTATCACTGAAATGAAACCTGAAAGTGTGCAAGAGTGCAGAAAACCTCAAAAAGCATCATGATGACAGTGTTTCAAATCTCCAGGTGAAGCATTAGGTTTCCTTCGACCTCTTGCTAAAAGTCCCTGAAATCTGCCGTGATTGTACCAAACACAGACCGGCGCTCTGCTTCAGGATGAAACACGCTAAAATACTGTTTGATATCGGTGGGAATTGTGTGTCATCTTTCATTTCAACCCACTGAAATGTATCCATAGAGGAAATGAAAACATTTAGCATGTGATCTTTGGCTGGAGGGTGTGCGAGAGTGTAAGCGTGTCTTTAACGGGACTGTCAGCTTCGGTAATAATGGAGACGTACTTCATCCTCAAAGAGTCAGGCTCTTATCCTTCTGGATGACTCCTGGATGGAGTGAAAATGGCTGAAAGGTGTAGTCTAGCAATTCCTACTACATACTATACTATTATAAAGATTTTCAATTTTTTTTGCAGAAATGCTATAGAAGAGCCTTCTTTTTGTTTCCCAAAGAACCTTTCAGTGGATTTATTTCTTGCAAACACATCTTTTGTCTTCTCCTGATGTTAACTGATGGACTGGAGTGGTGTGGATTATTGAGATGTTTTTATCAGACTCTCATTCTGACGGCACCCATTCACTGCAGAGCATCCATTGCTGAGACACTGATGCAATGCTAAATCTGATGAAGAAACAAACTCATCTACATCTTGGATGGCCTGAGGGTGAGCACATTTTCTGAACTTTCATTCTTCCTTTAGATGTACTTGATTGAAGGATCAATGCCAGTAAAGAACCTCCATTTCTAAGAGTATTTATACCACATACTGCATGAAACTACATAGAGTTTGCACCCTCACACAAGTATCTGCCCACAGACTGTTCTTCATTACCCATCCTCTAAACCTCAACAAAGAGCCATTGTTTCCTGAAAAATGCTTCTTCTGGTGGAAATGCTTCTAACCAGATCCATTTGTCATCCAAACAACCCTTGGACTTGTTTTTTTTCAGTATTATATTATGTCTCTCAGACTTTGTGGTTCTTGGGGCTTGTTCTAAACTTCTAACACTGTTCCGGTTCACATACTTATCCTCAATTATATGCCATATGGTTTTCTTCTACTGAAAAACCTGTTTGCGTGTCGTAAATGCATTCAAAGTTTCTTTGAAAATGCTAGCGGAGTGAGCACGAGTGCATCAAGACTTTATCATATATTAATTTGCTTTCACTGGTGTTTGCTTTAACAAATTCAAATCTAGACCGTAACCCTAAAAGAAATCACACCTATGTGACCCAAGGATGTACTTATTTTACATATGCAAACAGATTGAAATCTATTAATAATTACAACTGCTGAATGGCCCGCATTGACAGCACCGTTTGTGCAATTACATGAAACCCGTGAAGCAGAAGTGGCATTGTGCCAAGCATCCACTGACCATGAAGGAGGGTGAAGCGGGTCAAGTAGGTGGTTTGAGCCTCTGATGCATTGCTGTGGGTGTCTCTGCAGACAGCAGAATCACTCTTCATGATCTCTTTAGTAGAACACCAAAGACTCGCTTAAGTGAACGCTTGTCACTGAGGGTCAAGACAGCAGAAACTTTGTGTCCTCAGATGAACATTTCTGCATTTTCACTTGAGGAGAGGCTTGTGCTCAAACACAGATCTCAGATCTCTGACGTTATCTTTGTCAGAAGTACAGATCCAATATAGATTCTAGACAAGTCGTTCCACAGTACAACACAGGACTAGTATGAGAGATGAGAGTCAATCTGTGTCCAAAGCTTTGCCTGAGCTGCTCTAACAGCCACGATGACAGCAGGACATTTACATGATCAAATCTCATTCCACATATTGTACGATTTTTAGAATGAAATACAGGAACAGTTACACTGTAGAATGTTTGTCTTTTTTACAGTAATAAACGATACAGTAAAAACCTGTTAAATGTTCAACTGTTAATACCCTACAATACATGTACAGTGCATGGGAAACAATGAAAATGATCATTGTTGATCTTTGAGTTGATCTTTGAGTTGATCTTTGAGTTGATCTTTGAGTTGATCTTTGAGTTTTTGAATGCCGGTGGACTGTTCACAGACACGGCATCTGAGCCCTTTGTTATCTGTAAATATGTACTGTCCATATGTAAATTGCTGTTGTTTTTTTGCACTGTCTGGAGCACTGTAAATGCTCCAGTGCAGCTTTTTTGCACTGTCTGTCCATATGTAAATTGTTTGTTGTTTTTTTTGCACTGTCTGTCCATTTGTAAATTGTTTGTTGTTTTTTTGCTCTGTCCATATGTAAATTGTTGTTGTTGTTTTTTTGCACTGTCTGTCCATATGTAAATTGTCTGTTGTTTTTCTGCACTGTCTGGAGCACGCTCATAAGAATTTCACTCACCAAGGCACTTGTGCTGTGGTGATGTGACAATAAAAGTGATTTGATTTTGATTTGAAATGGTTTAAATTGCATTTCATTTTTTGTAATTTTACAGAAAAAATGAAAAATATATGGTTTTTGGAAGTAAAAACGGTAAATGATTGAATAATTATGGTGAAAACAGCAATGTGACATGACATATGATTGATTCTATTTTATTTCAATACTTTAGATTCTTATTTTTGTTATCAGTAATGTACATGTGGGTGTTATGTGCTACATTTTATGTCATTAGGTAATGTTTGTTGCATTAGTTAGTGTCATTTCCCTGATGGTTTTTCGTAAAAAATAGATTAAAAAAAGAAAGAAAATCCATAGTTTGAAGTAGTATATTAATATATCACTTCAATATCAATATATAATGTATGTGTATGCATATGTATGTATCAATAAATATTACATATAATAATTAATTAATAATTTCTTATAAAAAATAATTCAAGCTGAATTTTGAATTATGGTACTCTGTATAATAAACGGTCTTATATTTAGTCATTAGCACATATCAGGAATTGTAAAGACTCATGATATACCATTTTTACCTCAAATGAATAAATCATTGTGTATTGCCACCGTATAGGCTTTTTTTTAGACCTGTAAACCAGTAGCTAATGATAATATAAAATAGCTCCACCAAACAATCATGAATGCATGCTTTAATCAAAGACATTGTCAGTGATTGTGCATTCAGGTTCACGAGAAGATTGATCAAAACAATAGCAGCATAGATTGCACCCACACAATTAATCACACACAAACACCCCGATAATAACCGGATCACAGTCACTGCAGAAACAAAGGCAGCCGGCGAATCTTTCACAGAGAAGCACCGAGAGCTGAAGGTTTCAATCATACGGTAGCGAGGGCAAAAATCCAATCAGGGATTGAGTGACATGCAGAGCTCAGTCGCCGGCGCCGCTGGTGGACTCAGAGAGAGAGCTCAGATCACTAGCTGGAGGAACCAAGACCTGAGTGTGTGAGAGACAGAAAACACACCTGAAGAGGAAAAAGAGCCTGTGAAATGAGAGGAAGATCACATTGTGTGAAGTGGGAGGAGGGAAATGCACTATGCTCCATTAAATATAAAGTGCTAAAAACAGACTAATAGTTGAGCTGCTGTTTGAACAGACAACGAACAACAGTGTTCGGACAATGCACCATTAAACCAGGGAATAATCGGAGGTAAATTAGTGCTCTTATGTTCTGCTGTTCATGCCTTATAAGGCAGGACAAACTCAATGACCAACTCAACTCACCATGAATAAATATGCATTTTGCTGGAGATTACGATCCAATTTAATAAGCAAGAAGCCATGCAAAGCTGTGCTTTACCATGGTAAAAGATTATCATTAAAAACTGCACGAATCCTGTGCTCTTACAAAATTGTGGCAACTGCAAAGATGAAATACACCAATGTTCAAGAAATATTTATATTTATTATTATTCAATGTCAAAATCAGTTTTATATAGTGTATGTAGCACCGTTTATCACAACAAGAGTTGACCAATGAGATGCATAACAACACAGAAACACTTAAACGGTACAACATAATTACTAAAATACAGTGCAATTAAACGATCTCAGTGATTATAAGTCATTATCATTGTTAATAGCTGCCAAGCAATCTGACAAATGGCATGCATTCTCCAAATTATTTATTTTAATTTTGTTTTCCCAAATGTCACACAAAGACAAACTAAAAAAATAAATAATAATCCATTAAATGAATCCATTAATTTATGAACTTACATGATACATAATAAATAGATAATAACGAATTGTAAATTAAACTGATAATAAATACATTTTAATTAAATTAAACTAAATAAACAAAACTAAAAAATTATGAATTATAATTCCTTTTAAATAAATAAATTAGGAATTTGAGTAAATTGAAATTAATTAATTAATTAAAAAAATTATTATAACTTACAATTAAATTGAAATAAATACATTATGCATTTGAATACTATTGAAATAAGCAAATCAATTATGACTTATTTAATTGAAATCGAATAAGCAAACAAACAAATTAATCAATTAAATATTTGCAATGGCTTGAGAGGGAGTTTATTCAAAACTATGATTCTAAACTATATGCATTTATTTTGAAATGCATCCATGTCTTCACACTTGAAAAAAGTACATATGCTGTTGTGTGATGAATAAATCAGCTCTGCTGCCAGTCTAAACAGCGTCTCAACAGTGCGTAACAGCGCCGTGAATTCAGCCAGAGGTGCTGTTGAGTGTGCATTTTACGGAGTGGAAACTGTTATCGTGCTTCTTCAGTTTATGTCTGAAGCGCCAGTCTCATGAACCACAAGACACTTGGGCAATATTTCAAAGCTGCCGACACGAGAGCCAGGAGCCCAGAGTAAGAGCGAGGGAGCCAGATGAGGAAGAGTCGGAGAGAGTGATGAATACCAAGTGAACGTTATGTGACTGCAGCAGGCAATCTTACGGACCACCTGCTTCAAGGCGGCACCAGAAGGCTTAAAACACTTCAGAAATACAAGACAGAACATTCAGGCAAATTGAATGTTTCAGCAAAGAGCAGACACATGCTCTCAATCTTAAATATAGATCTACATACTCAACATGTGTAGAAACTGAAACATTACCACTGAGCCCTGCTCACTAAACTAATCAGAATATCCAAGAAACAGCAGCTCGGTTGCATTAAAACTGACACCTGTTTGAAATCTTGTTTCTTGAGTTCAATTTTTATTTAAATGTGACCCTCTCTGTAAAAACCAGGCTAAAGTCTAAAAATCAAACTCTGAGATAACGAGCATCAAAGTTTGATTACAAGCATTAATTTCACTATGATTTCAATCTTTGACATGGCCTTACTCAGTCAATATTAAAGATACCAAGAATATATTTTCACAGAATGTTCTTTACAATATGTAGGATGATTTGATGCTATTTTATTTTATACGACGGTCGATGATGACGTAGAACGAGAACACAAGATCGCTGAAGAACGCATATTGAGAAACAACCCTTGTCTTTGAGTCAGTCACTGAATCATTCACTTGATCGATTCGTTCAACAACACAGATTCATTCAGGAAGAAACTAAATGACTGTCTTTATAAGTGAGTCACTGAATCACTCATTCAACAGATTCATTCAAAGCGCTGATTCATTCAGGAATCAATCAAGTGATTGTCTTTGAGTCAGTCACTGAATCATTCACTTGATCGATTCGTTCAACAACACAGATTCATTCAGGAAGAAACTAAATGTCTGTCTTTATAAGTGAGTCACTGAATCCCTCATTCAACAGATTCATTCAAAGCGCTGATTCATTCAGGAATCAATCAAGTGATTGTCTTTGAGTCAGTCACTGAATCATTCACTTGATCGATTCGTTCAACAACACAGATTCATTCAGGAAGAAACTAAATGTCTGTCTTTATAAGTGAGTCACTGAATCACTCATTCAACAGATTCATTCAAAGCGCTGATTCATTCAGGAATCAATCAAGTGATTGTCTTTGAGTCAGTCACTGAATCATTCATTTGATCAATTCGTTCAACAACACAGATTCATTCAGGAAGAAACTAAATCTCTGTCTTTATAAGTGAGTCACTGAATCACTCATTCAAAAGATTCATTCAAAGTGCTGATTCATTCAGGAATCAATCAAGTGATTGTCTTTGAGTCAGTCACTGAATCATTCACTTGATCAATTCGTTCAACAACACAGATTCATTCAGGAAGAAACTAAATGTCTGTCTTTATAAGTGAGTCACTGAATCACTCATTCAACAGATTCATTCAAAGCGCTGATTCATTCAGGAATCAATCAAGTGATTGTCTTTGAGTCAGTCACTGAATCATTCACTTGATCGATTCGTTCAACAACACAGATTCATTCAGGAAGAAACTAAATGACTGTCTTTATAAGTGAGTCACTGAATCACTCATTCAACAGATTCATTCAAAGCGCTGATTCATTCAGGAATCAATCAAGTGATTGTCTTTGAGTCAGTCACTGAATCATTCATTTGATCAATTCGTTCAACAACACAGATTCATTCAGGAAGAAACTAAATGTCTGTCTTTATAAGTGAGTCACTGAATCACTCATTCAAAAGATTCATTCAAAGTGCTGATTCATTCAGGAATCAATCAAGTGATTGTCTTTGAGTCAGTCACTGAATCATTCACTTGATCGATTCGTTCAACAACACAGATTAATTCAGGAAGAAACTAAATGACTGTCTTTATAAGTGAGTCACTGAATCACTCATTCAACAGATTCATTCAAAGCACTGATTCATTCAGGAATCAATCAAGTGATTGTCTTTGAGTCAGTCACTGAATCATTCACTTGATCGATTCGTTCAACAACACAGATTCATTCAGGAAGAAACTAAATGTCTGTCTTTATAAGTGAGTAACTGAATCACTCATTCAACAGATTCATTCAAAGTGCTGATTCATTCAGGAATCAATCAAGTGATTGTCTTTGAGTCAGTCACTGAATCATTCACTTGATCGATTCGTTCAACAACACAGATTCATTCAGGAAGAAACTAAATGTCTGTCTTTATAAGTGAGTCACTGAATCACTCATTCAAAAGATTCATTCAAAGTGCTGATTCATTCAGGAATCAATCAAGTGATTGTCTTTGAGTCAGTCACTGAATCATTCACTTGATCGATTCGTTCAACAACACAGATTCATTCAAGAAGAAACTAAATGTCTGTCTTTATAAGTGAGTCACTGAATCACTCATTCAACAGATTCATTCAAAGCACTGATTCATTCAGGAATCAATCAAGTGATTGTCTTTGAGTCAGTCACTGAATCATTCACTTGATCGATTCGTTCAACAACACAGATTCATTCAGGAAGAAACTAAATGACTGTCTTTATAAGTGAGTCACTGAATCACTCATTCAACAGATTCATTCAAAGCGCTGATTCATTCAGGAATCAATCAAGTGATTGTCTTTGAGTCAGTCACTGAATCATTCATTTGATCAATTCGTTCAACAACACAGATTCATTCAGGAAGAAACTAAATGTCTGTCTTTATAAGTGAGTCACTGAATCACTCATTCAACAGATTCATTCAAAGCGCTGATTCATTCAGGAATCAATCAAGTGATTGTCTTTGAGTCAGTCACTGAATCATTCACTTGATCGATTCGTTCAACAACACAGATTCATTCAGGAAGAAACTAAATGACTGTCTTTATAAGTGAGTCACTGAATCACTCATTCAACAGATTCATTCAAAGCGCTGATTCATTCAGGAATCAATCAAGTGATTGTCTTTGAGTCAGTCACTGAATCATTCATTTGATCAATTCGTTCAACAACACAGATTCATTCAGGAAGAAACTAAATGTCTGTCTTTATAAGTGAGTCACTGAATCACTCATTCAAAAGATTCATTCAAAGTGCTGATTCATTCAGGAATCAATCAAGTGATTGTCTTTGAGTCAGTCACTGAATCATTCACTTGATCGATTCGTTCAACAACACAGATTAATTCAGGAAGAAACTAAATGACTGTCTTTATAAGTGAGTCACTGAATCACTCATTCAACAGATTCATTCAAAGCACTGATTCATTCAGGAATCAATCAAGTGATTGTCTTTGAGTCAGTCACTGAATCATTCACTTGATCGATTCGTTCAACAACACAGATTCATTCAGGAAGAAACTAAATGTCTGTCTTTATAAGTGAGTAACTGAATCACTCATTCAACAGATTCATTCAAAGTGCTGATTCATTCAGGAATCAATCAAGTGATTGTCTTTGAGTCAGTCACTGAATCATTCACTTGATCGATTCGTTCAACAACACAGATTCATTCAGGAAGAAACTAAATGTCTGTCTTTATAAGTGAGTCACTGAATCACTCATTCAAAAGATTCATTCAAAGTGCTGATTCATTCAGGAATCAATCAAGTGATTGTCTTTGAGTCAGTCACTGAATCATTCACTTGATCGATTCGTTCAACAACACAGATTCATTCAAGAAGAAACTAAATGTCTGTCTTTATAAGTGAGTCACTGAATCACTCATTCAACAGATTCATTCAAAGCACTGATTCATTCAGGAATCAATCAAGTGATTGTCTTTGAGTCAGTCACTGAATCATTCACTTGATCGATTCGTTCAACAACACAGATTCATTCAGGAAGAAACTAAATGACTGTCTTTATAAGTGAGTCACTGAATCACTCATTCAACAGATTCATTCAAAGCGCTGATTCATTCAGGAATCAATCAAGTGATTGTCTTTGAGTCAGTCACTGAATTATTTGCTCAATCAATTTGTTCAACGACAGATTAATTCAGGAAAGAACTAAATAACTATATTTTTGAGTCTCTGAATCACTCATTCAACAGATTCATTCAAAGCGCTGATTCATTCAGGAACAAATCAAGCAATTGCATTTATGAGTTAGTCATTGAATCATTCACTTGACTGATTCATTCCAGAAATAACTAAATTAATATGAATGAGTTTATGAATGAGTCATTTGTTCAACAGATTTGTTAAAAACTTTGATTCCATCAGAAATGAATCAAGCAAGTTCAATGAATCATTCACTCAATTAATGCAGATTAATTCAGGAAAGATCTAAATGACCGTCTTCGTAAGTGAGTCATTGAATCATTTATTCAACAGAACTGGTCAGAACTGATTCTGGAAGGAAACCTCACTACTGTGTATTGTTCAGAGACACGTTGGATTCGTTTGGAAAATAATTTATAGACATTGTAAATAAAACAACGATTATTAGTAGTACATTTTACAAAAATAATAAAAGTATTTCAGTCATTCTTCTTCCAGATTTCATGTTTTATTTAATGTGTTACTTGTCATTTCTATGTAATTATATTTTTTTATTTAATAGCAGTTTATGAGTGAAAATTGAAAGTATTTTCATTTTTAGTTTTCATTGAATGGTTGTGTGGCAGTATTTAGGAAACTTTATAAGCAAACAAGTTAAAATCATTGTAATATTGATTAATTTCATATTGCCACTTATCTGTTCATGCAAATCACCTCCACACTCTCAAATCCTTAATTTACTTATCTTTTGATTATCGATATCTCTTGATTTAAACATTCGGCCTGATCTTATGCATGACCTACAAACCACAGCAACG